>JASDDO010000031.1:20917131-21386609 GCA_030015575.1 Agapanthus africanus | reverse complement strand
GAGGTATTTGCCAAGGACACTAGTTTCCCTGGGGTTGAAACGATCTCCGGTGGTCCTTCAGGTTTTATATAAGTTACCGTCAAAACCGTGAAGTTAGAAATTTGATCTTTGCTTCGTTTGCTGGCACTGCGTCTGCTGTATCGAGACGAATGTCGCGGTTGTCTCTAGGTTGTTGGTGAACCGTCGAGATTTGGCTTTGTTTTCTGACGGAGCCTGTTGGGAAGGTATGGTTCCGTCTTTGTTTGTGCCCTTGGATTGTATACAGGGATCGATATGATCTCAACTGTAGGGAAAAAGTTTCATCATCATTTTTTTATATTGTTACTTTATTTCCGCGATGCTCTATCATTTCAGCTTTTATATCGCGAAGGTCGCGATTGCCCAATCATTTCGGCTATTTTCCGTAGTGCCCAATCATTTCGGCTATTTATTTTATTCTTACTCGCTGCATTTTATTGCGAGTTGCCCAATCATTTCGGCTATTTTGTATGCATACGTTTTTACTTGCTGCTTTTTTATTGCAAGGTGCCCCATCATTTTGGCTATTTCGTATGCATGTGCGGCCTACTGGCTTTTCGCCGTAAACCTGAAATTAGACACCGATTTCGGCATCAGCACCGCTACAACTGGGATGTTGCCAGGAGCGAATCATCATTTACCTCTGTCGATGTCGAACAAAGGTGGCTTAGCGAACAGGGTTAAGGTCCTGTCGACTAAGGCTTTTGATTTCATGAGCCGTAAGGGTCTCACAAAGGTATTTCTCCCTACAAGTCGTGAGGATCTTGTAGGTGTATTTTCTCCTTAGGAATCGTGAGGATTCCTAAGTGTATGTTCCTCTGTAAGTCGTAAGGATCCTACAAGAGGGTTTTCTCCTTGTAAGTCGAGATGACTTATAAGGGTTGTTCATCATGCGTACATATCCCAGTCACGGATGGGACTTGGTTAGGGAAATGTTTATTCACGCCCGTGGATTGTATACAAGGGTCAGTATTGAACCACCTGTAGGGCAATATCGAAGGTTGTGGAGGTTGCTTAAGAACGGGTTTAGGTCTCTGTAACTTAAGACTTTCAAATCTTATGAGCCGTGAGGGTCCCATAAGAGAGTTCTCCTTACGAGTCGTGAGGATCTCGCAAGTGTATTTTCTCCTTAGGAATCGTGAGGATCCCTAAGTGTGTTGCTCCCTTGTGATTCGTAAGGATCTCACGTGGGTGGTTTCTCCTTACAAGGTCGAGAGGACCCTGTAAGTGTCCTTTAACGAGGTTGCGCCCTTCCGGGTTTTCACAAACACTCGCCGGTAGTCCTGCTGTTTTTACTCACGGAGCCCTTTTGGGTTTTCATCCGTGCCCATTTGCTTATGGACGTACCGTTTTTTTTATTGTTTTTTTTTATTATTATTTTTTTATTATTCTCTTTTTTTTACGAGGTCGCTCCCTTTCGGGTTTTCACGAACACTCGCCGGTAGCCCTGCTGTTTTTACTCACGGAGCCCTTTCGGGTTTTCATCCGTGCCCATTTTGCTTATGGACATACCGTTTATTTTTTTATTATTATTTTTTTATTATTTTTTTATATCGGCTTTGTGATGTTTCAATCCACCGTAGTTTATCGACATCTCGGTCAACAACTAGTTTTAGGACATAGTGGTTCGTCATTAGTTTAAGGACGTTTCGGTCCGTTATTAGTTTAAGCACGTTTCGATCCGGCATTAGTTTAAGGACGTTTCGGTCCGTTATCCAGTTTTAGGACGTAGTGGTCCGTTGGGCTTTCTCTATGAATGAGCATGATGCCCCTGGGCATATCCATCTTTTTCGGAGCATGAGGCTGTGGCGGGCTCACCTTCCAGTTTTCGGACAGCGCGAGTTTGCCTTTTTGGTATTGGTCTTCAACCCAGTTTTTGAAGACGAAGCAATCTTCGATCGGATGACTTACTACTCGATGGTAGGGGCAGTAATTAGGATCGTTGACATCTCCTGGCTGTAGCGGACGTTTCGGATTCGGCAGATTGACGAATCCGTTGCGCACTGCCAGTTCAAACAGTTTCCTCATTTTATCCTGGGGAAACGAGTAAGGACGTCCTAGTCTTTCCTCGAGTGATGGGCGTGGACGCATGTTGTTTTGGCGAACAATCGATTTGAGTTGCTCGGCTTTTTTTGAGTGTTGGCGACGAAGGTCATTTTTCCCTTTCCTTTATCCTTTTTGTTCGCTCCATCGTTTGCGGGTCCGAGATTCTTTCCGGGTAATATGCCCTTGCACGGATGAATGTTCTCATAATTCTTCAATTCTTCAGAGATGGATTCCTTGAAGAGAGGGTTGAAGGCTATTTCTTCATCGGGGTCGTTCCCAAAGGTGAGAACTCGCGATCCCCCGGGCTCGTCCCTGTGGCAATTGCCGGCGACTCTTTTATACTCATCTGTCGTATTTTTTCGCTGTCTACGAGCTTCCCGCTTTGTTCTGTTGACGTAATGCCTGTGAGTGACATACCCTTGCCACCAACACTTAAAGGAGTCGCAGTCTTCAGTAGCGTGTGCGATCTTCTGATGATATAAGCAATAATTAGGATACATCTCTATTTCACGGAGAGTGTTTTCTTCAGAGGGTGGTATCTTCATTCCCATTGATATGGCTTTAGCAAACCTTTTCCTCGTCTTGAATTTGTTTTCATCGGCAGCGGATGTCTTTTGATTTGATGGGAATGCCTCGACTCTTTCGTCCAGTCGGCGGTGTTTGGCTCCTTCCAGTATGGCCATCTCACGCTCTTGATTGGCTTTAACTTTCAGACAAATCTCATTCAGGTAGGCATCGATCATCTAATCTGACGGCCGCAGAATTTCTGGTTTAGGGTCCGCCCCCAGCTTCTCAGCGCAAGGAATTTCCTCATCGTCTGTAAACGAATGGGAAATCATATGACAGCTCGCCACGTATTCCTCGGATTCATCCGACGAACTCTCTCCTCATCTTCCTCTTGAAAGACGTGGTTGAGGAACTCTTGGAGTGTAATGGGAGTCCGTGCTTTCTGGTTGTATTCCTCCAGCGCGTCAATCTGCTTTTGTAAGTCCGTTCGCTTGTCGCCAGGCTTCACGGGCTTCTTGGATTTCTTTTTCTTCTTCTTTGAAGATTTTGACAGCTGGTTGTGGGTGCTTGGGCCACCACCATCGATCTTTGGAGTTGGGCGCGGCTTCAACATCCCTTCAATGATCTGAGGTTCCAACGGGTTCTTCCACCTGATTGCTAGGCATGTTTGAAGATCGTTCAGCATCCTCTTTGTTTTGGCTGATAGCACAACCTCCCATGGAGCTTCTTCAACGAGAGAACACGTTGCCCCTGGCGTATTCGCCCTTTTAGGGGTGTGAGGCTGCGGCGGATTCACCTTCCATCTGTCGGACAACGCGAACTTGCCCTGTTGGTACTGGTCCTCAATCCAATTTTTGAAGACGTAACAATCCTCGATCGGATGACCCAGTACTCGGTGATAAGGACAATAATTGGGATCATTGACGTCGTTTGGCTGCGAAGGACGTCTTGGATCCGGCAGATTTATGAGTCGGTTGCGCGAGGTCAGCTCGAACAATCTCCTCATTTTATCTTGCGGAAAGAGTAAGGACGTCCTAGCCTCTCCTCAAGGGGTACGTGCGGACGCGTATTATTTTGACGGACAGCCGGTTTCAAGTTGCTCGGCTGTTGTTGAGCATTAGCGACAACAATTGCTTTTCCCTTCCCCTTCTCATTTCGAGAGTCTGGCTTTGGAGGGGGAGGTCTATGGCCCATCTGATCCATTTGAGCTAGCTTGTCGATCAGGGCCTGGAAGGTAGTCGGCTTGAAGAACATCATGAATTGCGAGATGGTCGCTTGCGGATCGAGGGTTCCCACAAACATGCCTACTGCAGGAGCCTCTTCTATGCGTTGCTCGCATTTTGACCATAGGTTCCTCCACCGTATCGCATACTGAACCCATGTTTCGCCTGGCTTCACCCTGGCATTAATCAATGCCGTTATCGGGGTGTGTTCGCTGGCGCTTGCGAAACGCTGGGTAAACAGCAGTTCCATCTCCGCAAATGTCTTGATAAAGTCGTTTGGGAGCTCGGAGTACCACTCGAATGTTGTATCTGACAAGCTGCCGACGAACTGGCGAAGCAACAGTTTATCATCACCGTCGGTGTTGCCGCAAAGCGCTCTAAACTGGGCAACATGCTGGTGGGGATTACCCGTCCCCTTATAGACATGGAATTTCGGTATCGTATAACCCGGCGGGTACTTGATCTGATCGTACCAGCTCGGATATGGTCGTCCTGTTTTTATGACCTGACGGGCTGCCTCAGTCGCATGATGAACCCGTATCTGTTGGGCTATATATTCGTCCAAGTCAGCTTTGGAGATTGTCTCCTCCTTGGCTGTTGACAGAGCCGGTGGAGGATTTGACGTTTCTCCCCTGTCGTCTTCAAGGACGATCGGAGGATCTTCTTCAGCAGGAGGATCTTGCTGGATCATCATATCCACCATGTCCTAGAACAGAAGGGCCATTCGTTTTATATTGGCTGCTTGTTCTGCAGCCTCTTTGTCCTTCTTTTCCAGTACCCTACGAAGGAATTCAGCGTCAGTTTCTTGCTCCTGGCGTTGATCCGAGGACGATTCGGGACTTTCTCTCAGCCCAGTGAGTGCGGCCATCGCATTCATCATTTCCTGGAGCTTCTGCTGTTGCTCCTGAGCTTTGTTCATTGACCGTGTAAGCGGTCTGTGACCTGTAGATGCACAGCTGTCCTCCTTCCCCGACGCCATGTATACAGTATGGACTACAATGCCCCCGAACTTAGGGCATTTGGGCTCGCCGCTTTTGAAATTTGCCGCAGGCGTGGGAATTTTCTCCGGCCACCTTCTCTTGTGGGCCATTGAAGTTAAAGGGGCCGTTGCAGCGGGCACCCTGGCGGTTGTCGTCCTTTCCTGTTTAACAGGATGGTTCTTTTCTTCCTGCACTTTCGCCCTCTTCTGCCGGCGAGAGTGATCTTGGTCTATTACTGAGTCTTGAACCCTCCGCCACACCTTATAAATTTTGGAGGATAGCTGTTGAGGGGGCTGCTCCAGCTTTGTATGTATCTGTAGCACTCTCCGCAGGTGGAGGAGATCTTTTAGCGTAGCAGTCGGAGAGTTCTTGCGTACCCTCCTTAGCAGTTCAAAGTTGTTCACAGTTGGAACAGCAGCATTAACTTCCACCACTGGAGCGGGTGGAGTTAGTCCTGAGGGGGAGTTGCCCCCGGCCTACCTTACTCGGCGCCAGTGATGACGTCGAGCGTGACGAGCCGTTGGGACTGGCTCGGCGATAAAGACAGCTTCTTCTTGCCCCCTGTCCGAATGAGGTGCTGCTAGTGTCAGCCTCTTAAAGACTGGTGTTGTCCTTTGAGTGGCGATGTTCAATCTGTCAAAGACAGATCCTCGAGCAGGAGCAGGAGCCGGAATAGTCAGCCTTGAAAAGACTGACTCTTTAACAGGAGAAGCCGCCTTGACGACTTCTGGAGCAGGGGTGGCTGTCTTTCTCGGGACGGCTATTTCAGGGTTCATGGGCTTCCTGGCGGGCCCATCAGGGGTTCTGGCTCAGCCTGGCAAAGAAAGAGGCTGCCGGTTTGATATTGGACAACCCGTTGAAAGGGGCCGTTGTAGCAGTGAGCCGATCGAAAACCCACTTCTTGTTCGCTTCTGGTGCGGGCACTGGCATGGTGAAGCTTGCAGGCGGGAGCATGGTCCCAAAAAAAACCTGACCGGTGGTGGCCTGGGTCACCTGGTCCACCGGCATGGCAAGGATGAGGCCGCTTGAGGCCCATAGGCTACGCCTCGAGGTGAGGCGGAGCATTGATTGCACTGGCACTTTGAGCAGCTCGAGCAGTTGGAGGCCATTGATGCTTGATTTCTGCGCCAGGCAAAAGACCAAATCTTAGTAACTTGAAATCCAAAGGCAACCATTAACAAACCGCGATTCGTTCGCGAAGACGACACACGAAGTGTGGAGTGGAAAGAGGAAAAAGGTCCCACCGGGCGTGCCAGAATCTGTTTACCGCCGGAAACCGGGAAAGACAGACGTCTTGCCTGAATCTGGGGGCAGATGCTATTTGGTTTTATCCGTCCACCTCTCCGAAGATGCCAAGTTGATTTATGGCACCGTGTATCGGAGGTTTAGACGGATGCGGCCGATGTAGCAGACTTCGTCAGATTCCCCCTCACTTGAGGGGTTTTTGATTGTGGGGACGCTCTTCCCTGCAGGCGCAAGCCCCTGCAGTTAATTACGTTACCGCATCGCGGGGTAACAACTTTCTCCTTCTCCAGAATTTCACTTCATGTCGTGGGTGTTTGTTTTGTTTGTGGTTGCCCGTGGATTGTATACGGAGACTAATTTATGTCGTCGCCCGTAGGACGTGGATTAGTCCAAATCCGTATTTTCTTAGATTTGGGTTTGGGGTTTTGGTTTAAGGATACGTTAGCCCTATTTAAGGCTAAGATCAACTTAAACTTTTGTTAAGGATACGTTAGCCTAATCTCCAGAATAAGGTCAACTTAACGGGATCGTTTGGATCTGACAAGAGAGAGCAATTGGCTGTATTGTTTAGTTTAATGACATTGCGGTCGATTTCCAGTTTAAGGACATGGTGGTCCATCATTCCCATTTGGGGACGAACATTAGTTTAAGGACATTTCGGTCCAACATTCCCATTTTGGGACGAATATTAGTTTAAGGACGTCTCGGTCCACGAGTTTAAGGACCCCGCAGTCTGTATCGATGTGTGGTTGTCGGGACTCGTCACCTCTCTGACGTCGTTGAAGGATTACAACGATAGGTGTCAGAGGAGTTCGGAGATGTACCCTTGAACCGGATGTAAATTGATTTAAGAGAGCAATCTTGCTCAGTCAATTTAATTTGAGGACTTATGGCCATGATTGGGCTAAGTCCAGTTGAGAATATTCAACGTTTTTATTTTTGGTATATTAGGCCTGTGCAAGGGCTTTGCCCCTGTTTAATAATGCACTGCATTTTATTCTGGCCTGTTAGGACTTTTTGATTTGGGCTCTGTCCCTTTATTTATGATGCAGAGCATCTGTCATTGTTGGGGCTCTGCCCTTTTTAAAATAATGCATAGCATTTTGTTAGGCCTGTTAGGCCTTTATTAATTAGGCTTGGCCTTTCTGTAAATAATGCAATGCATTAATTATCTGACAGTGGCTTGTCATGCGCTTTGCGCCAATTATTGAGCGCAAGCGCTTGTGGAGGTGACACATGTCACACTCCGGTGAGCGCAAGCGCAACAGCGCAGTGTGCTGCGTCAGTGCGCTGCGCTATTGCGCTGCTGACACGTGGCGCGCTCTGATGAGTTGCGCCAACTTCAAAAAGCAATACTCTATCTTAAAAGCGCATAGCGCAAGTGGTCATGGTGCTGACACGTGGCGTTCTCTGGTGGCTTGCGCCAACTCAGGAGCGCAACAGTGCAGTTTTTGCAAGTGCAAGGCACTGTTTCAATAACTTGATCCAATTTTGGATTCAAGAAAAAGAATCTTTAAGATTCCAGAACCAATGGTTCATAAAAAAGTGCAAGGCACTGTTATTATTTATTTTTTATTGAAAATCATTGATCTTGTTCTTAGATCAATGATCTATTCAGAAGAAGTTCTTCTTTTATAAAGGTTTTTACCTTTTTTCTCTTCTAGAGTTTTTTTCTCAAAATTCTTCAGAGTTCTCTCTATTCTCTGTGTTGTTGTTTTTTATCTTGATGTTCTTCTATGATTGAATTGGGGTCTAGTGGCCTTTATATAGTACCCATTAATTTGTTAAATTTGTTAAAGAGATCATTCTCTGAGTGATTTGGGGAATTTTCCCCACCGTTGGATCTTTTGATCCAAGGGCTTCTGTTTTACAGAAGACAATCTTCTTGTTTTAACAAGAACAGAAAGATCTTACTGGAATTTTAATTCTGTTTGGCGCATATGCACCAGCGCTTGACACGTGTCGCACAGCGCACAGCACAGCGCAACTGCGCTGCCATGTGTCGCGCAGAGCGCAGATCAACTGCGCTAGTGCAACTGCGCTGCCACGTGTCGCGCAGCGCAGAGCGTAGATCAACTGAAGCGCTGCTTCTTTTAATTTCGTTTTAAATAGAGCCTTGCTCTGATTGGGCGCGCTGCCTTGGGCGCTGCGCTGACGTATCAGCTTTTGACACGTGGCGCGTTGCGCGCAGCGCAAGGGATTTGAAGCGTTGCTTCAATTTTGAATTTTTGAAATTCAAACAGAGCTTTGCTCTGATAGGGGTAAACAGGGCTGGTGATGAAGAGCATTGTCATTCTCCACGGCCTGCTGAAGGAGGCGCTGCGTCCTGGCTTTCTCGTAAATGGCCATTTCGCGGCTATGGTCATCCCGGACCTTCTGACCCGCTTCCCTTATTAGCTTGTCCATTTGTTCTTCAAACGACGGACTTGGCATTTTGATGGCGAGACCTCGTTTTGGTTCAGGGTTAGCGTCTTCTAACAGAGCATTTCCTTCTTCATCGAAGTCATGTATAACGTAGCAGTCATGGAATCGTTCCCTGCTCCCCTCCGAACACAGAGACGCGACCGCGTAGGTTCGTCTTGCCTGAGATTCAGGGCAGATGCTATTTGGTTTTATCCGTCCACCTCTCCGAAGATGCCAAGTTGATTTATGGTACCGTGTATCGGAGGTTTAGACGGATGCGGCCGATGTAGCAGACTTCATCAGATTCCCCCTCGCTTGAAGGGTTTTTGATTGTGGGGACGCTCTTCCCTGCAGGCGCAAGCCCCTGCAGTTAATTACGCTACCGCACCGCGGTAGCAACTTTCTCCTTCTCCAGAATTTCACTTCGTGTCGTGAGTGTTTGTTTTGTTTGTGGTTGCCCGTGGATTGTATACGGAGACTAATTTATGTCGTCGCCCGTAGGACGTGGATTAGTCCAAATCCGTATTTTCTTAGATTTGGGTTTGGGGTTTTGGTTTAAGGATATGTTATCCCTGTTTAAGGCTAAGATCAACTTAAACTTTTGTTAAGGATACGTTAGCCTAATCTCCAGACTAAGATCAACTTAACGGGATCGTTTGGATCCGACAAGAGAGCAATTGGCTCTATTGTTTAGTTTAATGACATTGCGGTCGATTTCCAGTTTAGGGACATGGTGGTCCATCATTCCCCTTTGGGGACGAACATTAGTTTAAGGACATTTCGGTCCAACATTCCTATTTCGGGACGAATATTAGTTTAAGGACGTTTCGGTCCACGAGTTTAAGGACCCCGCAGTCCGTATCGATGTGTGGTTGTCGGGACCCGTCACCTCTCTGACGTCGTTGAAGGATTACAACGATAGGTGTCAGAGGAGTTCGGAGATGTACCCTTGAACCGGGTGTAAATTGATTTAAGAGAGCAATCTTGCTCAGTCAATTTAATTTGAGGACTTACGGCCATGATTGGGCTAAGTCCAGTTGAAAATATTCAACGTTTTTATTTATCTTTGGCCTATTAGGCCTGTGCTAAGGCTTTTCCCCTGTTTAATAATGCACTGCATTTTATTCTGGCCTACTAGGCCTTTTTGATTTGGGCTCAGTCCCTTTGTAAATGATGCATAGCATCTGTTTTTGTTTGGGCTCTGCCATTTTTAAAATAATGCATTGCATTTTATTAGGCCTGTTAGGCCTTTTTAATTGGGCTTGGCCCTTCTGTAAATAATGCAGTGCATTAATTACTTGACAGTGGCTTATCAGGCACTTTGCGCCAATTACTGAGCGCAAGCGCTTGTGGTGGTGACACGTGTCACACTCTCGTGAGCGCAAGCGCAACAGCGCAGTGCGCTGCGTCAGTGCGCTGCGCTATTGTGCAGCTGACACGTGGTGCGCTCTGGTGAGTTGCGCCAACTACAGAGAGCAATGCTCTATCTTAAAAGCGCACAGCGCAAGTGGTCTTGGAGCTGACACGTGGCGCTCTCTGGTGGCTTGCGCCAACCCAGGAGCGCAATAGTGCAGTTTTTGCAAGTGCAAGCCTCTGTTTCAATAACTTGATCCAATTTTGGATTCAAGAAAAGAATCTTTAAGATTCCAGAATCAATGGTTCATAAAAAAGTGCAAGGCACTGTTATTATTTATTTTTTATTGAAGATCATTGATCTTGTTCGTAGATCAATGATCTATTCAGAAGAAGTTCTTCTTTTATAAAGGTTTTTACCTTCTTCTTTTTTCTTCTTGAGTTCTTCTCACAATTTTTCAGAGCTCTCTCTATTCTCTGTGTTGTTTTTTGATCTTGATGATGTTCCTTTTTTTTGAATTGGGGTCTATGGGCCTTTATATGGTGCCCATTAATTTGTTAAATTTGTTAAAGAGATCATTCTCTGACTGATTTGGGGAATTCTCCCCACCGTTGGATCTTTGATCCAAAGGCTTCTGTTTTACAGAAGACAATCTTCTTGTTTCAACAAGAACAGAAAGATCTTACTGGAATTTTAATTCTGTTTGGCGCAGAGGCATCAGCGCTTGACACGTGTCGCACAGCGCAGCGCAACTACGCTGCCACGTGTCGCGCACCGTAGAGCGCGGATCATATGAAGCGTTGCTTCTTTTAATTTTGTTTTAAATAGAGTCTTGCTCTGATTGGGCGCGCTGTCTTAGGCGCTGCGCTGACGCATCAGCTTTTGACACGTGGCGCGTTACGCGCAGCGCAAGGAATTTGAAACGTTGCTTCAATTTTGAATTTTTGAAATTCAAACAGAGCTTTGCTCTGATTGGGGGAAACAAAAGTGTTGCTTCATTTCCCGCCTTGGAATTTGAACAGAGCTTTGCTCTGATTGGGGTAAACAAATGCCCCCCCCCCCCGTTGCGCTTACGTGGCCCCAAACGTGAGCGCAACGGTGGCAGAATTCCAACCGTTGCGGCAACTTTTGGAAGTTGAAAGGGCATTTGATGCCTATAAATAGGACCTTTGGTCCTCAACAGATGATTATCATCTTTAAGATTTTTACTTTCAAAACTTCAGAGCTTTGCTCTTGCCTTTAAGAACTCCCAGAGTTAGATTTTCTTCAAAAGAAACTTTTTAGGTAAAAATTAATCTTGAATTAAATTAATTTCAATTAATAGAGCCTTGCTCTCATAGATCTTTTGATCTAAAGAAAACCCCTTTAGGGTTTCACCAACAGAGCCTTGCTCTCAAGAATCTGTTTCAGGGTTTCTTAACTCATGAACAGAGCTTTGCTCTTTGGCAAAACATAGATCTCTTTGATCTAAAAAAAAATGATGAATGCTTAAGAGTTTGAATATGGATAATGAAGATTAAAAATGGAGTTTTGTCTTTAATGGATTATATCATCTTTTAATAGTAAGGCTCTCAGAGTTCTCGGGGAATTTCTTTAAATTCCCCTCATTATTGGATTTTACAGTCAGTCCTGTTTGCAGAGCACTGCTCTTGAGGAGTTTAACTCTCTATGCCATTTTCCTCATTGTTAATATTCCAATGATGTTTCCTTCGGGCATTATGGTTGTTCATCTATACAGTCTGCATGAATTCATCACCTACGAGGATATCCGCGTACAGGGCCGTCATCAAAACCAGGAGTTTACAGATGCCCAGTGTGCGGAGGTTATGGGTCGCTTGAACGCACGCGTTGGTTGGTTGCTCCCTCGCCGTTCTGCTCTCTTGAAAGTCGTGCTGGGAGCAATTTGGATAGCACTCCCGGGGTTCCACGAGGCCATGCCGCTCAATGCGTTGGACGATGCCGAAGACAAGGTGCATTCAGTGTACCTGTCGGGGCTGATCTCGAAGAAACGGCGGGATAGCCTCATCGACATTCTGCATCAAATTTTCCAGCAGAAGACGATAATCGCTTCTTATCAAAGGATAGGGGGCCTTGCCGAAGATCTTGACACACGTGAGCGCGAGAGGCTGCGCACGAGAATAATCAGAAAGGCCAGAAGAACTCTAGATGGCCTTACTTTTGAATTCCTCAATCCGTGCCCTGGATCTAAGGTTATACCATTGTAATAATTTGAATAATGTTTTTGCTTATTTTCTTTATGATTGTAAGAACCCTTTGTAATAGGAATGGAAAATTTCTCATTTCAGCTTGTCTTATTTCTCGTTCTGAGCCTTTTGCACATGCATGAATGAGTGTGTCTCGAATGTTTGATCGAACGCCATTCAGATGTTCTTTTTGTCGCTTTCTTCTTCCTTTTATTATCGGCATGCTGTCTTGATAAACATGGTTGACAGATAATAGAGTAAGCATCTTGGTTTCTTTAAGGGATAGCGATGGCTTATGCCGCAGGTTCAGATCTGCCGCCTAAGACTTTTCAACTTTATGAGTCATGAGGGTCTCATAGAAACTTTTCTCCCTACGGATCGAGAGGATCTCGTAGGTGGATTTTCTCCTTAGGAATCGTGAGGATTCCTAAGTGCGTTTTCTCTTATAAGTTGTAAGGATCTTATAAGAGAATTTTCCCTCTTACGAGTCGAGAGGACTTGTAAGCGGTTGTTTCTCTCCTTGTCGAGATTCGACTTTGGAGAGTGAGACCCGTGGATAGTATGCAAGAGACCGTTTTACGCCGACTTGCAGGGTCCCAGTGCTTAGAAAACAAGTTTTTTAATTCCTGGTGCCTAAGGCTTCATCTTGTAAGTAGAGACAAATCGGGAAGTCCTCGCGAAGACACTAATTTCCTCACGAGTCGAGACGAATCGAGCAGCTCTCGTCAAGGACACTAATTTCCCTGAGTTAAAGTATTTTGCCGAGGACGCTGGTTTCCTCGGGGTTGAAACGAATTGGAGTATTCCTGCGGAGACACTGGTTTCTCTGGGGGCCGACGCGAATCAGGAGTCTCTCATCAAGGACGCTAGTTTCCTTGAATTGAGTTATTTTCCAGGGACACTGGTTTCCCTGAGTCGAAGGATTTTGCCGAAGACACTGGTTTCTTCGGGATTGAAACGAATCGGAGTATTCCTGCGGAGACACTGGTTTCTCTGCGGGCCGACGCGGATCAGGAGGCTCTCATCAAGGACGCTAGTTTCCCTGAATTGAGGTATTTTGCCGAAGACATTGGTTTCTTCGGGGTTGAAACGAATCGGGGAGTTCCTGCAAAGACGCTAGTTTCTCTGTGGGTCAACGCGAATCAGGATGTTCTCGTCAAGGACACTGGTTTCCCTGAGTCGAAGAATTTTGCCGAAGACACTGGTTTCTTCGGGGTTGAAACAAATTGGAGTATTCCTGCGGAGACACTGGTTTCTCTGAGGACCGACGCGAATCAGGAGGCTCTCATCAAGGACGCTAGTTTCCCTGAATTGAGGTATTTACCAGGGACACTGGTTTCCCTGGGGTTGAAACGAATCGATGTATTGCTGCAAAGACGCTAGTTTCTCTGCGGGCCGACGCGAATCAGGATGTTCTCGTCAAGGACACTAGTTTCCCTAAGTCGAAGGATTTTGCCGAAGACACTGGTTTCTTCGGGGTTGAAACGAATCGGAGTATTCCTGCGGAGACACTGGTTTCTCTGAGGGCCGACACGAATCAGGAGGCTCTCATCAAGGACGCTAGTTTCCCTGAATTGAGGTATTTCTGGTGGTCTTTCAGGTTTTATATGAGTTGTCATCAAGACCCTGAAGCTAGGAATTTGATCTTCGCTTCGTTTGCTGGCACTGCGTCTGCTGTATCGAGACGAATGCCATGGTTGTCTCTAGGTTGTTGTTGAACCGTCGAGATTTGGCTTTTGCTTTCTGACGGAGCCTGTTGGGAAGGTATGGTTCCGTCTTTTGTTTGTGCCCTTGGATTGTATACAGGGATCGATGTGATCTCAACTGTAGGGCAAAAGTTCCATCATATTTTTTTATTATATATTATTACTTTATTTCCGTGATGCTCTATCATTTCAGCTTTTGATCGCGAAAGTCGCGATTGCCCGATCATTTCGGCTATTTTTCGCGGTGCCTAATCATTTCGGCTATTTATTTTATTTTTACTCGCTGCTTTTTATTGCGAGTTGCCCAATCATTTCGGCTATTTTGTGTGCATACGTTTTTAGTTGCTGCTTTTTTATTGCAATTTGCCCCATCATTTCGGCTATTTCGTATACATGTGTGGCATACTGGCTTTTCGCCGTAAACCTGAAATTAGACACCGATTTCGGCATCAGCATCGCCACAACTGGGATGTTGCCAGGAGCGAATCATCATTTGCCTCTGTCGATGTCGAACAAAGGTGGCTTAGCGAACAGGGTTAAGGTCCTATCGACTAAGGCTTTTGACTTCATTAGCCGTAAAGGTCTCACAAAGGTATTTCTCCCTACAAGTCGTGAGGATCTTGTAGGTGTATTTTCTCCTTAGGAATCGTAAGGATTCCTAAGTGTATGTTCCTCTGTAATTCGTAAGGATCCTACACGAGGGTTTTCTCCTTGTAAGTCGAGAGGACTTATAAGGGTTGTTCATCATGCGTACATATCCCCAGTCACGGATGGGACTTGGTTAGGGAAATGTTTATTCGCGCTCGTGGATTGTATACAAGGGTCGGTATTGAACCACTTGTAGGGCAGTATCGAAGGTTTTGGGAGTTGCTTAAGAACAGGTTTAGGTCTCTGTAACTTAAGACTTTCAAATCTTATGAGCCGTGAGAGTCCCATAAGAGAGTTCTCCTTACGAGTCGTGAGTATCTCGCAAGTATATTTTCTCCTTAGGAATCGTGGGGATCCCTAAGTGTGTTGCTCCCTTGTGAGTCGTAAGGATCCCACGCGGGTGGTTTCTCCTTACAAGGTCGAGAGGACCCTGTAAGTGTCTTTTAACGAGGTTGCGCCCTTTCGGGTTTTTTCACAAACACTCGCCGGTAGTCCTGCTGTTTTTACTCACGGAGCCCTTTCGGGTTTTCATCCGTGCCCTTTTTGCTTATGGACATACCGTTTATTTTTTTTTATATATATATATTTTTTTTATTCATCTCGTCAGCCTAAGGATGCTGCGGTAGTAGTTTAAAGACGTTTCGGTCCTTCGTTAGTTTTAAGGACGTCTCGGTCCGCCATTAGTTTAAGGACGTTTCGGTCCGTCGTTAGTTTAAGGATATTTCGGTCCGTTATCCAGTTTTAGGACGTAGTGGTCCGTCATTAGTTTAAGGACGTTTCGGTCCATTGTTAATTTAAGGACGTTTCGGTCCATTGTTAATTTAAGGACGTTTCGGTCCGCCGTCGCCGTATTCGAGGCGAATCTCTAGTTTACTGACTTTTCGGTCTATTATCCAGTTTTAGGACGTAGTGGTCCGTTGTTAGTTTAACGACTTTTCGGTCTATTATCCAGTTTTAGGACGTAGTTGTCCGCTGGGCTTTCTTTATGAATGAGCATGATGCCCTCGGCATATCCATCTTTTTTGGAGCATGTGGTTGTGGCGGGCTCACCTTCCAGTTTTCGGACAGCGCGAGTTTGCCTTGTTGGTATTGGTCTTCAACCCAGTTTTTGAAGACGAAGCAATCTTCGATCGGATGACTTACTGCTCGATGGTAGGGGCAGTAATTAGGATCATTGACATCTCCTGGCTGTAGCGGACGTTTCGGACTCGGCAGATTGACGAATCCGTTGCGCACTGCCAGCTCAAACAGTCTCCTCGTTTTATCCTGGTGAAACGAGTAAGGACGTCCCAGTCTTTCCTCGAGTGATGGGCAAGGACGCATGTTGTTTTGGCGAAAAATCGATTTTGAATTTCTCGGCTGTTGTTGAGTGTTGGCGACGAAGGTCATTTTTCCCTTTTCTTTATCCTTTTTGTTCGCTCCGTCGTTTGCGGGTCCGAGATTCTTTCCGGGTAGTATGCCCTTGCACGGATGAATGTTCTCATAATTCTTCAATTCTTCAGAGATGGATTCCTTGAAGAGAGCGTAGAAGGTTGTTTCTTCATCGGGGTCGTTCCCAAAGGTGAGAACTCGTGATCCCCCGGGCTCGTCCCTGTGGCAATTGCCGGCGACTCTTTTATGCTCATCTGTCGTATTTTTTCGCTGTCTACGAGCTCCCGCTTTGTTCTATTGACGTAATGCATGTGAGTGACATACCCTTGCCACCAACACTTAAAGGAGTCGCAGTCTTCAGTAGCGTGTGCGATCTTCTGATGATATAGGCAATAATTTGGATACATCTCTATTCCACCGAGAGTGTTTTCTTCAGAGGGTGGTAGCTTCATTCCCATTGATATGGCTTTAGCAAACCTTTTCCTCGTCTTGAATTTGTTTTCATCGGCAGCGGATGTCTTTTGATTTGATGGGAGTGCCTCGACTCTTTCGTCCAGTCGGCGGTGTTTGGCTCCTTCCAGTATGGCCGTCTCACGCTCTTGATTAGCTTTAACTTTCAGACGAATCTCATTCAGGAAGGCATCGATCATCTCATCTGACGGCCGCAGAATTTCTGGTTCACGGTTCGCCCTCGGTTTCTCGGCGCAAGGAGCCTCTTTATCGTCCACCAACGAGTGAGAGATCACGTGACAAGTTGCCCCCGGTGCGTCCATCTTCTTTGGAGTGTGCGGCTGTGGTGGGTTTATCTTCCACTTTTCAGACAGCGCAAACTTGCCTTGTAAGTACTGGTCTTCAATCCATCCCTTAAAGACGAAACAATCCTCGATCGAGTGACTTACCATTTGGTGGTAAGGGCAATAATTGGGATTATTAAGATCGCCTGGCTGCAACAGACGTTTTGGACTCGGCAGATTGATGAGTCTGTTGCGCACTGTCAGCTCGAACAGTCTTCCTGTTTTATTCTGAGGAAACGAGTAAGGACGTCCCAGTCTCTCCTCGAGGGATGGGCGTGGACGCACGTCATTTTGGCGAACAACTGGCTTTGAGTTGCTCGGCTGTTGTTGAGTATTGGCGACGACGATCGCTTTCCCTTTTCCTTTCTCATTTCGAGAGTCTGGATTTGGAGGAGATGGTCTATGACCCATTTGATCCATTTGGGCCAACTTGTCAATCAAGGCCTGGAAGGTGGTCGGCCTGAAGAACATCATGAATTGGGATATGTTCGCTTGCGGATCAAGGGTTCCCACGAACATGCCTACTGCAGGAGCCTCTTCTATGCGTTGTTCGCATTTCGACCATAAGTTCCGCCATCGTGTTGCGTATTGGACCCACGTTTCACCTGGCCTTATCCTGGCATTTATCAGTGCTGTTATCGGGGTGCGTTCACTAGCACTCGCGAATCTTTGTGTAAACAGTAGCTCCATCTCTGCAAATGTTTTGACAGAGTCGTTAGGTAGCTCCGAATACCATTCAAAGGCGGTTTCTGCTAAGCTGCCGATGAATTGGCGAAGCAACAATTTGTCATCGCCTCCAGTGTTGCCGTATAAGGCCCTGAATTGAGCAACATGCTGATGCGGATTCCCTGTCCCTTTATATACGTGGAACTTAGGGATCGTATATCCCGGCGGGTAACTGATTTGGTCATACCAGCTTGGATAGGGTCGTCCGGTTCTAACAATCTGTGCAGCCGCTTCATTCGCTTGATGAACTCGTATTTGCTGAGCTATATAGTCGTCCAGTGCGGCCTTGGAAATGGTTTCCTCCTTGGCTGCTGAAAGGGCCGGAAGAGGATTAGATGTTTCCCCTCCGTCGTCTTCAACGATGATGGGAGGGTCATCAGCTGGGGGGTCCGGCTGTAATATCATCCCTACCATATCTTGGAAGAGGAGTGCCATTTGTTTTATATTAGCCGCTTGTTCTGCGGCTTCTTTGTCCTTCTTTTTGAGGACTCTACGTAAGAAGTCAGCATCGGTTTCTTGTTCGTGACGCTGCTCTGATGATACCTCCGAGCTTTCTTTTGGCCCGGTAAGTGCGGCCATTGCAGTCATCATCTCCTGAAACTTCTGTTGCTGCTCCTGGGCTTTCGTCACGGATCGGGTGAGCGGTCGGTGACCCGTCGAAGCACGGCCTTCCTCCTTTCCGGAAGCCATATAAACAGTGTGCACCACCATGCCCCCAGACTTGGAGCGTTTGTGCTCAGCGCTTTTACGGTTCGCTATGTTCACAGGGGCTTTTTGCGGCCTCCTTTTCTTTTGAGTGATTGGAGTTGAGGGGGTCATTGTAGTGGGCACCCAAGTAGCTGTTGCTTTTTGTGGCTTGACGGAGTAATTCTTCTCCTGCCGAACCTTAATCTTTTTCTGTCGGCGGAGATAGTTTTCATCAATCACCGACTCTTAGATCTGTCGCCAGACTTTGTAAATTTTAGAGGACAGCCGTTGAAGGGGCTGCTCCAGCTTCTTCTCTGGAGTATCCTCCACAGGTGAAGGAGTTCTCTTCAGCACCGCAGTATGAGAGTTTCTGCGCACCGTGTTCAGCAATTCATAGCTGTTCCCGGTTGGAACAGCAGCATCGATCCCCACCGTTGGAGCTGGCGGAGTTATCCCAGAGGGGGAGTTGCCCCCAGCCTTCCTTACTCGGCGCCAGTGGCGACGTCGAGCGTGTCGTGCGGATGGAGTTGTTTCAGCCGTAGGGGTGACCTCCTCATGCCCCTTGCTTTGAGGAGAGACCGTTATTGGTGCAAGCCTGTCGAAGACTGACACCCGTTGAGAAGCCATGTCTAATCTGTTAAAGACAGATCTCCGGACAGGGGAAGCAGCTTTGAGGACCTCGCCTGGAGCAGCAACCGGAATGGCCAGCCTTGTAAAAACTGACTTCTTGGAAGGAGGAGCCTTTCCAATGATTTCGTCCGCTTGAGCCGAGATAGTTATCCTCTTTGGGATGGCAGTTTCGGGTATCGTGGGTTTGCAGACGTTATGGCCCAGTCTGCTGAAAACTGAGGTATTGAAGCTGGGCGACCCATTGAGAGGGGTCGCGGCAGTAGTAAGCCGATCAAAGACCGACTTCTTTAGGGCTTCTTGCAATGTCATTGTGGCATTGAAGATCAACGGTGGGAGCATGGTCCCGGGGAATAATCCAGTGGTGGCTTGAGTTACCTGCTCCATTGGCATCTTGAAAAGGGAGGCCGCTTGGGGCCCGTAAGTCACTCCTCCAGCAAGGACGGAGTGAGAGTTGCAGTCGCAGGTAGTGCAGTTTGAAGCCATTGATCTTCTGTTTTCTGCACGGAGCAAGACACCAAATCTAAGTATCTCAAATCCATATGCAACCATATCAAACCGCGATTCGTTCGCGAACACGACACACAAAGTGTGGAGTGGAAAGAGGAAAAGGTCTCACTGGGCGTGCCAGAATCTGTTCCCCTCCGAACATAGAGACGCGACCGCGTAGGTTCGTCTTGCCTGAGATTCGGGGCAGATGCTATTTGGTTTTATCCGTCTACCTCTCCGAAGATGCCAAGTTGATTTATGGTACCGTGTATCGGAGGTTTAGACGGATGCGGCCGATGTAGCAGACTTCGTCAGATTCCCCCTCGCTTGAGGGGTTTTTGATTGTGGGGACGCTCTTCCCTGCAGGCGCAAGCCCCTACAGTTAATTACGCTACCGCACCGTGGTAGAAACTTTCTCCTTCTCCAGAATTTCACTTCGTGTCGTGAGTGTTTGTTTTTTTTGTGGTTGCCCGTGGATTGTATACGGAGACCAATTTATGTCGTCACCCGTAGGACGTGGATTGGTCCAAATCCGTATTTTCTTAGATTTGGGTTTGGGGTTTTGGTTTATGGATACGTTAGCCCTTTTTAAGGCTAAGATCAACTTAAACTTTTGTTAAGGATACGTTAGCCTAATCTCCAGACTAAGATCAACTTAACGGGATCGTTTGGATCCCACAAGAGAGCAATTGGCTCTATTGTTTAGTTTAATGACATTGCGGTCGATTTCCAGTTTAGGGACATGGTGGTCCATCATTCCCATTTGGGGACGAACATTAGTTTAAGGAAATTTCGGTCCAACATTCCCATTTCGGGACGAATATTAGTTTAAGGACGTTTCGGTCCACGAGTTTAAGGACCCCGCAGTCCGTATCGATGTGTGGTTGTCGGGACCCGTCACCTCTCTGACGTCGTTGAAGGATTACAACGATAGGTGTCAGAGGAGTTCGGAGATGTACCCTTGAACCGGGTGTAAATTGATTTAAGAGAGCAATCTTGCTCAGTCAATTTAATTTGAGGACTTACGGCCATGATTAGGCTAAGTCCAGTTGAAAATATTCAACGTTTTTATTTATCTTTGGCCTATTAGGCCTGTGCTAGGGCTTTTCCCCTGTTTAATAATGCACTGCATTTTATTCTGGCCTGCTAGGCCTTCTTGATTTGGGCTCAGTCCCTTTGTAAATGATGCAGAGCATCTATTTTTGTTTGGGCTCTGCTCTTTTTAAAATAATGCATTGCATTTTATTAGGCCTGTTAGGCCTTTTTAATTGGGCTTGGCCCTTCTGTAAATAATGCAGTGCATTAATTACTTGACAGTGGCTTGTCAGTCGCTTTGCGCCAATTACTGAGCGCAAGCGTTTGTGGTGGTGGCACGTGTCACACTCTGGTGAGCGCAAGCGCAACAGCGCAGTGCGCTGTGTTAGTGCGATGCGCTATTGTGCTGCTGACACGTGGCGCACTCTGGTGAGTTGCGCCAACTTCAGAAAGCAATGCTCTATCTTAAAAGCGCACAGCGTAAGTGGTCTTGGAGCTGACACGTGGCGCTCTCTGGTGGCTTGCGCCAACCCAGGAGCACAACAGTGCAGTTTTTGCAAATGCAAGGCACTGTTTCAATAACTTGATCCAATTTTGGATTCAAGAAAAGAATCTTTAAGATTCCAGAACCAATGGTTCATAAAAAAGTGCAAGGCACTGTTATTATTTATTTTTTATTGAAGATCATTGATCTTGTTCTTAGATCAATGATCTATTCAGAAGAAGTTCTTCTTTTATAAAGGTTTTTACCTTTTTTTCTCTTCTTGAGTTCTTCTCACAATTTTTCAGAGCTCTCTCTATTCTCTGTGTTGTTTTTTGATCTTGATGATGTTCATTCTGATTGAATTAGGGTCTAGGGGCCTTTATATAGTGCCCATTAATTTGTTAAATTTGTTAAAGAGATCATTCTCTGAGTGATTTGGGGAATTTTCCCCACCGTTGGATCTTTGATCCAAGGGCTTCTGTTTTACAGAAGACAATCTTCTTGTTTCAACAAGAACAGAAAGATCTTACTGGAATTTTAATTCTGTTTGGCGCAGAGGCATCAGCGATTGACACGTGTCGCGCAGCGCAGAGCGCAGCGCAACTGCGCTGCCACGTGTCGCGCAGCGCAACTGCGCTAGCGCAACTGCGTAGCGCAGAGCGCAGATCATCTGAAGCGTTGCTTCTTTTAATTTTGTTTTAAATAGAGCCTTGCTCTGATTGGGCGCGCTGCCTTGGGCGCTGCGCTGACGCATCAGCTTTTGACACGTGGTGCGTTGCGCGCAGCGCAAGGAATTTGAAGCGTTGCTTCAATTTTGAATTTTTGAAATTCAAACAGAGCTTTGCTCTGATTAGGGGAAACATTCCCGTTTCTTGGATTGAACATATCCAAGACCGATCATTTCCATTCTCCCATTGGGCAATTTTCTCTGAGTTCCTGGGACGTTCCAGATCCTGTTGTAGAACTGGGCTTGTCGAGCAGTCTGTTTAAAGGATATGCCTTGGTACCTCAATAGCCTTTTTAATCTTTCTGTGTAGTATCTGGGCAGACGGATGGGCTGAACCCTGTCAAGTGTAGAATCGGCACCATGCCGAATTTCTTTCTCCACTTTGGTTTCCGCGGATCGATAAAAGAGGATCGCTTTTTCATCTTTTCTCCTGGGAGGGACGTAGAATGTCTGCAGTTCTTGCACACTATAGGTACCAAGCGCGTCGAGCTCTTTGTAGTGTTCTCGCAGAACCATGGCGATTTGCAAACTCCGATCATCACCGGCGAAGGCTTGTATCGATGGTCATACAGAAAATACGGCATTGACCTCATCTTCTGAGTCGCTGCCAAAGACCAGAATAGGGGTGGACGGTCCCGGCTTGTTGCATTGGGGCGGCCCCGAATAAACTATTTCTTCTTTCTCCTCGGTATCACTCCCGAAGACTGGAATAGTGGTGATAGGTTTGTTCTTCGGTTTGTGACATCTTTCTGTGTCTTCAAAATCTGGTATGAAGTATTTTGCATCTTCGTACTTTCGGACTTCATTCACCGAGAATGGGTTCAACTCCCCTGTCACAATATACTCGAGACCATCCTTGAAATACTTCATACACTGATGTTGTGTAGAAGGGATGATATTGTACTCGTGTAACCAAGGCCTGCCGAGCAAAGCATTGTAACATGTCTTAGCGTCAATGACGTGAAATTTGATGTCAGTGACGAGCAGCCCAAAGCATAATGTCAGTATCACAGACCCGAGCGTCCGTGATGACTGGGAGTCAAACCCGGAGATGATGATTTTATCACGAGCGAGGTGCCGAACGCTCATGCAGATTTCCTTCAACACTCTTACATTGAGAAGGTTGACGGAGAACCCATTGTCGACCAGGATTTTGCCTATCTTGATATCATGACAGTACCTGGAGACATAGAGGGGACGGTTATGTTCGCACATCCCGAGGAGGAGGTCTTCATCGCCGAAGGTGATATCGGCTGTGTGCACTTCTTCCAGCTCGTCCTTCATCTTTTCTTCGGCGAGAAAAGCTTGGAACTACTCGGGCTCTTGTAGTGCCTTGATCAAAGAATCTCTCGCCTCTTTGGATAGCAGAAGGGCGTCGAGAATGCTTAGCTGCGAGGGTATCTTCCTCAGGTGTGCCATAACGTTGTAATCCATCTTACATTTCTTGGGCGGATCCTTGGCTGTCACCTCTTCGACGACTTGGTCATCGAGGGTGATATCCTCAGGGACCTTTTCTTTTCCCTTATCCTTTTTGTTCGACCCCTTGTTTATGGGTCCGAGATTCTTTTCAGGTAATGTGCGATTGCGCAGCTGAATGTTCTCGCAGCTCTTCGGTTCTTCCTCTTTTCCTGAGGCGAATTCTGTAAAGAGATGGCCGAGAGCCATTTCTTCTTCAGAATCGCTCCCGAAGGTGAGAACTTGCGATCCCTTGCTATCAACCATGTGACGGTTGCCGGCGGCTCTTCCTCGTTCGTCTGTCACATTTTTCTGCCGTCGACGAGTTTCATGCTTCATTCTCTTGAAGTGTTGCATGTGAGCGACATACCATTGCCACCAATTTTTAAAGGCGTTGCACTCTTCGGTGGGGTGCGCAATCCTTTGATGATATAAAAAGTAATTAGGATGCACATCCTCTTCATTAAGGCGTATACCGCCAGGAGAATTTTCTCTAAAAGAGGGCAGCTTCATTCCCATCGATATGACTTTGGCAAACCTCTTCCTTGTCTTGAACCTGCTTTTATTTGCGGCAGATGCGCTCTGATCTGGTAGGAGTGTTTCAACCCTTTCGTCCAGTAGCCGGCGTTTGGCCTTTTCAAATATGGCCAATTCGCGCTCTCGATCAGCTTTGCTTTTTAGAAGAGCTTCGTTCAGGAATGCATCAATCATCTCGTCTGATGGTCCTAGAAGTCCCGGCTCAGGATCTGCCCTCAGTTTCTCTGTGTCAGGATCTTCTTCACCGTCTATCGACGAGTGAGAGATCACATGGCAGCTTGCCGCATAATGCTCAGGTTCATCCGATGAGTCTTCTCCATTATCATCCTCTTCGTCCTCAAGGACGTGGCTGAGAAATTCTTGGAGTGTGACTGGGGTTCGCGCTTTCTGGTTGTATTCTTCCAATGCGTCGATATGTTTTTGCAGGTCCGTGCGCTTGTCAGCAGGCTTCATGGGCTTTTTGGTTTTCTTCTTTTTCTTCGAAGACTTTGACGGATGGACCTGAGCATTTTGATTATCGCTACCAATCTTTGGCGTCGGGCGCGGCTTCAGCATTCCCTCGATGATCTCGGGTTCTAGATGATTTTTCCACCTGATCGCTGGACATGCTTGGAGATCCTTCAACATTCTTTTCGTTTTGGTTGAAAGAGCGACCTCCCATGGAGCTTCTTCGACAAAGGAGCATGATGCCCCCGGTGTGTCCGCCTTTTTGAGAGCGTGCGGCTGGGGCGGGTTTACTTTCCAATTCTCGGACAGTGCGAATTTGCCCTGTTGGTATTGGTTCTCAATCCACCCTTTGAAGACGAAACAATCTTTGATTGGATGGCCTATCGCTTGGTGATAGGGGCAATAATTGGGATTATTAGCCTCACCGGGTTGCAATGGGCGTTTTGGATCCGGTAAGTTGATGAGCCTGTTGCGCACCGCCAGCTCGAACAATCTCCTCGTTTTTTCCCGGGGAAACGAATAAGGGCGCTTCATTTTCTCATTAAAGAATCGCCGTCTCTCGTCTGGGCGATCAGTTAGTTTTGGGCCACCGGGCTGCTGTTGAGCATTGGCGACGAAGGTCGCTTTCCCTTTTCCTTTTTCATTTCGAGATTCCAACTTTGAAGAAGACGGTCTATGACCCATCTGGTCCATTTGGGCTAGTTTGTCAATCAAGGCCTGGAAAGTGGTCGGCTTGAAAAACATCATGAATTGTGAAATAGTCGCCTGAGGATCAAGAGTACCCACGAACATGCCTACCGCCGGCGCTTCTTCGATGCGCTGCTCGCACTTCGACCACAGATTCTGCCATCGTATCGCGTACTGGACCCAAGTTTCTCCCGGCTTCACCCTAGCATTGATCAATGCCGTGATTGGGGTACGTTCGTTGGCGCTCGCAAAACGTTGGGTGAATAACAACTCCATCTCCGTAAAAGTTTTGACGGAATCGTTGGAAAGCTCTGAATACCATTCGAATGCCGTCTCCACCAAGCTGCCGACGAATTGGCGAAGCAGTAGCTTATCATCCCCTCCAGTGTTGCCACAGAGAGCCCTGAACTGAGCGACATGTTGATGGGGATTGCCTGTCCCCTTATATACATGGAATTTGAGAATCGTATATCCTGGCGGGTACTTTATTTGATCGTACCAACCTGGATAAGGCCGTCCAGTTCTGACGACTTGGCTAGCCGCTTCATTCGCTTGATGAGCTTGTATTTGTTGAGCTATATAATCATCGGGCGTGGCTTTAGAGATGGTCTCCTCCTTGGCTGCTGACAGAGCCGGCAGAGGATTTGATGTCTCTCCTCTATCATCTTCAATTATTACTGGAGGATCTTCGGCTGGAGGGTCCGGCTGGATCATCATGCCCACCATATCTTGGAATAGAAGGGCTATTTGTTTTATATTGGCTGCTTGTTCCGCGGCTTCTTTGTCCTTCTTCTCAAGCATTCTCCGAAGGAATTCGGCATTGATTGATCTGTTTTAGAGTTGTATATAGAATAACCGCAGTCAATAACGGTGTCGCGTGTAGCTAGACCGAGATGAGTATGGGTCGTCCTTAGGGAAACATGAAACCTTTTAATCTTACTTTAGGCGTGTTGAGAAAGAAGAAGAATAGAGGAATAGTGAAGAATAGTTGTAGGATCTAGATCTACGTTAAACACGGATGCAAAATATAGATCTAGATTAACTACGGATGTAGGTTTAATAGTAGAAGGGGGCATGTAGGGTTCATTGGGATTTAGTAGTTATGGATGATTAATTAAAGATTACTCTTTTTATTCTTTAATAGATTTAAAACTAGAACGATAGTGATGCTTGTAGATTAGGGTTTCTGGAGGGAAAAGGGTTCCCACTCTTAACCCCTATCTCGACATGGAACTCCGTTCATATCTAGCCTTTACCAAAACAATTATTAATCTAATCTCTAATCGCGGTCAAGACTAGCAATGAATTGGTAGCGCGCCCAATTAGGATGTTAACTATTCTTTTGATAAAGTTTATAAACTTTATAGGACTTAAAAAGAGTTTAAGGATCTTCATCATCCATTAACCTACCCTAATCCCATGAACCCTAACAAGCGAAGAATTACTCGCGCATGTTGAGAAGAAGAGATGGAGAGAGAAATCATATTAAAACTACAAAGAGATAGAATAAGAAAACAACTACCTTTATTAATCAACAAAAATCATTTACACTTTGTTCCCTTAGAAAATGATTACAAAATGCTAGTTTGCTTCTCGATCTCTTCTAAGGAGATAGATGAACAGTTGATGATCAGCCTAGATGCGTGAGCCTGTCGTGGACTTCGTGATCTCTTCAGCTTGATGATTTTTCCAAGAGGCTCTCGGTCCTTATTTATAGTCACAGAGCCAGAAACCTAGTTTCCTAATATGGAAACTAGTTGTTAGGATCCTAACCACCAAAATCTCATATCTCAACTCCTCAAATCCGCGGTGGAACCACATGGATATTATATGCTTACTTTTTCCTTCATAATGTTAATTATAATATAAAAACACATGAAAATAGTATTTTTACAGATAAACCCTCATATGTGTCATATATTATAATAAACACCTTTTTTATATAGAAATAGTAGGAAAAATGTCATATTAAAAGTGCAGTTTTATTAACTGAACAAATACCCCCAAACTTAACTTTGATCGTCCCGAGCAAACTAGTTATTCAAGAGAGAGAGAAAAGAAAGGAGAAAGCTAAGCACACTTTCGTAGGCAACACGATTGCACTGAGCGCGTGCAACAAGCCATTAAACCCCTAGGTGTCCCTAGTAGGAGGAGTGTTGTCTCCTGAGGGTTTTCAGCGGATTACACTCACAAAATCCTATAATAAAAGAGAGATGGTAAAAGTTACATATAAAGATAAGGACTATAAAAAAGAACTTGAAAATAAGAGTTTCCAACTACACCAGTTTTTCAGTTGCTATGAGCCCTATCTTAATGGTCGTGAAAAAATGTTAGAAATCACATCATCCCTCAATAAAACATCGCCTTTAGTTTTCCTCGCTATCTTTCCTCCAAACATTGATCATATACCCCAACGTGTGTGAACTGGACATCCCTACACTCGGAGAATTCAATTCAAGCAATCATACTCTTGTCCATCTACCTTAGTACTTTTTAATCGATATTTATATGGAATATGCTCACACATTTTTCATGCGACCGTTAATACTTCTTGAGGTACTAACCGATAGATTACTCATGTGCTTGCTAATTATGTGCTTTTCCTCGTCTTGCAACACTTAAGGCTTAGCAGTGGCTCCCAAACCAGTTGGTCTAAGGCACTAGGTGATAAAGCACCCTCGCTATATTTTTTTTACTTCTGCCTCGGTGATAACAAAACCAGTGTTCATTTTTATTTTCACCATTTTATCTTTTATTCTCCACTTTTATTTTCTTCATACTTTGGTTTTTAGACAAGAGCATTTCAAGGTATCCTCTACTATCCCGAGTTTCAAGATGTGTGTAAGTGCGTATAGTAGGGTATCAACGTTCAAATGTTTGGCTTCCAGAATAGGAACTATTTTTCAGGCTTAGTTTATCCTTGGATTAGTAATTTCCTTCATCTTACAAACCCTTGGGACAACAGCTCATAACTACTTATTACTAGTTTCGTTTAAGAAAACTTCTAACTTTCTTGCATTTCTTAAACTATTCCTATCTTGCATATGTAAATTTTCACTTTCAAACTTTCATTATCAAATTTTTTTTGTGCATACATATAGTATAATGCAAAATAATGCATAAATAAGCACAAACCTCCCCTAAACCTGTTTGCAGCAGTGTCCTCACTGTTGTTTCTTTTAAATCTCAAAAACCTGTAGACTTGGGAGGAAAGGTTATTAACGGGGGAAACAAAAATTGAAAATGAAAATGCTCCCCCAAACTTATTTTTGGCTCACAATTTTGAGGACAAATTTTATTTTCAAGAGCCAAAAATATACCCCCTAAACTTGAGTTAAACAATATTAAGCATTTTAAGGGGGGTAAAGTTATTTGGTCAAAATAAGACTTTACAAAGACCAAAAGTTAATACCAACCATTCAAACATTTTATCAATGTAACGTATAGGTCGGTGGAAGAACATGTTGTATAGAGCCAAGAAAAAGTGGGGAAGAGATAAGTGGTGGTATGGAATGTGTTTGCATCTCGTTTTGGAGAGACGACACAGTGATTGTGATGGATTACTCGCATTCTCTTTATAGTCCAGAAGAAAGGGTGGATGTTCAATTTCTTTGTTTTGTAGATGATTCATCTCAACACCCGTGTTTGCTAAAAATGCGAGTTCATCAGCGAAGATTTCCTCAAAGCTTTCATCGATACCCCGAAGAATAATGTCATCAGAAAAAATAGTGTGATCGTCAGACTCTATAAAAAGTTCCTCATCAGCGTTAGATGTTGACCCGGACAACTCGGTGGAAGAGTCCGTGTATGTATAATACATAGTTGGGTCAAACAACAACATATGAAAAGAGTCAGTATCATGAGGCTGATCAAATTCGCTGCTGTCGACATCCATTAATTCGACAGAACATGCTTGAGCAGTAGGTTCGGAGGGTACATTTCCTAACTTGTAAATATTCAGCTCAATTGACATCTTCCCGAAGGATAGGGTCATAGAGCCATTACGACAGTTGATTATAGCATTGGAAGCGGCCAAAAAGGGTCGACCGAGAATCACCGGAATTTGATTCCGTGGGTTCACTACAGACTGTGTATCTAGAACAATAAAGTCCACAGGGAATACAAATTCCCCGATTTTTATTAACACATCCTCCAGTTCACCCCTAGGTTTGGTGATTGATCGGTCGGCCATCTGGAGAGTACAGTGAGCTGGTTTCAACTTTCCGATCCCTAACTGCTCATAAATCGAGTAAGAAAGCAGGTTAACACTTGCGCCAAGGTCAAGTAGAGCACGGTTAATGTGTTTACCCCCAATAGAAAATAGAAATTGTAGGATAGCCAGGGTCCTTAAATTTTCTAGGTAATTGTTGGGGAAAAGCTGTGTCTACAGTACTTGACATGAACACCTTTTTGGCACTTGAGTCTTCCTCTTCCTAATGCACAAGTCCTCGAGAATTTTCGCATAAGCCGGGACTTGTTGTATAGCATCTAGGAGAGGGATATTGATGTTAACCTGTTTAAAAATTTCAGTGATCTTCTCCATTTGCGGACTTGGTCTGTTTCCCCTTAACCGATTCGGATAAGGAGCTTTAGCAATAATAGCTGGGTCCAACATTGGAGAAGATCGTGTGGGTAGGAAAGATCCAAGAATAGGAGTGGGGATCATCTTTGGTAGACTAGAAGAAGTGTGCTGAGGGTTCGAGCCTTGGAGAAAACGGAGAATAGGCTCGGAAGAAAATGGTGGGGTAGACGAACCGGGGTCAGAAGGAGAAGTAGAAGTGGAAGGAAAAGTCTCAGCCGGGGTATCATCGATTGATTCTTCATTATTATCAATCTCTTCACCAACATGGTTGTCAAGCACTCTTCCAGATCTCAACGTGGTGATAGCGTTCATATGATGTGAATAGCCAGGATTGGGTAAAGGTTGAGCTGGAAGTTTCCCTTTCTCTCTAGCACTCAATTCGGCATTTATTCGGGCAATTTATGCTTCCATCGATTTAATACTCTCACTTTGGGAGTCGGAGTTTTTCTGGATTTTATCGACGGAATACTTCATCTCATCCGAAACTTGCATGAAATTTGTCAGAAGCAAATTCATGATTTGTTCGAGTGAAGAGGAGTTATCAGTACCGGTCAATTGCAAAGAATTGTTGTGCGGTGCAGAAGTGTTGACCGGTTTTTGAAAATTTTGTGATTGGTAGGGGTGCTGACTTATTTGAAGTGGTTGCTGTTGTGGTGGAGAACCCCTTTGGAAATTGTTTTGATTTGGAACCGTGTTTTGAATTTGTGATTGGTTCCAAGCAAAGTTAGGGTGATTCCTCCAACCCTGATTATAAGTGGAAGAATAAGGATCGTTTCTAGGTCTTTGTTGGAAAGCGGCATTGGTATGCTCTTGACCTTGAAACGAAGAATTTAAAGGACATTCTTCAGTAAAATGAGATGGATCAGAACAACATCCACAAACAGTTTTGGAGAGTGACATCTGATTTAGGGAGGCTGCTAAAAATTTATGTTCCATAGCTTCGAGTTTCTTTTGCATTGCTGCCATTTCAGCTCTAACTCCTATGGAAACATCATATTGGTGGTTACCACCCCTAGACGATGATTGACTAATACTCTCCCACTGTAAAGATTTTTCAGCGAAATCTTCTAAAAATCTCCAGGCTTCACCATCATCTTTATTCGTGAAGGTACCTTGACACATGGATTCAAGGGTCTGTTTTGTTGTAGGACTAATGCCCTCATATATGATTCTGCACAGATCCCATCTAGGAATTCCGTGATGAAGACATTGAACTAACAGATCCTTGAAGCGTTCAAAACACTTCGAGAATGGTTCATTGGGAAGCTGGGTAAATTGATTTATTTCGCTACGGACTCGAGCTGTCTTATGATTAGGGTAGAATTTCTTTAGGAAAGCTATTACGAATTCTCCCCAGTTTGAAATAGAATGTGCGGCTGTGTTATAAAGCCACTTCTCGGCTATATCGCACAAAGTGAATGGGAGAAGACGTAGACGCATAGCATCCATAGAAAGCTGTGAAGTACCCATCATAGCGTATACATTTTCAAATTTGGTAATAAAGACGTATGCGTCTTCAGACTCGAGACCGTGATATTTTGGTAAAAGATTGATATATTGTGGTTTGATTTCAAAATTGTCCCCATTGGCCGGTGGAATAGATAAGCAAGTGGGAAGTGGACCACGGATAGGATAGCATCTTTCTTGGAGAGAGATGCGCGGTGGATTCTGCTCACCTACGGGCAGTGGCAGCGTGGTATTATAATTTGATGGACTACCGTCCATCTCGGTCGATGTGGTGGGTGGTGGGGAAAAAGAAAATGAAGAAGCACCGACTTCGGAGTCGATAGCAGGAACGCGGACAAGACGGGCACTAGAATCCTGTGTCCAGCCGAGCATGCACTAAGCGGGTTTAGCGCAAGTGGCAGCGTGTGTGTGATTTAAAATTGATTTATTTTTGAAAAAGTGTGCCGGACTTAGACAAATCACGCAAAAATTCATAAACAACCCTGAAACTAAGGTTACCTAGGTCAAGTCTCTAGATCGCTCCTAGACTTCCAAAGGGCAAGCCGTAGGATCAATCATCTACCACCTCTTTACTACTCTTGTGGCCAGGTAAGTGCCAGGTATCCGCTATACGAATCACCAAAAATAGCGGGCCTAATTAAGTAACCACTTGCCTTAGACACACTTGCTTAGGCACCACAAAAGTAATGCGGATAAGCGATAGATTACCTACGGCCTTCCTCTGTCCTTATTGAGCGCGACAATCCTTAGAGTCTTGTCTAGATATTTTTTAAATTAATATAGGGTTGATGCAGATGCTCGGTTTGTGATTTGTGGGGCTTAGGAAGGGTGATAAAATCCCTACCTAATCTGAATTTTGGTCTTGCCCCTTAAAAATCCGTATTAAAATATGAATTAACAAACCAATAACAAAACTTTGCAAAAAAAATTTTAAGCGGCAAAATTTTGCAAAGAATCCTACAGAAAAGATATTTTATTAAATTTCAGAGGAGAGAGAAAGATATAGAAAAAATACCAGAGAAGTTTGCAACCCTAAATCCCCCAATAAGCCGCGGTTCCGCCGCCAATAGGCTCTTTGTGCCGCGGTTCCGCCGCCGACTAGGAAGATCTGATGAAGATTTTTGCTACGTGACCTCCTTTGCTCCTCTGGATCTTGATGAATGTCTCTGAATCTCTGTTTCCTCAAATCTGTGACTCCAGATTCCCTCGCAAAATTCACACAATAATCGTTAAATATACAATTTGCAGTTTTGTTTATTTTTTGATATAGATCGAATAAGAATTCAACACGAATAGTAAGAAAAAAATATTACGCACGTATCCCCGGCAACGGCGCCATTTGATTGTTCTAGATTTATGTGTGTGTAGTTAACCGCAATCAATAACGGTATCGCGTGTAGCTAGACCGAGATGAGTACGGGTCGTCCTCAGGGAAACATGGAACCTTTTAATCTTACTTTAGGAGTGTTGAGAAAGAAGAAGAATAGAGGAATAGTGAAGAATAGTTGTAGGATCTAGATCTACGTTAAACACGGATGCAAAATATAGATCTAGATTAACTACGGATGTAGCTTTTATAGTAGAAGGGGGCTTGTAGGGTTCATTGGGATTGTTTCGCCCAATCAGAGAAAAGCTCTGTTTGAATTTCAAAAATTCAAAAATTGAAGCAACGCTTCAAATCCCGTGCGCTGCGCGCAACGCGCCACGTGTCAGAAGTTGATACGTCAGCGCAGCGCCCAAGGCAGCGCGCCCAATCAGAGCAACGCTCTATTTAAAACAAAAATTAAAGGAAGCAACGCTTCAGTTGCGCAAGCGCTGCGCTGCGCGACACGCGCAAGCGCAGTTGCGCAAACGCTGCGCTGCGCGACACGTGTCAGCGCAAACGCAGTTGCGCTGCGCTATGCGCTGCACTACACGTGTCAGCGCAGTTGCGCTGCGCTGTGCGCTGAGCGACACGTGTCAGCGCAGTTGCGCTGCGCTGTGCGCTGCGTGACACGTGTCAAGCGCTGGGGCGTTTGCGCCAAACAGAATTAAAATTCTAGTAAGATCCTTCTGTTCTTGTTAAAACAAGAAGATTGTCTTCTGTAAAACAAGAAGATTGTCTTCTGTAAAACAGAAGCCCTTGGATCAAAGATCCAACGGTGGGGAAAATTCCCCAAATCACTCAGAGAATGATCTCTTTAACAACAACAACTGAGCCTTTTATCCCAAGCATAAGGGGTAGGCTACATGAACCAACATGAGAATCACGCCGGGTCCAACACATGAATCCTCTGTCTCCACTCACTTCTATCGAACAATATACTTTCATTGAGTCCTTTGGCAACCATATCGTTTCGTATCACTTCAATCCATGTTTTCTTCGGTCTCCCTTTTGCCCTTTTGCCATTACCCATATCGAGAGTATCTATTCGTCGAACCGGTGCTTCCATAGGTCTGCGTCGCGCATGACCAAACCATCTAAGCCGGTTTTCCCGCATCTTCTCTTCCACGGGTGCTACACCAACTTTTGCACGAATATCCTCATTTCGTACCTTGTCTTTTCTAGTGTTACCGCACATCCAACGAAGCATGCACATCTCCGCTACGTGCATCTTCTGTGTATGATGCTTCTTAGGAGCCCAGCATTCTGTACCATATAATAAGGCAGGCCGAATAGCGCTCCGATAAAACTTCCCTTTCAATTTTAACGGAAAGTTACGATCACACAAAATCCCTGTTGCACTCCTCCATTTCAACCAACCAGCTTGGATCCTTTGATTAACATCACTATCGATCTCCCCATTCCTTTGGATGATGGAACCTAGATATCTAAACTGGTCGCTCGGTGATATCTCTTGCCCTTCCAATGTTATACCAATATGGTTTTGATTTCTCTGGCTACTAAATTTGCAGTGCATATATGCTGTCTTGGACCTGCTCAATCTGAATCCCCGAGATTCCAATGTTTGTCTCCATAATTCCAATTTGGTATTAACCCCTGCTTTCGTCTCATTTACTAGAACAATATCATCAGCGAATAGCATGCACCATGGGACTTCATCTTGGATAGTTCTAGTAAGCTCATCCATCACGATGGTAAACAGGAAAGGACTTAATGCAGATCCTTGATGTAAACCAATAGTAATCGGAAAATCACTTGTTAAGCCACCGCAAGTTCTGACATTTGCCACTACTCCGTCGTACATATCCTTGATTATGTCAATATACTTGACGGGGACCCCCTTTTTCATCATTGTCCCCCATAATACCTCTCTAGGTACCTTGTCGTACGCTTTTTCTAAATCAATAAATATCATATGCAAATCTTTTCTCCTCTCTCGAAAGCGCTCGACAAGTTGACGAAGCAAATGAATCGCCTCTGTCGTCGATCGTCCAGGCATGAACCCAAATTGGTTCTCTGTTATCTTAATATCCTTCCTTAGCCTGTGTTCAATCACCCTCTCCCAAAGTTTCATGGTGTGACACATTAGTTTTATTCCACGGTAGTTTGAGTAACTTTGAATATCACCCTTATTCTTGTAGATAGGTACAAGGATACTTTTCCTCCATTCATTTGGCATCTTTTTTGTCTGCCAAATCTTATTAAACAGATCTGTCAGCCATTTAACGCCTATTTCGCCTAAGCATCTCCAAATCTCGATAGGAATCCCGTCAGGACCAACCGCTTTTCTTAAACCTATTCTGTTCAAAGCTTCTTTAACCTCAGTAAGTCTTATTTTACACATGAAATCACGATTTATATCTTGAGATTGAATGACAAGTCCATCCAAATTCTTAGTACAGCTCTCATTGAACAATTTGTCAAAATAATCTCTCCATCTTTCCTTGATATCCTCATCTCGAACTGAAACCTTCTGATTTTCATTTTTGACACACTTCACCGCACATAAGTCTCTAGTCTTCCTTTCCCGCATTCGAGCAATCCGGTATATATCATTTGCAGCCTCTTTAGTGTCTAATTTCTCGTACACCTAGACCCCAATTCAAAACATCATCAACATCGAGAGACGTCAAAAACTTCAAAACAGAGAGAACTCTGAAGAATTTTGAAAAGAACTCAAGAAAAAGGTAAAAACCTTTAAAATAGAAGAATTTCTTCTGAATAGATCATTGATCTAAGAACAAGATCAATGATCTTCAATAAAAAATAAATAATAACAGTGCCTTGCATTTTTTATGAACCATTGGTTCTGGAATTTCAGAAAAATTCTTTTCTTAGATCCAAAATTGGATCAAGTTATTGAAACAGTGCCTTGCACTTGCAAAACTGCACTGTTGCGCTCCTGGGTTGGCGCAAGCCACCAGAGAGTGCCACATGTCAGCGGCGCAACAGCGCAGCGCACTGCGCTGTTGCGCTCGCGTTCACCAGAGCGTGACACGTGTCACCTCCACATGCGCTTGCGCTCAATGATTGGCGCAAAGCGCCTAACAAGCCAATATCAGATAATTAATGCACTGCATTATTGAAAATAAGGGCCGAGCCCAATTAAAAAGGCCTAACAGGCCAAATAAAATGCAATGCATTAAAAGGGCAGAGCCCAAACAAAGCAGATGCTCTGCATCGTTTATAAAAGGGCAGAGCCCAAACAAAACAAAAATGCAGTGCATTATTAAAAAGGGACAAAGCCCTAGCACAGGCCTAATAGGCCAAAGATAAATAAAAACGTTGAATATTCCCAACTGAACTTAGCCCAATCATGGCCATAAGTCCTCAAATTAAATTAACTGAGCACGGCTGCTCTACTAAATCAATTTACATCCGGTTCGAGGGTACATCTCCGAACTCCTCTGACTCCTATCGTTGTAATCCTTCAACGACGTCAGAGAGGTGACGGGTCCCGACAACCACACATCAACACGGACTGTGGGGTCCTTAAACTCATGGACTTATGCGTCCTTAAACCAAGATACGGACTGTGGGGTCCTTAAACCCACGGACTTATGCGTCCTTAAACTAACGGACTTATGCGTCCTTAAACTAACGGACCACTACGTCCCAAAACTGGAACAATAGAGCCCCCAAACGCTCTTTTGTTGGATCTAAACGATCCCGTTTAAGTTGATCTTAGCCTCAAATATGGCTAACGTATCCTTAAACATTCAAACAGACTTTAGTCCCAAATTGGACTATAAAACCCCCAATCAACTTTGGTTCAAGGGTACATCTCCGAACTCCTCTGACACCTGTCATTGTAATCCTTCAACGTCGTCAGAGAGGTGACGGGTCCCGACGGCCATATATTAAACGGACCACTACGTCCCTAAACTGGAACAATAGAGCCCCTAAACGCTCTCTCCGTTAAGTTGATCTTAGTCTCAAATAGGACTAACGTATCCTTAACAAGCGTTTAAGTTGATCTTAGCCTCAATATGGCTAACGTATCCTTAAACTAAAACCCCAAACCCAAATCTAAGTAAATACGGATTTGGACTAATCCACGTCCTACGGGCGACGGCATAACTTAGTCTCCGTATACAATCCACGGGCATCCACAAACAAAACAAACATATACGACACGAAGTGAAATTCTGGAGAAGGAGAAAATGGCTACCGCGATGCGGTAGCGTAATTAACTGCAGGGGCTTGCGCCTGCAGGGAAGAGCGTCCCCACAATCAAAAACCCCTCAAACGAGGGGGAATCTGACGAAGTCTGCTACATCGGCCGTATCCGTCTAAACCTACGATACACGGCGCCATAAATCAACTTGGCATCTTCGGAGAGGTGGACAGATAAAACTAAATAGCATCTTGTCACGACCCACCCCCAATACTAAAAACAATTTCAGTAATAAACCAAGTCGTCGGGGCTCCGAAATCATCAACACATAGAACGTCACAGCGCAATGCATGCGCATGAAAAATGAGCAGATAACTCAAAAGCAAAACTCCGTCAAGCATCTCGCAATCATCGGAGTCGAGGTAAAAACACAATGTCAAATCCAAGACAAAACCGATATAATATGGATCAAAACTACACATGTAGACATCCAATCCATACATGTAAAAAAAAAAGAAACTGATGTAAAAGCATGCAAAAGTATATCCAGGTACCGTCTACTGACTAGTCCTGCTCAGCATGAAAGCAAAAATCCAACATCATAAAAAGTACTGCTCCAAAAGGAAATAATCCTAAAAGTGCACATATAAGAATATCCTATGCGTCTGGTGCGCACGGAAATCAAAAATCCATAAATGTGCTAAACGGACGTACAAAACAACATCTAGGTGCAACGGGTGTGCACAAAACATCTGTCGTAGGCAACGTGTGTGCCTGGCAGAAAGATAAGTCAGGTGCATGTGACATGCACGAAGAATCCCGATTTAGTGCATCTGGCGTGCACCAAAATCGTATATCAAACACTAAAGGTACATGAAAACTATGCTGGAAGTGTAAATCAAATCACTGAATACAGTAGGCATGAAATCTCAATCAATACCTCAAATGTAATAACTCTGCGCAAAATATATAAATATCCAGTGGGTGCATGAAACCAATATCATGAAACTCAGTCACCAAAACTAAATCATGCAAACAGAACACCCAAAATACCGAAATCCAAAATGACGGATACGTGATAATCGAATCACAAAATCACAAATCATAGATACCGTCTTCGGTAGTCCCTCCTTCAAAGTCGAGAAGGAGTCGGTGCAATCCACTGCTAGCAGCGCAGGATATCTACCTGCCTCTTGCTCACGGTCCGGCGTCCTCTGTCTCTGGATTCTTATCTTCTCTGCGGATTACCTATCACGCGGTCAATCGGCTCATCGGCCCTGTCAGGGGTGCTAACGGGGACGATTCCGTTCTGGCACTTCTCTGGTCACCTCTCGGTCAAACCTCACGACCACTCGTAAGGCAGCATATCACTGGCGTCGGCCTCTAGCTCTCTGAATGTACGTCACACATCTGATCCTGGGTGCAAACATCATTGCAGCAATGTCCTGGAAGGAATCCTGCTAAAGGTCTCATCCGCTCATGCCTATGCCGAACCAAACGGAAGCTGGCTCTCCTGCGCAACCTCTTCTCGCTCAAAAGGCATCTGTGTCCTCAGAACAATATCTTCTCAGAAACTGGTCACATCCCAACGTCTCTGTAAGCAAATCAGGTCTCTACTCTCGACGGGAAGCAATGACAGCTCATCAGTGTCTCACACGAACCTCTTGTTCCAACTACCTCGTCGACAACGCCGAACTCTGTCCTACTAGGGGTGCGCAAAACGACCACTCCTGGTCTAGGTCTTCTCGTATCGTACTCCAGAAAGGTCCTGTCGAGGTTCCTTTCTCAAATCTCAGTCCTGTTGAAACGCCCGGAAGTCATCATCCAATGCTGAAGCTAAGGCTCATTCCGGAACGGCTGCATACTCATCGTGCTTCTTTCTGGAAGATATATCCGTATACCACGCCTCGGGGTGTGTATCACATCTGTAATGTCAGCGGAGTGGGACGTCATCTCGTCGAAATCTCATACGAACTCTTTACTCCACCTTGCTCAAATGTCGACTGATTCGGACTCGTCTCATCATGGCTGCATGAACTGCGCTCCGACGGCTACGCTCGTATCTGGAGTCTCCCAAGCAGTATCCCATCACGATATCCGAAAGATGTCGAACCGTCCGATCGACTCGTCAGAACCTCATAATCCCCCAAGTGCTCACATCTCGGATACAGTTTAATAGTATCGAGTACATGCCACAGCGTCGGTGGTCCAGCCGTAGAAGGGCAAACCCAAGCCTCACTAATGGCGCCGCGGAACCGCCGTAAACCCTAAGGTTCAAAGGCTGTCACAGGGTCATTAAGTCGAGTTAGGGTTTCATTCTTCTAGAGGGTCCATAGAATCACCTGCATGTCTTTCCGTATACTTTAAACTTGGAAAATAGGCTCCTGACATTCGATCGTCTCTATCGACTCTCAACGAACCTGCGTGAAGTCGTCTCTATCTGGAATCAATCCACCTGATGACCTCGCATCGGGGTAAGCAAACTCACCACACGTCCTAGTCATTCATCCTCGGTGACTAGCGACTCGCTATCATCTCTCTAAGAACATTCTCATGCTGCAGTAGCTCCAATCATCTGGGCGATATCTCATCATTTGCGGCAACAACTGGCTCCTACGCCTGTACGCCGAACAATGCCTCAATCCTCCAGGAAAGGCAACACATAAGCGGTCATCTCTGAATCAGCCTGCTCTAGATCTGAGTAAGACTCTCTCCACACTGGAAATCTTCAACTCAACTGGGCCCGCTCTGGCGCAAAATCGGACGAATTACCTTCGTCTCTCAAATCGGGTAGACTAGCTATCATCAGTCGCAAATCTGCCTGCAAGCTCCGGCGATCTCCGCTCGTAAGCTCCGAAAGCAACATCCTGTCAATCTCAGCAACAGCTGGTCCATCTGTCTGCACGGTAGGCGACATCACAATCTCTGAGGTATGCTGTATATCAACAGTCCTCTCTCGACTGGCAGCTCTAACAGGGGCACGATCATCCGGTGCAAACCAAGCACTCGCCTCCACTAGAGGTCACAGACACCAACACTAACTCGAGACGTTCCCATGTCACCAGAAAACACAACGGTCGGCCCTCGTACCAAATGAGCTCACACGGGCCGTAACCCTAGCAGCAGCCCAAACTGCGCTCAAACATGGTGACAGGAACCTCAACCGAGTATCAAAGAGAGCACATCAATGGAAAGAAAGGAAACAACAGATCCAAAGTGGATACATGATCATAGGAAGGAACAGTATCAATGAAGGTATGATCATGAAACTAATAGAATCGGGAATCTCAAATGGATGTATAATCCAGGATATGAAGAGAATCACTAATCTCGAAAGAAATGTACATCCTAAGGTTCCTTAAGCGGAGTGGCGTGTCGTAAGTATGCCGCGGAACATACCAACGGTACGTCACTCTACTTTAGTCACCTAATCCATCAACCAAGGGTCATCCTAAAACGACGAAAGTTCGGGTTTACACCCCCTCGACTAAGTCTAAGTTCCGTAAGGTCAAGCCTAAGTTCCGTATATAAACAACGCCCTAGGCTCCACATAGTCAAACTTAAACTCGAACCAAGGTCAACCTAGCGCTCTGATACCAACTTTGTCACGACCCAAAAGAGCACGTGACTGGCACTTGAACCATATGAAGCCTATAGGACTCCATCTGATCCAAGTAAGCCAAAAGCCCAGAAATCTAAAACCATTTGAAGAATAAGTAAAGAAAACTGGTTTAAAGAAGTGAAGAAAAACATGTTTGAAATCAAGCTTTTTAAATAACTAAGCCGAATGTGCATTTGAAAACAGTACAGTCTTTTCTAAAAATTTCGGCAGAGTTTCTTTTGTAAAACGGGCCCCGAATGGGGTACAACATGGATATAATATAAATGCAATGATAAAGGCATCCCCAAGCGGGAGCTAGCTCTTCGTCAATCGACGGTCACAACCACGCAATGATATGATAATATACAACGCCAAGTGGCGAGGATCAAAATCAAAGAGAGCTCAAAAAGCAGCAAGAAAACCACAATACTACTAAGCGCGACTCTAAGGTCGAATAATACAACACTGGTCTCTAAGTCTGAAAGAATATACAGGTTTTGGTTGATGGACATTTCTAGATACAATGAATAAATAAATACAAAGGTGACTCCTGATACGAAGGAATCCACCTACCAAAGCAAATCACCCGCAAGAAGGAAATGTGCCAGAAATGCCGCAAGAAACCTGTACGGCAGAACCTGCAAGAACTGTGGCACAACGGGGGTGAGTTGCCAACTCGTGAATAGAAACATCTACAAGGATAAATCGAATGCAAGACATAATCCTAAGTCAACGATCAGTAATACAATCCACAAGAGTGCATCTGAGTGTAATAAGGTGGCAAGGTAACATCTAATCATGTATGTAGTGCCAGGTACTCAGGTAATAACATGTCATGAATGTAAAGTATGCTGCATGAAGTAAATATGGTGAAGTATCAATGATATCAATACACATATATTAGCGTCCCATTCCACTAATATTGGTGTAAGGGTATATATAACAGCGCCCTCATACCCTGTTATATATACAAATGAAGTATGATAAGTGTAAATCCAATCTGTATATGAACCATGTCTGTATATATGTGGAACACGTCCACCTGTCACACACTGACAGTAAGCATCATGTATGCAATGTGAGGATATAATAAAATCATGGAAAACCCATCATGAAACCCGTGCCAAGCATCGACACGTAAATCCTCATCCGTATGGGGCTCCGTCTGCGGTATCGGCCCTCGGCCCCCGGCAGTACGAGTCAACCCATGTCCATCTCTGGGCTCCGTCTGCGGTATAGGCCCGTCGGCCCCCGGCAGTACGCCCATCTCTCAGCTCCAGGCGGTATCCCCCGGACATCCGCCGAGCTCAAATACAATCACCGGTAGGTACTCGCCCGCCTCCAGGCTCAATCGGCATAACCCATCGATCATCTCGCCGAGGGGAACCATACCGGGCCCACCACGAACCCGCAAACGGTACATCACCTCCTCGAATCGGGTTTCAAGCACACGTCTCAGCACCGAGAAAACGCGTGGTGGACGCACCAAATATCATATCAAGAGGTACCGGGTTTTTCATAAAAGAACATCTTTTCTTAAATAATCTCACGGTCCTCAAAATCAGAAATCACATAAGAATCCGTATCAAGAAGTAAATCCAATGCAATGTGCTATGTAATCAATCCATGATGTATGCGACATGCAAGGAAGGGTAATCATATCGGAAATCATGTAACATGGAATATCATGACTATAACAATACTACAGTGTAGTGGCATGGCAATTATCGATGATGAAGTGTGTGAGCCGGCAAATAGTGTACGTGAAACATACGCATCATCGATAATGGTGCTGGTGTCCTAACAGCATGATAATAATATAATAATGAACATATGCCAGCAATGCGAATAGCAGGAAAATGCAGATATCTAGTAGTCAACACCACAGTGAAGTATCTACTATGCAAACTACATCTAAGTATCAGGTCAATCAGGAGAGGTAGGTGTGGAAACCACCTAAGTCTGAGTCAATGTATATAGATATATAGTCGGTGATCCCGCCTCAATGTCATATCGTAAGATATCCTCGAGTTATGAGTGAGGATCTATCATCAATATCGGCTCGTACGGTAAATCTTCGTACGGCATTCCCAATAGCTGGGTAGGGTCAACATCTCACTGTCTCATCACATAACAGATATCACCATCATCAGATCGTAAAGTCTGGAGTACTACTCTATGTCTAGTACAAAACGGTAACATCAGTAAGTATGCATGCGGGGGTAAACACATATCCCAAGCCCGCGAGAAATCCCAAGTCATATCCCACATATGAATCGTATCAAATCACCGATCCCAGGGCACCAAGCCCACATCATCAACTCATCTCCAAAGTCATCACAGTGCAAGTATAAGTGATAAGCAAGGGTGTGTGTGTATAGGTGTAATTCTATCCTAGGGTTCGCGACTATGACTACACTAGTCAATGCTAACCCTAAACTAACCACAAAACCCCTATTAACACAATAACTATATAGTAATCTATCTACGGACTGCGGGGGTGCTATACGCCATCCACCCGACTTTCCCCCGTAGATATAATCTACTCACCTGAATCCTGCGTTTCGGTGTCGATGTCTCCGTCATCTTCCGCATCGCCTCGGATCGTCGCGGTGTACCTACACACATCACACGTATCGCATCGCATCAAAATCAATTCAACACTTAAAACGACACACTAAAACCAATACGATACGCTAAAACCGACACGATACGAAAAAGGGCTTATAGGTTAGAACCTACGGTCAGCCTTCGCAAAACAACTCGAAATCACTCGATATAGACGTACAAACGTCATATGATCGAGATAACACTCAAATATCAAAATCTGGAAATAGAAATACACAAAACCAAATCCAATTTCAAAGTTGCAACATGATAAAATGATCCCAGATTTCATCTCAGGTCAAACTAGACAAATTCAACAAGTCCAGGGTGCTATGCAGGGTACAAGGGAGGTACAGGAGCAAAATGGGGAGTTTTCATCATAGTGGGGCCGGCCACATACCCTGTTTGGCCGGCCTCGCCGGCCCTAGTGGGGAATTGGGTGCTCGTATTCCTAGGGTAGCCTCCTGTGGTCTAATATGGGTCCCTGGTATTGCTACTTTTGTCTAAAAAGGTCCCAGCACATCCCAGATTTTCCTGCACACACTAACACCTCACAAACCGACATGAAAGTTCCATAATTCCGTATTCTTGGTTTCCAATGGGATTGGGTTAGGTTTCTAGCTCTAGGGTGCTCATACAATCTCCACTGAACTCAATTTACCCATCACAACTCACAATTCCCTCAAACCCTAACTAGTTTTCACCAAGTCCACAATTTCACCCGATATCGATTCTAAACTTGCATAGGGGTATAGGAAAAGCTAAAACTAAGATTATGGTTCAGAAATTACCTTAATTGGCAACTCAAGAACTTTCTTGAGTTGCCCCAAGTGGTCACAATCCAAGCTTTCTAGGTCCATCCTGAAGATCTCGAGCTTGTGCATCTTTTTTGTGAAACCGACATAGGATTTTTGTGATGTTTTAGAGATGATTTCATGGCTTGAAGAGAGGGGGAGAATGGGGCTAGGGCAGCAGCAGCACAAAGAGGAAGGGGGGAGAAATGAGAGGGAGAGAAATGGCTAAGGGTTATAAGTCAAGGGTCCACTCTCTCTCTCACCTACCCTCATCATTTCATTTCCTTTTTCTTTTCTTTTCTTTTAAATCCCTAAACCTTCTCATGATAATAGTAACCCCAAAAGAAATCCATGGCAACAAAATACACAAGTGTAGGAAAAAGTGATATGTGCAAGTTTTTGCGCAAAATTGCCAAAAAACCCGATTAGCGATTTTAATCGCGATTAGCACCAAATTAGTGTCAAAATGATCACAACAACTTAAAAATGTCATAATTCACTAATTTATCCTATTTTAGAATTTTCCAAAATTTTCCGTAATTTTTCCTATTTATTTGCATTTAAAAATAGATTTAATATTAAAATAATCAATAAAATAATATTAAATTATAAAAATTCCCAAAATTAATATTTTATATTTTTGAAAATGTTACACATCTGTCCTGAATCTCAGGCAAGACGTCGTCGCCGCCATTCGGAGGGGAACAGATTCTGGCACGCCCGGTGAGACCTTTTCCTTTTTCCACTCCACACTTCGTGTGTCGTCTTCGCGAACGAATCGCGGTTTGTTAATGGTTGCCTCTGGGTTGTAAGTTACTAAGATTTGGTCTTTTGCCTGGCGTAAAAATCAAGCATCAATGGCCTCGAACTGCTCGAAGTGCCAATGCAACCGACGCTCCGCCTCACCTGGAGGTGTAGCATATGGGCCTCAAGCGGCCTCCGTCCTTACTATGCCTGTGGAGAAAGTGACTCAGGCCACCACCGGCCTATTTTTCGGGACCATGATCCCTCCTGCAAGCTTCACCCTTGTTTCGCCCAATCAGAGCAGAGCTCTGTTTGAATTCAAAATTCAAATTTTTTGAAGCAGAGCTTCAAATCCCGTGCGCAGCGCCCAAGAAGGCGCGCCCAATCAGAGCAAAGCTCTGTTTAAAGGAAGCAACGCTTCAGCTGCGCTGCGCTCTGCGCTGCGTGACACGTGTCAGCGCAGATGCGCTAGCGCAGTTGCGCTGCGCTCTGCGCTGCGTGACACGTGTCAGCGCAGATGCACTAGCGCAGTTGTGCTGCGCTCTGCGCTGCGCGACACGCGTCAGCGCAGATGCGATAACGCAGTTGCGCTGTGCTCTGCGCTGTGCGACACGTGTCAGCGCAGATGCATTAGCGCACTTGCGCTGTGCTCTGCGCTGCGCGACACGTGTCATGCGCTGGGGCATCTGCGCCAAACTGAATTAAGATTTTTATGAAATCTTTTCTGTTCTTTCCAGAACTAGAAGACTTTCTTCGGCCTTTAGATCAAAGATCCAACGGTGGGAAAACTCCCAAAAATCATTCAGGAAAGATCCCGTTAACAAATTTAACAAATTTATGGGGCACTATAAATAGGACCCCAGACCTCATTCAAAGGCATCAAGAATTTTCTCGAAAAATCAAGAACTCTAAACAGAGAAAACTCCGAGAAGATTTCAAAAAAAAAAAGGTAAAGAACCTTCATGAGGCAGAAAAAAGGCCTTCTAATAGATCATTGATCTAAAAATAAGATCAATGATCTTTATATAAAAAAAAACAGTGCTTTGCACTTCTTGTGAACCTTCGGTTCTGTAAAAAACAATAAAAATAATAAAATAGTAAAAGAATAGTGCTTTGCACTTTTAAGAACCTCTGGTTCTTCGAATAAAGAAAAATTTATTTTTCTTTGATCTAATTTAGACGAAGAAATTAAACAGTGCTTTGCACTTCTCTTCCTGAATCTAAAAGATTCTTAGTGCTTTGCACTTCCAAGTTGCGCCGTTGCGCTCTTAATAGAGCGCCACGTGTCGGCTATAAAACCACTTGCGCTAAGCGCCCTTAAGATAGAGCTTTGCTCTCTGGAATTGGCGCAACTCGCTGAGAGCGGGCCACGTGTCAGCAGCGCAATAGCGCAGCGCAACGCGCTGCGCTAGTGCGCTTGCACTCATCAGAGCACGACACGTGTCATCACCATATGGACTTGCGCTCATTACTTAGCGCAAAGCGCAGATGCATTAAAAAGGGCCAAGCCCAATTAAGAGAAGGCCTAACAGGCCCAATAAAGCGCAAATGCATTTTACAAGGGGCAGAGCCCAAATCAAAACAGATGCTTTGCATCATTTATAAATGGGCAGAGCCCAAACAGAATCTCCAGAATGCTATGCATTTTACAAGGGGCAAAGCCCAAATCAAAACAGATGCATTGCATCATTCATAAATGAGCAGAGCTCAGAATAAATTGATGCTCTGCAGAGCCTAAATGCAATGCAAAGATGTTGAACTGGACTTAGCCCAATCGTGGCCATAAGTCCTTAAATTAAATTGACTGAGCAAAATGGCTCTCCTAAATCAACTCACGACCGGTTCGAGGGTACATCTCCGAACTCCTTTGACATTTGTCGTTGTAATTCCTCAACGACGTCAAAGAGGTGACGGGTCCCAACGACCGCACATCGCTGTGGACTGCGGGGTCCTTAAACTCGTGGACCGAGACGTCCTTAAAACTAATATCGGACCGAAACGTCCCTAAACTAATATCGGACCGAAAACGTCCCTAAACTAATATCGGACCGAAACGTCCCTAAACTAATATCGGACCGAGACGTCCCTAAACTAATATCGGACCGAGACGTCCCTAAACTAATATCGGACCGAAATGTCCCTAAACTAATATCGGACCGAAACGTCCTTAAACTAATAATGGACCATCACGTCTTTAAACTGGAACATAGACCACCACGTCCCTAAACTGGAATTGATACGGACCACCACGTCTCTAAACTGGAACGTGGACCACTACGTCCTTAAACTGGCGATGGACCACTACGTCCTTAAACTGGCGATGGACCACCACGTCCCTAAACTGGCACAATAGGGCTCAAACGCTCTTTTGTTAGATCTAAACGGTCCCGTCTAAGTTGATCTTAACCCCAAATACGGTTAATGTGTCCTTAGATCTTTAAATAAGCAATAAAACTCCGAATCAACTTTGGTTCAAGGGTACATCTCTGAACCCCTCTGACGCCGGTCGTTGTAATCCCTCAACAACGTTAGAGAGGTGACGAGTCCCGACGGCCAGATAATTAAATCAATCACTACGTCAAGTCGATCTTAGCCTAAAACAGGACTAACGTATCCTTGACGAACGTTTAAGTTGATCTTAGCCGCAACGCGACTAATGCATCCTTAAACTAAAAACACCAAACCCAAATCTAACTAAATACGGATTTGGACTAATCCACGTCCTACGGGCGACGGCATTACTCAGTCTCCGTATACAATCCACGGGCAACCATAAACAAAACAAACACACACGACACGAAGTGAAATTCTGGAGAAGGAGAAAGTTGTTACCGCGACGCGGTAGCGTAATTAACTGCAGGGGCTTGCGCCTGCAGGGAAGAGCGTCCCCACAATCAAAAACCCCTCACCCTGAGGGGGAATCTGACGAAGTCTGCTACATCGGCCGCATCCGTCTAAACCTCCGATATACAGTGCCATAAATCAACTTGGCATCTTCGGAGAGATAGACGGATAAAACCAAATAGCATCTGCCCCGAACCTCAGGCACGGGACGTCCTAACGTCTCGGCCGCCGTTCGGAGGGGAACAGATTCTGGCACGCCCGGTGGGACCTCTTCCTCTTTCCACTCCACACTTCGTGTGTCGTCTTCGCGAACCAATCGCGGTTTGTTAAATGATTGCCTTTGGATTTCAAGTTGCTAAGATTTGGTCTTTTGTTTGGTACAGAACTCAAGTATTCAATGGCCACCAACTGCACCAACTGCTCGAAATGCCAATGCAACGGACGTTCCACTTCACCGAGAGGTGTAGCATATGGGCCCCAGGCGGCTTCCTTCCTGACTTTGCCGGTAGGCCAAGTGACTCAGGCCACCACCGGCTTGTTCTTCGGGACCATGGTCCCACCTACAAGCTTCTCTGCGCCGATATCCGCACCAGAGGCGAACAAGAAGTCGGTATTCGACCGGCTCACTGTTACCACGACCCCTGTCAACGGGTCGACTGCTACTGAACCAACAGCCTCCGTTTTCACCAGGCTGGGTCAAAACTATAAGGTGGCTGTCCCAAAGAGGGCAACGGCCGCTGCTTTGGAACTCGTTAAAGCGGCTTCTCCCATTAGAGAGTCGGTCTTCACAAGATTGACGGTTCCTACTCCTCCCCCAGCTGGTCAGAAGGCATCAGTCTTCGATAGGCTGACATCAGCAGTTACCCCACGCTCAAACAGGGGGCAGCAAGAAACCATCTCAGTCTCCGAGCCAGTCCCAACGGCTCGTCGTGCGCGACGTCGCCATTGGCAGCGAGTAAGGAAAGCAGGGGGCAACTCCCCCTCAGGGCTAACCCCACCTGCTCCGGTGGTGGAGGTCGATGCTGCTGTTCCAACTGGGAACAGCTTTGAACTGCTGAAGAAGGTGAGAAAGAACTCCCCGGTCGCCACATTGAAAAGGTCTCCTCCACCCATGGAAAAAGCTCCGGAGATGAAACAGGAACAGCCCCCTCAACGGCGGTCGTCGAAAATTTATAAAGTTTGGCGGAGGGTTCAAGACTCCGTGATTGACTCAGACCACTTCCGTCGCCAGAAAAGGGCAAAAGGGGAAAAAGACAAGAGCCGCCCCATTAAACAGCAGGGGGCAACAAATTTTAGAATGCCCGCTTCAACGGCTCCTTCAACCTCAAAGGTCCATAAAAGGAAGAGGCCAGAAAAAGCTCCCGTGACGCTGACAAAGTCTAAGAGCGGTGAAACTAAACGCCCCAAGTCAGGGGGCATCACAGTTCATATGGTCTATATGGCTTCGGGGAAAGAAGAAAGTCGTACTTCTACGGGTCACCGACCGCTTACCCGGTCAGTGACCAAGTCTCAGGAGCAGCAACAAAAGCTCCAGGAGATGATGACTACAATGGCTGCACTCACGGGGCCAAAAGAGAATCCTGAGACGTCCTTAGATGAACGTCAAGAAGAAGAGACCGATGCCGAGTTCCTTCGAAGAGTACTGGAAAAGAGGGACAAAGAGGCTGCTGAACAAGCAGCCAACATACAACGCATGGGCCTTCTCTTCCAGGATATGATAGGGATGATGATACAACCAGAATCCCCGACTGAGGAACCCCTGATCGTCCTTGGGGATGATAGGGGAGAAACATCAAACCCGCAGCCTGTTTTATCAACGGCTAGAGAGGATGCAATCTCTAAAACTGATCTGGACGAATATATAGCCCAGCAGATAAAAGTTCATCACGCAGCCGAAGCAGCCGGCCACGTTGTAAAAACGGGGCGGCCATATCCGGGCTGGTATGACCAAATCAAGTACCCGCCAGGTTACACAATTCCAAAGTTTCATGTCTACAAAGGGACCGGCAATCCCCATCAACATGTTGCCCAATTCAGGGCGCTTTGTGGTAACACTGGAGGCGACGACAAGCTCTTGCTGCGCCAGTTTGTTGGAAGCTTATCAGATACGGCTTTCGAGTGGTATTCCGAGCTCTCCAACGACTCTATTAAAACCTTCGCAGAGATGGAGCTGCTCTTCACCCAACGCTTTGCAAGTGCCAGTGAGCGTACTCCGATGACGGCGCTGATTAACGCCAGGGTAAAGCCCGGCGAGACGTGGGTCCAATACGCTATACGCTGGCGTAATCTATGGTCTAAGTGTGAACAGCGTATAGAAGAAGCCCCTGCGGTGGGAATGTTTGTTGGAACCCTTGATCCACAAGCAACCATTTCGCAGTTTATGATGTTCTTCAAGCCGACTTCTTTCCAGGCTTTGATCGATAAATTGGCGCAGATGGACCAGATGGGCCATAAACCCCTTCTCCCGAAGCCGGACTCTCGAAACGATAAAGGAAAGGGAAAAGCGATCATCGTCGCTAATGCCCAACAACAACCGAACGACTCGAAGCCGGTTGCTCGTCCAAATAATACGCGCCCATACGTACCCCTTGAGGACAGGATGGGACGTGCTTACTCCTTCCCCCGTGATAAAACGAGGAGGTTATTTGAGCTGGCATTGCGCAATAGGCTCATAAATCTGCCAGATCCAAAACGCCCGTCGCAACCAAGTGACGTCAATGAGCCTAATTACTGCCCTTATCATCGAGTGCTAGGACATCCGATCGAAGACTGTTACGTTTTCAAAAATTGGCTTGAGAACCAGTACCGTCAGGGCAAGTTTGCGCTATCTGACAAATGGAAGGTGAATCCTCCGCAACCCCACACCTATAAGGGGACGAATACGCCGGGGGCAACATGCTCCGTCATTGAAGAAGCTCCCTGGGAGGTTGTATTATCGGCCAAAACGAGAAGAATGCTAAATGATCTTCAGATCTGTCCAGCGGTCAAGTGGAAAAATCCCTTGGAACCGCAGGTTATAGAGGGGATGTTGAAGCCACGTCCGACTCCGAAGGCCGATGGTGGTAGTTCAAGCGTTTATAACCAGCCGTCAAAATCTTCGAAAAAGAAGAAGAAGAAATCTAAGAAGCCCGTGAAGCCTGGCGACAAGCGCACGGACCTACAGAAGCAGATCGACGCACTGGATGAGTACAACCAAAGGGCGCGGACTCCCATTACGCTCCAAGATTTCCTTGATCACGTCTTTCAAAAAGAAGATGAGGAAGAAACTTCATCGGATGAATCCGACGGATATGTGGCAAGCTGTCATATGATCTCTCACTCGACTTCGAACGATGAAGGGACTTCTGGCACCAAAACGCCGGGGGCAAATACTGAGTCAAGGGTTCCGGAATTATCAATAGAAATGATTGATGCGTTTCTTAGTGAAGCTCGATTGAAAAGTAAAGCTGATCAAGAACGCGAGACGACGATATTCGAAATGGCCAAGCGCCAGCGACTTGAGGGAGGAGCTGAGATGATCCCACTGGAGCAAAATGCCTCCACCGCTGACAAAAGCCAATTCAAGATAAAAAAGAAGCTCGCTAAGGCCATATCGATGGGCATGAAGCTACCACCCTCAGAAGAAAAAGTTACTAGCGTGGAAGAAATGCACCCCTCTTATTGCTTATATCATCAGAAGGTCTCACATTCTACCCAAGAGTGCAAAGCGTTCGATAAATGGTGGCAAGGATACGTCGCTAATCAACAACGCTTTAAACGGGAAAAGCGTAAGGTTCGTCGGGAGCAAAGAAACACGACCAAAGCGCTTGAAAGAACTGCCGGCAACTGTCACATGGTTAACACTACCAGGTCACAAGTGCCCACATTTGGGAGTGACTCTGATGAGGAACTAGAGATTGCCCCTCTCTTTAAAGAGTCAACTTCGGGAAAAGAAGAAGAACCGAAGTCTTGCGAAAATATACAGCTGCGGAATCGGACATTGCCTGAAAAGAACCTCGGACCCTCGAATAGAAAAGAAAAAGGGAAAGAGAAGGTCTCTGAAGACATCACTTTGGATGACCAAGTCGCGGAAGAGTTAACTGCCAAAAATCCGCCAAAGAGGAGTAAGGTGGATTACAATGTCTTAGCGCATCTGAGGAAGCTACCCTCACAACTCAGCATCCTCGATGCCTTGTTACTATCGAAGGAGGCGAGAGACTCTTTGATTAAGGCGCTACAAGATCCGGACCAGTTCCAAGCCTTCTTGGCCGAAGAAAAGATGAAAGACGAATTGGAAGAAGTGCACACAGCCGACGTTGCTTTTGGTGATGAGGACCTTCTTCTCGGGACGTGTGAACACAATCGCCCTCTTTATGTCTCAGGATACTGCCATGACATAAAGATAGGTAAAATCTTGGTCGATAACGGATCGTCCGTTAATTTACTCAACGTACGAGTGTTAAAGGAGATTTGCATGAGTGTTCAACACCTCGCCCGAGACAGGATCACTATCTCCGGTTTCGACTCTCAATCCTCAAAGACTCTCGGATCTGTGATATTGACGTTACGCTTCGGGTTGCTCGTCACAGACATCAAATTCCATGTTATAGATGCCAAGACGTGCTACAATGCTCTGCTCGGCCGACCATGGTTACACGAGTACAATATCATCCCTTCTACACAGCATCAGTGCATGAAGTATTCCAGGGATGGCCTTGAGTACACTGTGGCCGGAGAGTTGAATCCGTTTTCCGTGAACGAAGTTCGCAAGTATGAAGATGCCAAATACTTCTTGCCGAGCTTCGAAGACACGGAAAGGTGTCACAAACCGGAGAACAAAACTAATGCCACCATCCCTGTCTTCGGCAGTGACACCGAGGAGGAGGATATAATTTATTCAGGTCCATCCCAATCTACCAGGCCAGGACCATCCGTTCCTTCGTTGATCTTCGGTAGTGATTCAGAGGATGAAGTTCATGCTATATTCCCTGCTCGGCCCTCGATACGGATTTCCGCTGATGAAGAGCGAAGTCTGCAGATAACCATGGTGCCGCTTGAACACTACAAAGAACTGGATGCACTCGACACCAACAGTGTAGAAGAGTTGCGGACATTCTATATCCCTCCCAGAAGAAAGAGAGAGAAAGCAATTCTGCTTTACCGCTCTGAAGAAAATAAAGTGGAGAGAGAAATCTAGTATGGAGCAGATCCAACGCTGGACGGACTTCAACCCATTCGTTTACCTAGGTATTATACGGAAGGCTTGAAACGACTGCTAAAGCGCCAAGGGATACCCTTCGAACAGACTGTTAGGAAGGCCAGATTCTATGACAGGGTTTGGAACGTCCCCGGAACTCAACACAAGCTACCTAACGGGAGAGTAGAAACCAAAGGGCTTGGGTACATCCGGCCAAAGAAGCAGGAGCTAGTAAACAGCTGTTATGCCATGTATGACTTCGATGAAGAGGCGGACGCTCAATGGGAGGACGTTAATCCTGAACCAGCAAAAGTTCCTGATACAAAACTGCCCAGTCCATCGTCCGAAGACCAGATGAGCAAACTTATAAGGGATGCGAGTCAAAAAGCCCGAGACGATCACGATCGTGAAATGGCAATCTATAAGAAAGCTAAGACACAGCGCCTCCTCCAACAGGCAGTAAAGAACGAAGATGCCGCTCCTTGTCAACCTGCTACAAAAAAGGTTCGACGCGAGAACAAAAACAAGTCGAAAGGCAAGAGAGGCGCTCGACAACTACAAAGCAGAGTTAAGAAGCCGCGCATCCGAGAATCGAGCGTTATTGACTTAGCCCTCGGGAAGAAAATGGGTCGAGCATACTCATTTCCTCGGAGCAAAACAAGGAAAATATTCGATCTCGCTCTAAAACATCAAATGCTTACGTTGCCAGGGTCTAAGCACCCTGAACAAGCAGGCGAAGTCTCCAACCCAAAGTATTGCTTTTACCATCGAGTAGTAGGGCATCCGCTTGAAGATTGCTTCACCTTCAAGAATTGGGTTGAGGACCAATATCAGCTTGGCAAATTCGCGTTGCCCGACAGTTGGAGGGTAGCGCCGCCGCAAAAACACGAACCCGAGAACACAAGAATAAAACCAACTCCACATTGGGATTGGCAGAAAATTCGCACCTGCCATGTGATAACAATATTAAAAGAAGGGTCCGAAGACATGAACAACCTCCCTTGGTGTTTTGAAAGCGGCAGCGATGAGGTAATCTCAGAATTTCCCCCAGCTCCGAAAGAACTGGAGGACGGAATACATACCACTGCAGATAATCTCAGGAAAATTGAGTTGGGGACGGAAAATGACCCACGACCGACATTCATCAGCGAGCTGCTATCTGGAGAAAGGGTGGCTGCGTTAAAGGATGTGCTTCTGCAGCACAAAGACTGCTTCGCGTGGAACTATTCCGAAATGCCGGGACTGGATCCAGAAATCGCTGTGCACAAATTGGCGATATCCCCGGACATCAAGCCAGTCAAACAAGCGCCGAGAAGAATGCGACTCGAGCTTGAGATGAGCATCAACGCCGAAGTCAAAAGGCTGATAGATTCAGGCTTCATCCAGGAAGTCCAATACCCTGAATGGATCGCTAACATCGTCCCGTTAATGAAGAAAAATGGGACAGTGCGCATATGCGTAGACTTCCGGGATCTCAATAAAGCCTGTCCAAAAGATGATTTCCCAGTGCCAGTCACCGAACTGATGATAGACAACACATCCACTCATGAGGTTTTCTCCTTCATGGACGGCTCATCGGGATATAATCAAATAAAAATGCACCCTGAAGATCAGAAGCACACGGCCTTCAGGACCCCGCTTGGTATATTTTGTTATAAAGTGATGCCCTTCGGTTTGAAGAACGCCGGCGCTACTTATCAGAGGGCCATGACGAAGATCTTCGACGACCTTATACACGAAATCGTCGAATGCTATATCGACGATCTCGTGGTCAAAAGCAAATCATACGAGGAACATCTCGAGCATCTGAAGACTGTATTTCAACGCCTTCGGCAATACAACTTGAAGATGAATCCTCTTAAATGTGCGTTTGGGGTTTCCTCAGGCAAATTCCTGGGATTCGTCGTTCGACACCGAGGTATTGAAATAGATCCGTCAAAGATCAAAGCGATCATGGAAATGCCTCCGCCGGGGACTCTCAAACAGCTGCGGTCTCTCCAAGGGAAACTCGCGTATATACGGCGATTTATAGCCAACCTTTCAGGAAAGTGCCGTCCTTACAGCCACCTGATGAAGAAGGGAACCCCATTCGTTTGGGACCAAAAATGCCAAAGCGCACTGGATGAGATCAAGCAATACCTGCAGAACCCGCCGGTGTTGGCTGCTCCGGTTAAGGGGAAGCCTCTCATTCTTTATACAACCGCCCTCGAAGGTTCCTTAGGCGCATTATGGGCACAAGAGAACGATCAGGGGAAAGAAAGAGCGCTCTACTACTTAAGTCGAGTTCTGCTGGGGGCAGAAAGCAATTACTCTCCCATTGAAAAACACTGCCTGGCGTTGATCTTCGCAATAACAAAACTTAGGCACTATGCGTTGGCGCACGAGGTCCGTCTGATTTCAAAAGTGGACCCTCTTAAATACCTAATGTCAAAAGCCATATTGACGGGAAGACTAGCTAAATGGGCCCTGCTCTTGATGGAATTCTCGATAACGTATCAACCTCTCAAGGCAGTGAAAGGCCAGGCCATCGCCGACTTCCTCGCTGAGCATCCGATACCCGCCGATTCTCCTCTGAATTGCGATCTTCCAGACGAACATGCGTTCGATGCGATCGACGGTGATAATATCCGATGGGAGCTTTATTTCGATGGAGCATCTTCCATGAAGAAACGTAAACAAAGTACCCCTATAATTAAATCAGGGGTAGGACTCATCTTTGTAACTCCACAAGGAGGGATAATGCGCTACGCGTTCTCCCTAACGGAGCCGAGAACAAACAATGAAGCCGAATACGAAGCTCTGATAGCAGGCCTCGAGATCGCCATTGACATGGGAATTGAAGATCTCCTCATATACGGCGATTCCCAACTGGTCGTTAGTCAAGTAAACGGCGACTACCAAACGTGCAAACCGGAATTGGTAAAATACGGTGAAAAAGTGCAGCAACTGCTAACCCAAATTCCCTCTTACACTTTGGAAAGTATACCGCGCGCGGAAAACAGCAAAGCGGACGCACTGGCCAAACTTGCTAAAGAATTGGCTGACGAGAACCTCGATGACGTTAGAATCGTGATACAAAGCCGTCGAGTGCTCGCCCCAACAGAAATATCTCCGAAATCGTCTGAAGAAAAAGGAGCGAAAGAGGAGACAACCCTGCAAATAAAAGACAGGGAAAATACCGAGGATTGGAGAGAAGTCTTCATAGATTACTTCAAGTTCCACCGAATACCTGAAGAGGCGTCCACAAGACATCAGCTCATGAAACGAGCTCTGTCTTTCGCCTTCGTCAATGATACTCTATACAAGAGGTCATTCGACTCTCTGTGGCTGAGATGCTTAGGACCTGACGAAGCGAGAAGGGTCGTCCAAGAAGTTCACGACGGACTCTGCGGTTCTCACCAAGCAGGCCCTAAGATGAAATTGAAGATAAAGCGGATGGGCTACTACTGGCCCACGATGATGCAGGATTGCCTGGAATATGCGAGGCAATGTCATCCATGCCAAATTCATGGGGACTTCATCCATCAGCATCCCAATCCACTGCATCCGACAATGGCTAGTTGGCCATTCGAAATGTGGGGAACTGACATAGTCGGTCCCATCGAACCGGCGTCGTCAAAGGGACATCGTTTCATCTTGGCGACGACTGATTACTTCTCCAAATGGGCAGAGGCAGTACCATTGAGGGAAGTGAAGACAGAGAACATCCTCCATTTCTTCAAAACGCATGTCATCTACCGGTTTGGAACCCCGAGAAGAATCATCTCTGATAATGGGCCAGCCTACCGAAGTAATAAAATTAGCCGTTTCGCACAGCAGCACAATATAGACTGGAGATATTCCTCAGTTTATAACCCGCGAGCTAACGGTCTAGCTGAAGCCTTCAACAAGACCTTGACGAAGATCATAAAGAAAACAGTGTCACGAAATAAGAGAGATTGGCACGAAAGATTGCAAGAGGCTCTTTGGGCGTATCGAACTACGTTTAAAACGGCCACAAACACAACGCCATACGCGTTGGTATTTGGGACGGAAGCAGTACTCCCTCTCGAGATAGAATTACCCTCTCTACGAGTGGCAGTCCACTACGAGCTGACAGACGAAGAAAATGCTCACCTTCGGTTTGAAGAGCTTGACGCCCTTGATGAAATCCGGCTTCTAGCACAACAAAATCTGGAAGCCTATAAAGCAAAGATGACGCGCTCATATGAAAGATTGAGCCGCCCGAGGACATTCCACCAAGGCGAGCTCGTGCTAGTGGTCAAAAGGCCCATGATCCCCAATCGCGCCAAGCGGGGAAAGTTTGAGCCGAACTATGAAGGACCGTATATCGTTGATAAGGTCTACCAAGGTGGGGCCTATCTACTCATGGACATGCACGGTGAAAGGCCTTTCAGGCCAATAAACGGACGCTTCCTAAAGAAATACTACGCTTAATGAGCCACAGCCTAGGTCAATGGTAGATGACGACGACTATGTCCGCTCGCTATCTTCCTAAGCTCAAGCTTTATAAGTAGTAGCCAACCCTCTCAACGGTGGACCGAAATGTCCTTAAACTAATAGCAGACCGAAACGTCTCTAAACTAATACTGCGGCGTCCTTGGGCTGATAAGATGAATAAAAATAAATAAAAAAAAATAATAATAATAATAAAAATAAAAATAAAATAAAAAAAAAAGCGGTAAGTCCATAAGCAAAATGGGCGCGGATGAAAACCCGAAAGGGCTCCGTGAGTAAAAACAGCAGGACTACCGGCGAATGTTGTGAAAACCCGAAAGGGCGCAACTTCGTTAAAGAACCCTTATGGAGTCCTCTCGACCCTGTAAGGAGAAACCACCCGCGTGAGATCCTTACGACTTACAAGGGAACAACACACTTAGGAATCCCCACGATTCCTAAGGAGAAAATACGCTTGCGAGATCCTCACGACCCGTAAGGAGAACTCTCTTATGGGACCCTCACGGCTCATAGGATTTGAAAGTCTTAAGTCACAGAGACCTAAACCTGTGCTTAAGCAAACCCCCACAAACTTCCAATATTACCCTACAAGTGGTCCAATATTGGCCCTTGTATACAATCCACTGGCACGAATAAATATTTCCCTAACAAAGTCCCATCTGCGACTAGGGATATGCTTGTCCAGCAAACAACACTTGTAAGTCCTCTCGACTTATAAGGAGAAAACCCTTTTGTAAGATCCTTACGACTTACAAGAGAACATGCACTTAGGAATCCTCACGATCCCTAAGGAGAAAACATACCTACAAGATCCTCACGACTTGTAGGGAGAAATACCTTTGTGAGTTACGGCCCATGAAGTCAAAAGCCTTAGCCGACAGGACCCTTAACCCTGTTTACTAAGCCACCTTTGTTCGGCATCGACAGAGGCAAATGATGATTCGCTCCTGGAAATATCCCAGTTGTAGCGATGCTGATGCCTAAAACGGTGTCAAATTCCGAGTCCTTCCAAGGCAAATGATGATTCGCTCCTGGTAATATTCTGGTTGTAGCGATGCTGATGCTGAGATTGGCACCAGATTCCAAGTTCTACGCTCGCGATAAAAATCAACGAACTGAAAATGCATATTAAATAGCCGAAATGATCGGGCAACTCGTAATAAAGAGCAACGAGTAAAAAACAAAATAATGAAAAGCCGAAATGATTGGGCACCGCGAAAAATAGCCGAAATGTTTGGGCAATCGCGACCTTCGCGATATAAAAGCTGAAATGATAGAGCATCGCGGAAATAAAATAAAACAAAAAAAATAAGAAATGATAAAACTTCGGCCCTACAGTTAAGATCACATCGATCCCTGTATACAATCCAAGGGCGTAAACAAAGAAGAAACCATACCTCCCCAGCGGATTCCGTCAAACGACGAAACCAAGCCTCAACGGTTCATTTCAACCGAAGAAGCCAATGACTTCAACGAAAATTCCTCGACTCACGGATACAAACACTCCTTGACGAGAGCCTTCTGATCCGCGTCGACCCGCAGAGCCACCAGCGCCTCCGTGGGAACCATCGACTCGTTTCAAACCCCAAGGACACAAATAATCCTTGGCGCTCGGGAAACAAATAATCCCGGCAAATTCCTCGACTCACGGATACAAACACTCCTTGACGAGAGCCTTCTGATCCGCGTCGACCCGCAGAGCCACCAGTGCCTCCGTAGGAACCCTCGACTCGTTTCAAACCCCAAGGACACAAATAATCCTTGGCGCTCGGGAAACAAATAATCCCGGCAAATTCCTCGACTCACGGATACAAACACTCCTTGACGAGAGCCTTCTGATCCGCGTCGACCCGCAGAGCCACCAATGCCTCCGTAGGAACCCTCGACTCGTTTCAAACCCCAAGGACACAAATAATCCTTGGCGCTCGGGAAACAAATAATCCCGGCAAATTCCTCGACTCACGGATACAAACACTCCTTGACGAGAGCCTTCTGATCCGCGTCGACCCGCAGAGCCACCAGTGCCTCCGTAGGAACCCTCGACTCGTTTCAAACGCCAAGGACACAAATAATCCTTGGCGCTCGGGAAACAAATAATCCCGGCAAATTCCTCGACTAACGGATACAAACACTCCTTGACGAGAGCTTTCTGATCCGCGTCGACCCGCAGGGCCACCAGTGCCTCCGTAGGAACCATCGACTCGTTTCAAACCCCAAGGACACAAATAATCCTTGGCGCTCGGGAAACAAATAATCCCTAGCAAAATTCTCAACTCACGGATACAAACACTCCGTGACGAGAGCTTCTTTGACTCACATCTCGGGCAGTAAGGATTCAAAAACTTGCTTCCTGAACAATGGGACCCTGCAAGTCAATCCTAAATGGTCTCTTGCATACTATTCACGGGTCTCACTCTCTGAAGTCGATTCTCGACAAAGAGGGAAGCAACCGCTTACGAGCCCTCTCGACTCGTAAGAGGGCAATGGGACCCTGCAAGTCAATCCTAAATGGTCTCTTGCATACTATTCACGGGTCTCACTCTCTGAAATCGATTTTCGACAAAGAGGGAAACAACCACTTACGAATCCCCTCGACTCGTAAGAGGGAAAATTCTCTTATAGGATCCTTACGACTTATAAGAGCAAACCACACTTAGAAATCCTCACGATTCCTAAGGAGAAAATTCACCTGCGAGATCCTCTCGATCCGTAGGGAGAAAAGTCTCTATGAGACCCTCACGGCTTATAGAGTTGAAAAGTCTTAGGCAGCAGATCTGAACCTGCGACCTAAGTCATCGTTATTTCTTAAGAAGGTCGGGATACTCGTCCCAATCGTCCGTCAATTATGGTTATTAAGGTGGCGTACTGATTATAAAAGAAAAGAAAGACAGAGAAGTGACACAAGACATTACAAAAAGGTGTATCTTTTATTCATAAACTTGATCAAATACAGGATACATTATGTCAAAGGATAAAAAAAAACATATACATATACATTCTTTTATCTATAAGTACGAATGATACAAAAATGGATAGCTACTGAGGAGGAAGTGTCTTTAGTAAGTTCACAAGCTGCTCTCGCACTTCCTTCAGCACTTCCTCTCGGGTGACAGCCGCGGCCACCTCCGCCTCCACCTGAGCCCGTTGTTGCAAGGAAGATGAAAGTTGCTCCTCTACCGCCTTCTGGGCTGCTTCCTGGCTGGCTGAAGCTCGCTCGACAACGTGAAGTTTATGCCTCAATGATAATCCTTCGGAGAGACATTGCAGGAGGCCCTCAAAGATAACCTTCAGCCGTGCAGCATTGGCCTCCACCCGAGCATGCAGTTGAGCGGACCTGCTCGAAGCATCATCACGCTCCTTGCGCCTTGAAATAACCTCTTGTTCGAGATGGCGGAAGTAAGAAGCGCTCTGCTCGATCCACGCAGTCCTCTGATTATTGGCAGCCACAGTCTCGGGAGTGGGACGCAACGACTCCAATTGAAATAGGCAACCCTCGATCTCCTTACAATGGTTAACCCAGGATGCAATTATGCTCTCATTATGAAAGTTCACGAGTACCGCTAGCATCGGGTTAACCACCATAGCGAAGTCGGCGGCAGATGTAGGAGCTTCAACATTGAGTTCCTCGACATAATCACTTAACATGCGCAGACTGTTCGCAGCGCCCTTTGAAGACAGACTCCTCAGATAAGGACCCGCCGGCATTGTGACGCGAGGTTCGAAGGACGCCGAAGCCAGAACGACAGCTGAAAGAGACGGGATGCGATCAGTTAACGGTGCAGAAAATAGAGAGAGGAAAGTTACCAATATGATGGTCATTGTACCAGTTAAGACAGGTGGCAAGGTCGGAAGGGCTGGTGGTACAGCTGAGCTTTTATCCCCTTCTTCAATCTGTAGCACTACAGTTGAGATGAGAAAAAGAGTTTAGAGACAATTCCATCAATAAAAAAAAGAGAGAGAGGAAGAATGTTAACAGAAATTATACTTACCAACGCCACTAGGGGAAGAAGCGAGCTCAGATGGGAAGGAGAAATATGGGAGCAACATCTGATGTACATGATCAAAAAGCGCTCCTGAGAACACGACAGTGTGACTTTAGTACGCGAATTAGATATCTGGGAAACAAGATTAATAAATCGTAAACATATACCTTCCAACATCTTCGAGGGTATGAGAGAAGGTTGAGAGGTGACCACCGCCAAAGCGGTCATCGAAGGCACTCCCTCGAGCGGTGGGGCATCGGCACTAGCTGCGCCTGCATCACGAAAAAGTGGACTCGTCAGAAATGGTTGTAAAGTAAAGAAAAGCAGCCACTTAAGGTTTACCTGAGGAGCTCCCGGCTGAAACGGAGGCGACTCCCTCCTCTATCGATATAAGACCACCGCCTGTAGCCTCATCGCCCGACTCGATGGGGACCGTTGTCGTGCTCGCGAGACCTGGAGACGGCGGAGGACCATAGATGGGGAGGGCAATGACTGGAGTATTGCCAGATTCCAGAGAAGGAGCGTTTGGTTCGTCCTCGGGAATCATGGCCACCTCGCCCACTACTCTCTCAGGTTCAATAATGGCGGTCGCATCGTCCACCATCGCCAGGGGATCGCCGGCCTCGAGCACTTCATTCGCCGCCACCCTGGACTCAGCTATGATGATCATATCATCTGCCCCCGCTTCAGGTTCGGCATCAATGACCTTCTCAGTGATAGGCCCCTCGACCTCCACTCCAGGCTCCATGGCCTCAACAACATTACCTACTGGCGGCTCGAGTTCGGCAGGCATCGCCCCCTCCGTTCCCCTCGGGTCAACGGTTTCCGCCTCTCCCTCGATCAGACCTGGCCCTGCAAAGATAAGAGATATAAGGACCAATGACATTAAAATCCTTATAACAAAAACTCTGAGAGAAATATTACCTGAAACAGATTTGCCGTTGGCGCTCCGAACTGCTCGCGCCACCTCTCTACGGGCGGTAGATAGGGTGACAGGGGCCTCTTCGGAGGGAGTATCAGCTCGAGGGGCGGTGCTGGGTCCCGCTCCCATGGCCAAGGCAGCCCTGCGCGCCTTCGCCTCACGCCTCAACCGCTTTCTCTCCTCCCGAGCGGTTATGAGGGACCTCTGTGACGCCTCCCTCAAGGCATCATCATCTTCATTCAGGGAGGCCTCCAGAGCCTTTAAGGCATCTCTCATCGGCTTTTCAAGATGAGCCCCCTGCGGTGTCCCAGAGGGAACAGGAAAATCGGCCGCTGGTAGAACATCTGCGTCGCTAGGAGGGAGCGGCATCGAGGTCCCTGCAATTAAAATGGAAAGGTTAGATTGACCATAACGCAAGAAAAATGAAAAATTCGATGAAGTCGAAACTTACTAAGGCCGACAGATGCCCTGGCACGTTCCTCCTCCTGAAAGGTCTTCAGAGAAGCGGCAATGGCTTCTTCATCAGTGACGCCTGTTAAAAGAAAAGAGAGAAAAGCGTTAGTCAAAAATAATGAAATAAGGAAGAAAATACGTTACAGTAAAGAAAGAGTGACTAGTAGTTACCTGATTGCACAAGCTTAGCCAGCCACGCATCACGCTTCACCAGCCATGCTGAAGCTCTGAGAGCAGCTTCCAAGTCTGTATCGTCCGGCGGCGGCATCACTAATCCCGCGTTAGTCCCATATTCGAGCAAACCCTCGGAATAAGGAGCGTGGGGTTCCTGGCCGAACGCAACGTCCGCGGCGAAGAGTGATTTCTTTTTCTTTTTCCCTCCAGCCCTAGGCTCACGGGGAAGCGACTTACGCTTGGCAGCCGCTTTGGGACGACGGGTCCCGATGTCCGCACCCGCGCCAGACTCCGGCGAGGGTACAACCACTGTTTCCGCCTGAGCGCGGGGTGCAGGAGATGCATCCGCGATATCGGGGAGCGGTAGTTCATGTGGAAGACTTTGCGCGCGTGATGGTTTGCTCCCAGCATCTTTTAAGGGAGCGACTATTGGAGTCCTTGGCACCAGAGGAGCGCTGCGATCGCTACCTGGAGGTGCACCCTTACGGTCGATCAGCAACCGCCTTTCCTCCTTTATGACCGCTCCCGTCGAATGACTATACCATTCGGTGTATACCCTAAGGAGACGAGGAGCACAAGCCGGCTCACTGATAAAGAAGTAAGAGCCCGTGTTTAGACGCATGAAGTGATGCAGCGCCCTCTCTATCCCTTCTTCGTTCGCGGCAGGTTCCCATAAAAAGGCCTCCAGCGGTACCCCTTGGTTATTGCTCAGCTGTTGGGCGAAACGATGCGGGTTGTATCTCATGAAGATCGCTCCCCCGTCTTGTCTAAACACCAAAAAGCCCGGTCTGATAGAGTATAAGTGAAGGGTCTCCCGGGCCGTTAAAATCGAAGCGCCGTCCTTGAAAGTGTCTTGCAATGGCCGCACTGCAGTAGCGGACGTTTTTCCAATGGTCAGCACCTTGTCAATAAAAGACACACCGGCTCCAACGGTGTGGGAACGAAGGAGTAAGCTCCTGGCATCTCGCGGCGATGGATTTACGATTGATGCGCCAATCAACTGTAAAAGACGAGGAAAAATGCACCTTTCGTAGAATGAGGGCCTTTTATGCATGCCGAAAACACCCGCTGTATGTAGTTCGAGCCACGACATGAAGTAGTGCATTGGGAAAACCACATGCAACGCCCCAGGCTCATTAGCATCTACCGCTCGGCTAAAGCCGTGATATAAATGTGCCAAGCCGGCGATCCCAACGGCCACCTTTACCCCGATAACCATTCGGTGGGCCGGGTAAAAAACAGAGGGCCGCATGCGGTGAGAATGCATTGGAAGTGCAAACCAACTCAACCAAAGCCCAAGAAATCCCAAAAAGAAGGCCTCCTCGTCCATCTCGGGGGCTGCAACTTCTGCAAAAGACATGGTTGAAGAGTTGGGAAGAAAAAAGTCCTTCTGATCTATGTCTCTCGCTGGCAGGTTATCCAAACCTAAGCCGAAAGGATCCTCAAGGTAGGCAAACTTGGCAGTCTTCGCCGAAAGGACGTTTGGATGAAGGAACCGAGCAATAAAATCCTCAAAATTAACTCCACGGCTCCCATGCTCAACGAAAAGGGCCTCATAGATGTTCAACACCTTGATCAGACTTGGAAACTGATGTTGAACAGCGTTCTCCGGCGTGAGCTCCCTTACCATCGGCTTAGCCCCATAGATGTACTCATCCGGCGGGAGCAATTCCTCATAATGCTCCCCCATAGCCGGTAGGCCAGACACCTCCGTAAACTCTTCCAGCGAAATGGACACTTCCCGATCCATGGCAAGGAAAGTGTGAGTAGGAATGTTCCACTGCTCTAGGAAGGCCTTGAACCACCAAGTAGGAAGCGTAGGATACTGGAAGAGAGAGACGTAGACTGCGGTGTACAGTCCTAGTCTTATCAACTGCGACTTCCTCGTCGACAGGATATACCGGGCCCACGGCAGATAGCCAACCGGGTGGCGGGGGATCAGACCAATGTTATATGATTGTCCCCAAGGTCTCGCCTCGCCCTGACAGATACGGCGTCCTAGGATGTCCAAAACCATCGGACGCTGGACCGGGATGGCATCTATGGCCGGATGAAGAAAACCCTTCGATGTCCAATCCGTCATCTCCACGGCATACTGCACCGGGGGTGGGCTGGCGTAATGAATCGCCGTTATGGGCTCCGACGGCACCGCACATGTAAAGCTGCGCCGACCCATAATAATTTGATTGTACCACGACCCCCAAAGGTGGAGACTCTTATACTCTGGGTCGTACGCCTTGATCATGACCAGGACCTCGCGATCCAAAGGTGCCTCTGGAAACCCCTCCTCTGAGCGGACAAACGGGAATGAAGTGTCTTCAGACATGATCGCTGCAAAAAGAGCAATGTAGCTGTCAGTGTTGAATCCCAACGTTCGGCATTGAAAGAAGAAAATGCATCAATTAAAATTAAAATCAAGATTAATTAATCACACCGCACCACAGTGCAGTGAGCAGGGGACCAAAGAGGGACCCATAAAATCTGGATGATATGCATCATTCAATAAGACAATCCCATCATCAGATAAGACTGTCAATTCATGAAAAGGGCCCAATAGGATACACCCATTGGTGGGGAAGTCCCTGGAGACAAAGAGAAATCTCCTCTTTCAGAGCAAAGCTCTGTCACAGAATGACACTTGTCAAGTTCTGATCTCAAAAGAGTAAAATTCTTTAAAAAAAAAAAGGAGCTTAACCATATAACATTCAAAAAAAAAATGTGTGTTGAAAATAATTTTAAAATTAAAATTTCTAGAATCTTGAAAGACCCATGAAAACTTACGAAAAAGTTCTTTGCCTTTCAGATCTAAAAGAACTGCATTTGATCCAAGAGCAAAGCTCTGTTTATGGGTTAAAACCCATGAAAGATCTCTGTGGATCTGTAAGTTCTTGTGAAGCCAAACTCTATTAATTAATTAAAATATTTAATCTGAGATTAAGTTTACCTAAAATTTTCTAACTTAGAAAATAAGAGCAAAGCTCTAAAGTTCTGGAAACGAGAGCAAAGCTCTGAAGTCTTAAGCAAGAGCAAAGCTCTGGAAAATCAAAACCTAATGGTGAGATTTTCTAAGGGTCAAACGCCCTATTTATAAGGCGCTTGCGCCTCTTGAGATTCCCCCTTGATCCAACGGTCAGGAGGGTTGCCACCGCTGCACTCACGTGTGTGCCACGTGAGCGCAACGGTGGGGGGGTATTTGTTTCGCCCAATCAGAGCAGAGCTCTGTTTGAATTCAAAATTCAAATTTTTTGAAGCAGAGCTTCAAATCCCGCGCGCAGCGCCCAAGAAGGCGCGCCCAATCAGAGCAAAGCTCTGTTTAAAGGAAGCAACGCTTCAGCTGCGCTGCGCTCTGCGCTGCGTGACACGTGTCAGCGCAGATGCGCTAGCGCAGTTGCGCTGCGCTCTGCGCTGCGCGACACGCGTCAGCGCAGATGCGATAACGCAGTTGCGCTGCGCTCTGCGCTGCGCGACACGCGTCAGCGCAGATGCATTAGCGCACTTGCGCTGCGCTCTGCGCTGCGCGACACGTGTCATGCGCTGGGGCATCTGCGCCAAACTGAATTAAGATTTTTATGAAATCTTTTCTGTTCTTTCCAGAACTAGAAGACTTTCTTCGGCCTTTAGATCAAAGATCCAACGGTGGGAAAACTCCCAAAAATCATTCAGGAAAGATCCCGTTAACAAATTCAACAAATTTATGGGGCACTATAAATAGGACCCCAGACCTCATTCAAAGGCATCAAGAATTTTCTCGAAAAATCAAGAACTCTAAACAGAGAAAACTCCGAGAAGATTTCAAAAAAAAAAAAAGGTAAAGAACCTTCATGAGGCAGAAAAAAGGCCTTCTAATAGATCATTGATCTAAAAATAAGATCAATGATCTTTATATAAAAAAAAACAGTGCTTTGCACTTCTTGTGAACCTTCGGTTCTGTAAAAAACAATAAAAATAATAAAATAGTAAAAGAATAGTGCTTTGCACTTTTAAGAACCTCTGGTTCTTCGAATAAAGAAAAATTTATTTTTCTTTGATCTAATTTAAACGAAGAAATTAAACAGTGCTTTGCACTTCTCTTCCTGAATCTAAAAGATTCTTAGTGCTTTGCACTTCCAAGTTGCGCCGTTGCGCTCTTAATAGAGCGCCACGTGTCGGCTATAAAACCACTTGCGCTAAGCGCCCTTAAGATAGAGCTTTGCTCTCTGGAATTGGCGCAACTCGCTGAGAGCGGGCCACGTGTCAGCAGCGCAATAGCGCAGCGCAACAGCGCAACGCGCTGCGCTAGTGCGCTTGCACTCATCAGAGCACGACACGTGTCATCACCATATGGACTTGCGCTCATTACTTAGCGCAAAGCGCAGATGCATTAAAAAGGGCCAAGCCCAATTAAGAGAAGGCCTAACAGGCCCAATAAAGCGCAAATGCATTTTACAAGGGGCAGAGCCCAAATCAAAACAGATGCTTTGCATCATTTATAAATGGGCAGAGCCCAAACAGAATCTCCAGAATGCTATGCATTTTACAAGGGGCAAAGCCCATATCAAAACAGATGCATTGCATCATTCATAAATGAGCAGAGCTCAGAATAAATTGATGCTCTGCAGAGCCTAAATGCAATGCAAAGATGTTGAACTGGACTTAGCCCAATCGTGGCCATAAGTCCTTAAATTAAATTGACTGAGCAAAATGGCTCTCCTAAATCAACTCACGACCGGTTCGAGGGTACATCTCCGAACTCCATTGACATTTGTCGTTGTAATTCCTCAACGACGTCAAAGAGGTGACGGGTCCCAACGACCGCACATCGCTGTGGACTGCGGGGTCCTTAAACTCGTGGACCGAGACGTCCTTAAAACTAATATCGGACCGAAACGTCCCTAAACTAATATCGGACCGAAAACGTCCCTAAACTAATATCGGACCGAAACGTCCCTAAACTAATATCGGACCGAGACGTCCCTAAACTAATATCGGACCGAAACGTCCCTAAACTAATATCGGACCGAAACGTCCTTAAACTAATAATGGACCATCACGTCTTTAAACTGGAACATAGACCACCACGTCCCTAAACTGGAATTGATACGGACCACCACGTCTCTAAACTGGAACGTGGACCACCACGTCTCTAAACTGGAACGTGGACCACTACGTCCTTAAACTGGCGATGGACCACCACGTCCCTAAACTGGCACAATAGGGCTCAAACGCTCTTTTGTTAGATCTAAACGGTCCCGTCTAAGTTGATCTTAACCCCAAATACGGTTAATGTGTCCTTAGATCTTTAAATAAGCAATAAAACTCCGAATCAACTTTGGTTCAAGGGTACATCTCTGAACCCCTCTGACGCCGGTCGTTGTAATCCCTCAACAACGTTAGAGAGGTGACGAGTCCCGACGGCCAGATAATTAAATCAATCACTACGTCAAGTCGATCTTAGCCTAAAACAGGACTAACGTATCCTTGACGAACGTTTAAGTTGATCTTAGCCGCAACGCGACTAATGCATCCTTAAACTAAAAACACCAAACCCAAATCTAACTAAATACGGATTTGGACTAATCCACGTCCTACGGGCGACGGCATTACTCAGTCTCCGTATACAATCCACGGGCAACCATAAACAAAACAAACACACACGACACGAAGTGAAATTCTGGAGAAGGAGAAAGTTGTTACCGCGACGCGGTAGCGTAATTAACTGCAGGGGCTTGCGCCTGCAGGGAAGAGCGTCCCCACAATCAAAAACCCCTCACCCTGAGGGGGAATCTGACGAAGTCTGCTACATCGGCCGCATCCGTCTAAACCTCCGATATACAGTGCCATAAATCAACTTGGCATCTTCGGAGAGATAGACGGATAAAACCAAATAGCATCTGCCCCGAACCTCAGGCACGGGACGTCCTAACGTCTCGACCGCCGTTCGGAGGGGAACAACCCTGCCAATACCCGTACCGGAAGCTTCAAAGAAGTCGGTCTTCGATCGACTTGCTACTCCCACGGCCCCTCTCAACGGGTCGTCCAACTCCTCGGTCTTCACCAGACTGAGTCTGAACTCCAAAGGGCCCGCCAAAAAGCCCATGATACCTGAGAAGGCCATCCCAAAGTAGACGGCTGCTCCCGAAGTCGCCAAAGCGGTTTCTCCTGTCAAGGAGTCAGTCTTTTCAAGGCTGACTATTCCGGCTCCTGCCCCTGCTCGAGGATCTGTCTTTGACAGATTGAATATTGCCACTCAAAGGACGACCTCAGTCTTTAAGAGGCTGGCACCAGCAGCGCCTCATTCGGACAGGGGGCAAGATGAAGCTGTCCCTATCGCCGAGCCAGTCCCAACGGCTCGTCATGCTCGACGTCGCCACTGGTGCCGAGTAAGGAAGGCTGGGGGCAACTCCCCCTCGGGGCTAACTCCACCCGCTCCAATGGTGGAAGTTGATGCTGATGTTCTAACTGGGAACAGCTTTGAACCGTTAAGTGGGTGCGTAAGAACTCTCCAACTGCTATGCTGAAAAGATCTTCTCCACCTGCAGAGAGGGTTCCGGAAACGAAGCTGGAGCAGCCCCCTCAGCGGCTATCCTCCAAAATTTATAAATTCTGGCGGAGAGTTCAAGACTCCGTAATTGACCAAGGTCACTCTCGTCGGCAGAAAAGGGGGAAAGTGCAAGAAGAAAAGAACCGTCCGGACAAACAACAAAGGACGACCACCACCAGGATGCCTGCTGCAACGGCCTCCTCAACTTCAACGGCCCATAAGAGAAGGGGGCCGGAGAAAATCCCCACGCCCGCGGCAAATGCCATGGACGGCGAGCCCAAACGCCCTAAGTCTGGGGGCATGGTGGTTCATACCGTCTACATGGCGTCTGGTAAAGAGGACAGCCGTGCATCTACAGGTCATCGACCGCTTACACGGTCAGTGACCAAAGCTCAGGAGCAACAGTAAAAGCTCCAGGAGATGATGAACGCGATGGCCGCACTCACGGGGCCAAAAGAAATCCCTGAAGCGTCCTCGGATGAACGCCAGGAGCAAGAAACTGACGTTGAATTCCTTCGTCGGATATTGGAGAAGAAGGATAAAGAGGCTACTGAACAAGCAGCCAACATAAAGCGTATAGCCCTCCTGTTCCAAGACATGGTGGGGATGATGATCCAACAAGATCCTCCAGATGAAGATCCCCCGATCGTCCTTGAAGACGATAGGGGAGAAACGTCAAATCCTCCACCGGCTCTGTCAACAGCCAAGGAGGAGACAATCTCCAAAGCTGACTTGGACGAATATATAGCCCAACAGATACGGGTTCATCATGCGACTGAGGCAGCCGGTCAGGTCGTAAAAACAGGACGACCATATCCGAGCTGGTACGATCAGATAAAGTACCCGCCGGGCTATACAATACCCAAATTCCATGTCTATAAGGGGACGGGCAATCCCCACCAGCATGTTGCTCAGTTCAGGGCGCTCTGTGGCAATACCGGCGGTGATGATAAATTATTGCTTCGCCAGTTCGTTGGCAGCTTGTCAGATACAGCGTTCGAGTGGTACTCTGAGCTCCCAAACGACTCTATCAAGACCTTCACGGAGATGGAGCTGCTGTTTACCCAGCGTTTTGCAAGCGCCAGCGAACGCACCCCGATGACGGCATTGATTAATGCCAGGGTGAAGCCAGGCGAGACATGGGTCCAATATGCTATACGGTGGCGGAACTTATGGTCAAAATGCGAGCAACGCATTGAAGAAGCTCCTGCAGTGGGTATGTTTGTGGGAACCCTTGATCCGCAAGCAACCATCTCGCAGTTTATGATGTTCTTCAAGCCGACTACCTTCCAGGCCCTAATCGACAAGCTAGCGCAAATGGATCAGATGGGCCATAGACCTCCCCTTCCAAAGCCGGACTCCTGAAATGAAAAGGGGAAGGGGAAAGCGATCGTTGTCGCTAATGCTCAACAACAGCCGAGCAATTCGAAGCCGGTTGTCCGTCAAAATAATATGCGTCCACACGTACACCTTGAGGAGAGGCTAGGACGTCCTTACTCGTTTCCCCGAGATAAAACGAGAAGATTATTCGAGCTGGTGTTGCGCAACCGACTTATAAATCTGCCGGATCCAAAACGTCTGTCGCAACTGAATGATGTCAATGAGCCCAACTACTGTCCCTATCACCGAGTACTGGGTCATCCGATCGAAGATTGCTACGTCTTCAAAAATTGGATTAAAGACCAATACCAACAGGGCAAATTCGCGTTGTCCGACAGATGGAAGGTGAATCCGCCGCAACCTCACGCCTCTAAAAGGATGAATACGCCGGGGGCAACGTACTCTCTCGTTGAAGAAGCCCCATGGGAAGTTGTGCTATCAGCCAAGACAAAGAGGATGCTGAACGATCTTCAAACATGCCCAGCGATCAGGTGGAAGAACCCGTTGGAACCGCAGGTCATTGAGGGGATGTTGAAGCCGCGTCCAACTCCAAAGACCGATGGCGGTGGCCCAAGCACTCACAACCAGCCGTCAAAATCTTTGAAGAAGAAGAAGAAGAAATCCAAGAAGCCTGTGAAGCCTGGCGACAAGCGCACGGACTTACAAAAATAAATTGACGCGCTGGAGGAATACAACCAGAAAACACGGACTCCCATTACACTCCAAGAGTTTCTCAACCACGTCTTTCAAGAGGAAGATGAGGGAGAAAGTTCGTCGGATGAATCTGAAGAATACGTAACGAGCTGTCATGTGATTTCCCATTCGTTCACGGACGATGAGGAGACTCCTTGCACTGAAAAGCTGGGGGCAGATCCTGAACCAAAAATTCTGGGACCATCAGATGAAGTAATTGACGCATTCCTCAACGAAGCTCTTTTGAAAAGTAAAGCTGATCGGGAACGCGAGACGGCTATATTTGAAAGGGCCAAGCGCCAGCGACTTGACGAAAGAGTTGAAACACTCCCGCTGGAGCAAAATACATCCACCACGGATAAAAGCAAATTCAAGACGAGGAAAAGGTTTGTTAAGGCCATATCAATGGGCATGAAGCTACCATCCTCTGAAGGAAGTATTACTGGTGAAGTGGAAATGCACCCCTCCTACTGCTTGTATCATCGGAAGATTTCGCACCCCACCGAAGAGTGCAAAGCTTCGGATAGATGGTGGCAAGGATATGTTGCTCACCGACAACAGTTTAAGCGGGAGAAGCGCAAAACTCGTCGGGAGCGGAAAAATACGACCGAAGGGCTTAACAGAACTATCGGCGATTGTCGCATGGTTAACACCGGGGGATCACAAGTGCTTACATTCGGGAGCGATTCTGACGAGGAGCTGGCTTTTAGCCCCCTCTTTAAAGAGTCCACCTCGGGAAAAGAAGAAGAGCCGAAGGTCTACGAAAATATCCGGCTGCGTAATCAGATGCTGCCCGAAAAGAATCTCGGACCCTCAAACAAAAAAGATAAAGGAAAAGAAAAGGTCTCTGAGGATATCGCCCTAGATGACCAAGTCATGGAAGAGCTAACTGCCAAGGACCCGCCGAAGAGAAATAAGGTGCACTACAACGTTCTGACACACTTGAGGAAGCTACCCTCGCAGCTTAGCATTCTTGACGCCCTTTTACTATCAAAAGAGGCGAGAGATTCGTTAATTAAGGCACTACAGGAGCCGGAACAATTCCAAGCTTTCCTGGCCGAAGAAAAGATGAAGGATAAATTGGAGGAAGTGCACACGGCCGATGTCACTTTTGGCGATGAAGACCTTCTCCTTGGGACGTGCGAACACAATCGTCCCCTCTATGTCTCAGGATACTGCCACGATATAAAGATAGGCAAAATCCTGGTCGACAATGGATCCTCCGTTAATCTCCTCAATGTGCGGGTGTTAAAAGAAATCTGCATGAGCGTCCAGCACCTTGCTCGGGACAAGATCACCATCTCCGGGTTCGACTCCCAATCATCAAGAACTCTTGGGTCTGTGATACTGACGCTACGCTTTGGGCTACTCGTCACGGACATTAAGTTCCACGTCATAGATGCCAAGACATGGTACAATGCTTTGCTCGGCCGACCATGGTTACACGAGTACAACATCATCCTTTCTACACAACATCAGTGTATGAAGTATTTTAAGGATGGTCTCGAGTATACCGTGACGGGAGAACTGAACTCGTTCTCTGTGAACGAAGTCCGCAAATATGAAGATGCCAAATACTTTTTACCGGATTTCGAAGACACGGAAAGGTGTCACAAGCCGGAGAATAAAGCTAACGCCACTATCCCTGTCTTCGGGAGTGATACCGAGGAGGAAGAGGAGATAGTTTATTCGGGTCCGCCCCAATACAACAAGCCGGGACCATCTGCTCCTACGTTGATCTTTGGTAGCGACTCGGAAGATGAGGTCCATGCTGTATTCTCTGCTCGACCTTCAATACAAACGTCCGCTGACGAAAAGCAAAGTCTGCAAGTCGCCATGGTGCCGCTTAAACACCATAAAGAACTGGATGCACTTGATATCTACAGTGTAGAGGAGCTGCGGACATTCTATGTCCCTCCCAGGAGAGAAGGTGAAAAAGCAATTCTATTCTACCGCTCTGAAGAAACCAAAGTGGAGAAAGAAATCTGGCACGGCGCGGATCCTATGCTTGACAGGCTTCAGCCCATCCGTCTGCCCAGATATTATACAGAAGGCTTGAAGAGACTGCTAAAGCGCCAGGAGATATCCTTCAAATAGACCGCTCGAAAAGCCAAGTTCTATGACAAGGTCTGGAACGTTCCCGGGACTCAGCATAAGTTACCTAATGGGAGAATGGAAACAATCGGGCTTGGATACATTCGGTCCAAGAAACGAGAGCTACTCCACGGTTGCTAAGTCATGCATGACTTCGATGAAGAAGCGGATGCTCAATGGGAAGATGCTAATCCTGAACCAGTAAAAATTCCTGATGCAAAAGTGCCCAGTGAGTCGTTCGAAGAAAAAATGGACAAGCTTATAAGGAAAGCTGGTCAAAAAGTCCGAGACGACCATAACCGCGAAATGGCCATCTATGAGAAATCCAAAACGCAACGCCTCCTCCAACAGGCCATGGAATATGAAGATGCCGCTCCCTGTCAACCTGTTATAAAAAAGGCTCGACACAGAGGCAGAAATAAGTCGAAATGCGAAAAAGACGCTTAACAGCAACAAAGCGGGACTAAGAAGCCACGCAAGCGGGAATCGAACGGTTCCGATCTATCCCTCATAAGAAAAATGGGTCGGGCGTACTCTTTTCCTCGGGACAAGACGAAGAAAATATTTGCCCTCGCTCTAAAACATCAAATGCTTACATTGCCGGAGTCTAAGCACCCCGAACAAGCAGGTGAAGTCTCACACCCAGACTATTGCTTTTATCACCGAGTGATAGGGCATCCTCTCGAAGATTGCTTCACCTTCAAGAATTGGGTCGAAGATCAGTATTAGCTTGGCAAGTTCGCTCTGTTTGACAACTGGAGGGTAACGCCGCCACAGAAGCACGAACCCAAAGCCACGAGAGCAGAACCAGTTCCACACTGGGCTTGGAAGCGAATTCGTACTTGTCACATGATAACAATATCAAAAGAAGAGCCCGAGAACATGGATGACCTTCCCTGGTGCTTCGAAAACAGCAACGATGAGGTGATCTCAGAATTTCCGCCAGCACCGAAAGAGCTGGAGGATGGAATACATACCACTGCGGATAACCTCAAGAAAATTGAGTTGGGGACGGCGAATGACCCGCGACCGACATTCATTAGTGAACTGTTGTCTGAAGAGAGGGTGGCTTCATTAAAAGACCTGCTTATGCAGCATAAAGATTGCTTCGCATGGAACTATCCCGAAATGCCGGGACTAGATCCAGAAATTGCTGTGCATAAATTGGCGATATCCCCGGACGTTAAACCAATCAAACAAGCACCGAGAAGAATGCGGCTCGAGCTTGAGATGAGCATCAATGCTGAGGTCAAGAAGCTGATCGACTCTGGCTTCATCCAGGAGGTCCAGTATCCCGAGTGGATCGCCAACATCGTCCCCGTGATGAAGAAAAATGGGACAGTGCGCATATGTGTGGATTTCCGGGATCTCAATAAAACTTGCCCGAAGGACGATTTCCCAGTGCCAGTCACCGAACTGATGATAGACAATACGTCCACTCATGAGGTTTTCTCCTTCATGGATGGCTCATCAGGGTATAATCAGATAAAGATGCATCCCGAAGACCAGAAGCACACCGCCTTCAGGACTCCTTTAGGTATATTCTGCTACAAGGTGATGCCCTTCGGTCTAAAGAACGCCGGTGCCACCTATCAGAGGGCCATGACGAAGATCTTCGATGACCTTATACATGAAATTGTCGAATGTTATATCGACGACCTCGTGGTTAAAAGCAAATCATATGAGGAGCATTTAGAATATCTGAAGACTGTATTTCGACGCCTTCGACAATACAACTTGAAGATGAACCCTCTCAAGTGCGCATTCGGAGTTTCCTCGGGCAAATTCCTGGGATTCATCGTCCGATACCGAGGTATCGAGATAGATCCATCGAAGATCAAGGCGATCATGGAAATGCCTCCGCCAAGAACTCTCAAACAGCTGCGGTGTCTCCAAGGGAAACTCGCGTATATACGGCGATTTATAGCTAACCTTTCGGACAAGTGTCGTCCTTACAGTCACCTGATGAAGAAGGGAACCCCGTTCGTCTGGGACCAAAAATGCCAAAGTGCGCTAGACGAGATCAAGCAATACCTGCAGAACCTGCCAGTGTTGGCTGCTCCGGTCAAGGGAAAGCCCCTCATTCTTTATACAACCGCCCTCGAAGGTTCCTTAGGCGCATTATGGGCACAAGAGAACGATCAAGGGAAGGAGAGAGCTCTCTATTACTTGAGTCGAGTTCTACTGGGGGCAGAAAGCAACTATTCCCCTATTGAAAAACACTGCCTGGCGTTGATCTTTGCGATAACAAAGCTCAGGCACTATGCGTTGGCGCATGAAGTCCGTCTCATTTCAAAGGTGGACCCTCTTAAATATTTAATGTCGAAGGCCATACTGACAGGTCGGCTCGCTAAATGGGCTCTGCTCTTGATGGAGTTCTCGATAACGTATCAACCTCTCAAGGCAGTTAAAGGCCAGGCCATCGCCGACTTCCTCGCTGAGCATCCGATACCCGCCGATTCTCTTCTGAATTGCGATCTTCCAGACGAACATGCGTTTGATGCGATCGACGGTGGTGATACCCGATGGGAGCTTTATTTCGATGGAGCATCTTCCATGAAGAAGCGCAAACAAAGTACCCCTATAATCAAATCGGGGGTAGGACTCATCTTTGTAACTCCACAAGGAGGGATAATGCGCTTTGCTTTCTCCTTAACAGAGCCGAGGACGAACAATGAAGCTGAATATGAAGCTTTAATAGCAGGCCTCGAGATCGCCATTGACATGGGAATTGAAAACCTCCTCATATACGGAGACTCCCAGCTGGTCGTTAGTCAAGTAAACGGCGACTATCAAACGTGCAAACCAGAATTGGTGAAGTACGGCGAAAAGGTGCAACAACTGTTGACCCAAATCCCTTCCTACGCTTTGGAAAACATACCGCGTGCAGAAAACGGCAAAGCGGACGCGTTGGCCAAGCTCGCTAAAGAACTGGCTGACGAGAACCTCGATGACGTCAGAATCGTGGTACAAAACCGTCGGGTGCTTGCCCCAGCAGAAATATCTCCGGAATCATCCGAAGAAAAGGGAACGACTGAGCAAATGGCTATGCAAATAAAAAACCAGGAAAAGGCCGAGGATTGGAGGGAAGTCTTTATAGACTACTTCAAATACCGTCGAGCACCCGAAGATGCGTCCTCAAGACATCAGCTTATGAAACGAGCTCTGTCTTTTGCCTTCGTCAATGATACTCTGTATAAGAGGTCGTTCGATTCTTTGTGGTTGAGATGCTTGGGACCTGACGAAGCGAAAAGAGTCATTCAGGAAGTTCATGACGGACTCTGCGGTTCTCACCAAGCAGGCCCAAAGATGAAGTTGAAGATCAAACGGATGGGCTACTACTGGCCCACGATGATTCAAGACTGCCTTGAGTATGCGAAACAGTGTCACTCATGCCAAATTCATGGGGACTTCATCCACCAGCATCCAAATCCACTCCATCCAACGGTGGCTAGCTGGCCATTCGAAATGTGGGGAACTGACATAGTCGGCCCCATCGAACCAGCATCGTCCAGGGGACATCGTTTCATCCTGGCGACGACTGACTACTTCTCCAAATAGGCAGAAGCAGTACCGTTGAGAGAAGTGAAGACGGAGAATATCCTCCATTTCTTCAAGACGCACGTCATATATCGGTTTGGAACTCCACGACGGATCATCTCCGATAACGGGCCAGCTTACAGAAGCCACAAGATCAGTTGCTTCGCGCAACAACATAATATAGACTGGAGATATTCCTCGGTTTATAATCCGCGAGCTAATGGTCTAGCTGAGGCCTTCAACAAGACCTTAACAAAGATCATGAAGAAGACGGTGTCCCGAAATAAGAAGGACTAGCACGAGAGACTGCAAGAAGCTCTCTGGGCGTATCGAACTACATTCAAGACAGCCACGAACACAACGCCATATGCGTTGGTATTCGGTACAGAAGCAGTACTCCCCCTCGAGATAGAGTTACCCTCTCTACGAGTGGCAGTCCACTATGAGCTGACAGACGAGGAAAATGCTCACCTTCGGCTTGAGGAACTTGATGCCCTTGATGAAACCCGGCTCATAGCGCAACAAAGTCTGGAGGCCTATAAAGCAAAGATGACGCGCTCATATGAAAGATTGACTCGGCCGAGGACATTCCGCCAAGGCGAACTCGTGCTAGTGGTCAAAAGGCCTATGATCCCCAATCGCGCCAAACGGGGAAAATTCGAGCCAAACTATGAAGGCCCGTACATCATAGACAAGGTCTACCAGGGTGGAGCCTATCTACTCATGGATATGCACGGTGAAAGACCTTACAGGCCAATAAATGGTCGATTCCTAAAGAAATACTACGCTTAGCGAGTTACTGCCTAGGTCAATGATAGATGACGACGACTATGTCCGCTCGCTATCTTCCTAAGCTCAAACTTTATAAGCAGTAGCCAGCCTTCTCCTGGATGGACCGAAACGTCCTTAAACTAATGGTGGACCGAAACGTCCTTAAACTAATGGCGGACCGAAACGTCCTTAAACTAACGAAGGACCGAAACGTCTTTAAACTACTACCGCAGCATCCTTAGGCTGACGAGATAAAAATATATATATATATATATATAAAAAAAAATTAAAAAAATATATAATAAACGGTATGTCCATAAGCAAAATGGGCACGGATGAAAACCCGAAAGGGCTCCGTGAGTAAAAACAGCAAAGCTACCAGCGAGTGTTCGTGAAAACCCGAAAGGGCGCGACCTCGTAAAAAAAGAAGAAGAAGAGAATAAAAAGAAAAAAAACGGTATGTCCATAAGCAAAATGGGTACGGATGAAAACCCGAAAGGGCTCCGTGAGTAAAAACAGCAGGACTACCGGCGAGTGTTTGTGAAAACCTGAAAGGGCGCAACCTCGTTAAAGGACACTTACAGGGTCCTCTCGACCTTGTAAGGAGAAACCACCCGCGTGAGATCCTTACGACTCACAAGGGAGCAACACACTTAGGGATCCCCACGATTCCTAAGGAGAAAATACACTTGCGAGATCCTCACGACTCGTAAGGAGAACTCTCTTATGGGACCCTTACGGCTCATAAGATTTGAAAGTCTTAATTACAGAGACCTAAACCTGTGCTTAAGCAACCTCCACAACCTTTGATTTTGCCCTACAAGTGGTTCAATACTGACCCTTGTATACAATCCACGGGCGCGAATAAACATTTCCCTAACCAAGTCCCATCCGTGACTGGGGATATGTACGCATGATGAACAACCCTTATAAGTCCTCTCGACTTACAAGGAGAAAACCCTCTTGTAGGATCCTTACGACTTACAGAGGAACATACACTTAGGAATCCTCACGATTCCTAAGAAGAAAATACACCTACAAGATCCTCACGACTTGTAGGGAGAAATACCTTTGTGAGACCCTTACAGCTCATGAAGTAAAAAGCCTTAGTCGACAGGACCTTAACCCTGTTCGCTAAGCCACCTTTGTTTGACATCGACAGAGGCAAATGATGATTCGCTCCTGGCAATATCCCAGTTGTAGCAGTGCTGATGCCGAAATCGGTGTCTAATTTCAGGTTTACGGTGAAAAGCCAGCAAGCCGCACATGCATACGAAATAGCCGAAATGATGGGACAGCTTGCAATAAAAAGCAGCAAGTAAAGAAAATGTATGCATACAAAATAGCCGAAATGATTGGGCAACTCGCAATAAAAAGCAGTGAGTAAAAATAAAATAAATAGCCGAAATGATTGGGCACCGCGAAAAATAGCCGAAATGATTGGGTAATCGCGACCTTCGCGATATAAAAGCTGAAATGATAGAGCATCGCGGAAATAAAACAATAAAAATGAATGAAACTTTTGCCCTACAGTTGAGATCACATCGATCCCTGTATACAATCCAAGGGCACAAACAAAGAGGGAACCACACCTTCCCAACAGGCTCCGCCAGAAAGCTAAGTCAAATATCGACGGTTCACCAACAGCCTAGAGACAACCGCGATATTCGTCTCAATACAGCAGACGCAGTGCCAGCAAACGAAGCGAAGATCAAATTCCTAGATTCACGGTTTTGACGGTAACTTATATAAAACCTGAAAGATCACCACTGATCAGTTCAACTTCCAGGGAAACCAGTGTCCCTGGCAAATACCTCAACTCAGGGAAACTAGCGTCCTTGATGAGAGCCTCCTGATTCGCGTCGGCTCGTAGAGAAACCAGTGTCTCCGCGAGAAATTCCCGATCCGTTTCGACCCCGAAGAAACCAGTGTCTTGGGCAAAATTCTTCGACTCAGGGAAACCAGTGTCCTTGACGAGAAAATCATGATTCGCGTCGACCCGCGGAGAAACTAGCGTCTCCGCGGGAATACATCGATTCGTTTCAACCCCAGGGAAATAAGTGTCCTTGGCAAACTCCTCAACTCAGGGAAACTAGCGTCCTTGATGAGAGCCTCCTGATTCGCATCGGCTCGCAGAGAAAACAGTGTCTCCGCGAGAAATTCCCGATTCGTTTCAACCCCGAAGAAACCAGTGTCTTCGGCAAAATCCTTTGACTCAGGGAAACCAGTGTCCTTGACGAGAAAATCCTGATTCGCGTTGACCCGCAGAGAAACTAGCGTCTCCGCAGGAATACATCGATTCGTTTCAACCCCAGGGAAACAAGTGTCCTTGGCAAACTCCTCAACTCAGGGAAACTAGCGTCCTTGATGAGAGCCTCCTGATTCGCGTCGGCCCGCAGAGAAACCAGTGTCTCCGCGAGAAATTCCCGATTCGTTTCAACCCCGAAGAAACCAGTGTCTTCGGCAAAATACTTCGACTCAGGGAAACCAGTGTCCTTGACGAGAAAATCCTGATTCGAGTCAACCCGCAGAGAAACTAGCGTCTCCGCAGGAATACATCGATTCGTTTCAACCCCAGGGAAACAAGTGTCCTTGGCAAACTCCTCAACTCAGGGAAACTAGCGTCCTTGATGAGAGCCTCCTGATTCGCGTCGGCTCGCAGAGAAACCAGTGTCTCCATGAGAAATTCCCGATTCGTTTCAACCCCGAAGAAACCAGTGTCTTCGGCAAAATCCTTCGACTCAGGGAAACCAGTGTCCTTGACGAGAAAATCCTGATTCGCGTCGACCCGCAGAAAAACTAGCGTCTCCGCAGGAATACATCGATGTTAGTTATATGTATGCCCTAGAGGCCATTACTGTACATACGATGTATATTGTAGTGGATGCTAGGACATATATAGGAAGGACTTTCTTGCTCGACATCTGGTTGTACTTTATCTTAACATGTACTCTGATTGTCTCTATGTTACATGTTGATAAAGCCCTTAGGATATGTACTCGACTACTGGGACTATGATGAGATCATACTAGTGGGGCCACGGTAGTCAACGAGTACATCCTATAACTGTTCCTAGTCGAGGGTGTATCGAGACAGGGCATCGATGCACCAGAGTAGACTAGCGTATACGCATCTTGACCCATATAATGGGCGATGGATGATCCCATATCTATCGGTGTTTGACATCAAGGATGGTGTATGGGTGCTCAGTGGAGACTGGGTACACTGGACGGACTCGCCGAGAACTCCCAAATGGTATTATACCTTACGTCAGATGGCAGTTCTCCGGTGACACAGGTACAGAGTAGTCTGTTGACCCAAGATCGTCATAGAGTCTTGTGTGATTCCCACTGTGCTTTGATTTCCATCATACCACGTCCAAGAGGGCATGCAAAAAGGTGGCTTTTAAGTACAGTCCCGAATCACATGGAGGCAATGAGCGATAGGAGGGGATTCGTCTCTCCCAGTATAGGGAGTTGATGTTGCGCTGTGTTCGATTGGCTATAACCGGAAATCCCTGGCAAGAGTTGCTGAGATTTACTGGTAAGTGTTATCAGTAGTTTCTCGAACTGTTATAGACCTCATATCGACACGACTTATCGAGCTACTGGGGTCTGACGTTTACCACCTCTAGGCGAGATATGCGACATATCAGACGACGAGACCGGACTGTACGGGAGTGTTACTATTTGGATTCACAGGAGAATGTATAGGCTTGCTTGTTGATCTTCTGAGCGCTCAATACCTGGATGGCTGTTACATTTAGCTGACCACTTGCAGCTTGTGGGTGTTTGATATGATCATCACCTACTGCCGGCGTATTGACGATTCTTTAGAGTCCGACACAGAGGTTTCTTGGCTCAGGAAAAATGGAGTAGGAGCACATATGTGATATGTGCGGGGCCAAGGATAATGCGGTATATGATACCGTATTGGATTCTCGCGATATGAGATATCGGCCGGGTATATGTGATATAGCCGGGTCATAGTATTAGTCGGTTATATGCGATATAGCCGGATTATCGGATCAAGTGTTGATTCGATAATTTAATGTATAATAATATATATGATATATTAAATTACATTAACTAATATTAGCTCACTAAAAGATTCATTTTCTCACGGGATAATACATTGATATATATGCGATATATGTTAATTGTATTATTTTCTATTGTTACAAAATATATTGTATATGTGATATATAATATTGTAACATGTTAGGGTTACAAATTTAACAATGGATTAGGGTTTAAAACTTGGTTAGGGTTTGGATTAGGGTTAGCTTTTGGAAGCTTCATGAAGCTTCCATGAAGCTTCATGAAGCTTCCATGATGCTTCATGAAGCTTCATGGAAGCTTCATGAAGCTTCCATGAAGCTTCATGAAGCATTGACTTTGTGGTTGCTTGATATTTTTTGTGAGATATTATGTTAACCCAATCCAAACCATTAACTTTAGTTAACTCTCTACAAGGGTTAACTCTCTCATGCTTAACCCTTGGTTAGATTTGTAACCACTATAATAATTCATTGTTCATCACAAAAGGAAATAAGTTATCATCTTCATTCATCTTCTTCTTCCTTGAGTTCCTTCATGAAAAAGCTTTCTTTTGTGATGAAAGTGAGTGAGAAAAAGATTATAAATGAGAGCAAAAAATCATACTCCATCATCCTCATCTATCCTTGCCATTTAGATGAGGGTGTTCACTTCATATTATGAGTGTTAGCTTGTGTTAACGAAACTTCAAGGTAGATCATCTTTGTATCGAAGATCGGAAGCAAAGGTTGCATCATTCTCTTCGTGAAGCCTCTCGAGAGTCCAGAACACGATGATCGCAGCGAACGGACCTCAACATGGAGCTTAAGAAGTGAAGGACTGGATCTACAAAGGTTGTAATCCCTCTCACTTAGTGTTAAAGAGTTAAACATGCTAGTTTTCGCCAAAACCCTAGTTTAAAGATCCGGCTTCGGGTTGTTCGGCACGGCTAAAATTTTAATCGGGCATGGTTGATGCCTCGTAGACCCTTGTGCGTGTGCCTAGCAACCCTACAGTGGTATTAGAGCCAAGTTAGAGCTTTAGGCAAAGTGTAAGCGAAGTTTAAAGTCCGATCGAAACACGAAACCCTAATCCGAACCCTTCTCTGGACATTTTCTGAAAATGTGATTTTTTCCAAATTAAAAATCCTTAAAAAATCAGCAGGGAATTCTATGGACACGTGTGCAAAATGACACACTGAATCGCTCAAAGCGCCGCGGAACCGCGGCCAAACTAGGGTATTGGCGGCGGTTCCGCGGCCGTATCTGGGGATTAATTGTTAGTTTTTGCACAGTAATAACAGTTGGTACTTGCTGATTCTTCTTGGAATTTTTATTTTTCACTCAAGTGTTGAGTTTTCTGGGTTGTATTGGGGAATTAATGATTCGATCGGATATTTTAACTTTGTTTTGTTTTTCCGGATAATTTTAGAACGTGTTAAAAAGTTCGACCGGATATCAATAACTCACTTTTTCCCGACCCGGAAAATTTCCAAGTGTTGGATTTTTCCGTTGTTTAAGAACGTTCTAAGTCGTGCAAGTAACGCGATGGACCCTCTAGAAGACAACAGACCTTAACTCGATTATGTGACCGTCTTGAACTGCCTTTTGAACCTTAGGATTTGGGACAGTACGACGTGCCACATGTGAGGCGTTGGCTTGACCCTTCTACGGCTGGACCATTGGTACTGTGGCATGTAATGGATATTTTTGAACTCCGCTCAAGTGTTGAGCTATTTGGAAAAACTTGGGTGTTTGATTATTCGATCGGAAAGTTTGACATTGTCTATTTATCTGGAATGTGATACAATATTTGGAATCCACAAGTAGTTATAAGATAACTAATTTGAATGTTATAAACATAGCAGTTTAGTCTCAGATGATCGGTTGCCACGGAATTTTGATGTGATCAAAAGTCCATTGCAATCACGTAGTGTACGCGGATACTCGCCGGATAAACTTAATAGACAGCCATGCCCATAGCCCCGACCAAGTGACTGTAGGAGAACCCCGTCGCCGAAAGCATCCGTTCGGGTGCTCACGGCAGTGGTGTTCCGCCTTAGTGCACTTCGTCGACGGCATCCGGGGTTACGGCCGTCTACTAAAGTTTGCGACGAGCATTCGATCAGGATGTCGGGAATCTTGTTGAATTGCCCGACCAGATATTGAAAAGTGTTTTCGATAATGAGACTAAAATGCGGGGTTTATAATTGTTAGGCATGAGATGTCTAAGGAATTCATTTGGTTAGGCATGCGATGTCTAAGCAGGTTGCGGATTCCAACTGTTGTAGTTTTATACTTTCTTTTCTGTGACCGTAAGCGTAGTATGTGGTGTATCGCCGGCTTCGTTGCTATACATCAACGACAATCGGGATACGCATACTTGCTTACGTTGATGATATGAGATATTATGTGTTGCTGTGATATGTTATATTGGATCGTCGCATTATGAATAGCCGGGGGTTTTATGTGAGATGAGAGTTTTTTTCTTTTTCATTCATGTAAAATTCATTTGTATGTAATATTCTTTTATTGGGGCACTTCCGGGCTGAGGATGATGTCACCATTGTATATTATTTACTTTTCCGCATTAGGTAGACCCAAGGCGGGGAGCACAAGTAACCGGGTTCTGGGGTCCAGTGGGAGACCATCTCGAGGAGTCGAGACCGGGTCTCCTAACCCTAGAATTGGCAGTGTTGCTTGCCGCTCTCGTAGGGGTCTAGGGATATGGGTTTGGCTATTCATCGCGACCATGGAATCCTTGTTTTATACAGGCTCGTATTAAAACACGGACGTCCTAGTATATCCAATATTTCATATATGTTCTTCTGCTGCAATGTTCTGTGATGAGATCATATTACTGCCTGAGACGAATGTTTATATTATATATATGAGATATATATTATATATTGTTTATTTCGTTTCATATCTGTTGCTTGTGAAGCATATTAAAATGGGACTTCATTAATGAGATTAATGAAATAAAAGAAACCTAAAGATGTTGTAGAAACTTGTTTAAAAACTGGTAGCTCTAGTTCTTGCTTTGCATAGCGGTGTTCCTTGTAAAACATCCAGCACCTTATTCGATAAGGAAAGAGCCGAGATCCCTTCACCGGGAGTGACCTCTTTAGTGAAACTAGCAGATGCTACAAACTCGGTTTGTCTTTTGATTGCTTCCATAGTTCTTGCTTTGCATAGTGGTATATATGATATACCCTGCACCTTATTCGATGAGGAAAGGGCCGACGATCTCTTCACCGGGAGTGACCCCTTTAGCAAAACTAGAAAAGCCTCAAAAACACTCCATTTAAAATCACTCGATTCTACAACGATATCAAGTTCATTACGCAAAAGGTTTTCTTAAAAACCTATCGTAGCCCTCCGTCATTTCAGATAAGTACTAATTAGTATTCATGCTACGTTTGTTGACTATGTTAAGGCGTAGTGTGCGGTAGCTGATTAGTTCTTATCTGTATAAGCATATGATGCGATTGGATTAGGGTAGTCGTGCGACTTTGTTGACTATGTTAAGGGTCGTGCGGATGGGTTTAATTCAATCGGGAAATGACGGGTTGAACTTGACTAGCACTTATGATTTGTTGACTATGTTAAGGTCATATAGCTGCTAGGGGCAAAATATTATTGGGAATTTCAAGTGTTGAAATTTGCAATGAGATTGCATACCTTCTATGAGATAGTTGGATCCCGATACCCGCTGCGAGTAAGAGTTACTCCTGGGAGAGTTTTACACATTACAATTAGCCGATCAAGTAGGTGTCTAGAAAGGTGTTAACGGGGTTACGCCTCTGGGAAAACGAGGTTTACTTTAATTAGGTCCGTACGAAAGCACGGGGCACCTCCCTCAAAGTACCGACACTGGCCTGGCTGAAAGATTGGCGAACTTGTAGCGTGTAATTAATCCCGGCTAGTCTTTCCTTTTAGGGTTTGAAGGAAGATTTGATTAAAACAGTGGGAGACATCCTGATTAGATATATTAGATAACCAATCTAATCTTGCAAGAGTATACGCTGAGTGTTTTCTTCTCTCTCTCTCTCCAGGTAGCGACCATATCACGCCTTAATCAAGATAATAATACGGATGAATTGACCGAACCCGCTTGTTATACTGAGCTGGGGAACGTTGGTCCCGCTCCAACTTATAATTGTTATAAGACAGAGCAGGAAATAGGGGATTACCAGATTTCCCGTGCCGCCCAAACGAAGAAAGTGCATGCTGATGCATCTTCTTCGGGTGTGTTCATTACAGAGAACTGTTTCTCAGTATCCTTTATGTCCTGGGTATGAGATACCAGATCAGGATCCCGCATATGTAATCTGTTACATGGGCTACAAAAAGATAGACAACTGAGAACGGGTGATAAGTTTCATGAGATAGAAACGGTGCAAGTGTTGCAGCCAAGTCTGTTGGTCACTGTCACCCTGTATTACCAGAATACATTGATTCTGAACAAATGTTATTAGATACCGAACCTGATATACAACATCATATCAGTCTCTTTATTAGTAAAGAAAGGATATAATTTTGTATTGATGGATAATGTTTTGAACATTTCCTATATCAAAAGTTGATCGGTTCAGGCACGTTATCTAAAAGCATTGACGTTCTAAATCAAACTACAGTTCTTAGTATACAGAACACACATAAGAGGAAGAGTTCAAAAATGAACGAATCCTTCTTGAGGCATTGTAGACTAAGTCATATCAATGCGACACGACTAGCTAAGTTACATATAGATGCATATTTAAATTTTTTTGAATTTACATCTTGTGAAACTTGTCGGTCATGTCACAAAGATACGATGACCATAGCTCTGTTTGTTGGAAACAGAGAAAGAGTTAGTGAACTCTTGGGATTGATACATGTTGATGTATGAAAGTCCCCTGTCTACATATGCCAGGACCGGTTCTTTGTACTTCATTACATTCTCTGATGATCTCTCAAGATTCAGACATATGTTCCTGTTGAAACACAAGTCCGAAGCTTTTGAGATATTCACAGAATATAAGTTAGAAGTAGAGAACCAAAATACGGATATAAGTATTATGTCTTTTGATGAGATCAAGGAGGAGAATACTTGAGCACGGAATTCCTGGACTATTCTAAAGGAGAATGAGATTCTCTCTCAGCATTACTCCTCCGTATACACCACAGCACGTCGGTGTATCGGGGCGAAGCAATAGCACCCTATGTGATATGGTGTGCTCTATGATGAGTACTACTGAGTTTCCTATTTCCTTTTGGGAGTTATGCACTTGAGAAGCTGCATACCTATTGAACAGGATTCAAATCAAATCAGTTGCTTACCACTTCATATGTGATATGGAATGGGAAGAGCCCATATCTTAAGTATGTTAAGATTTGGGGTTGTCCGGACTATGTCTAAAAGAAAAATCCGGACAAGCTCGAGGCAAGGTCTGTTATGTAGAACTGGAAGGGTTCCAGCTATACAAACTACAGCAGATAATTTGGTAGAACCGAAGGATTCAATAGTAACCAACGAACCTCAGCCTCTCCGCCGATCTAGTAGGGTTCCTCACCCACCTGAGAGATACTTCGGTTTCTCTATGACAGTGGGAGCAAGGATTGCATCATGAGATGATGACCCAACAAGTTTCTAGCAGGCCATCAGGAGTGGGACTCTGTAAGAATGGCTGGATGCTTAGTGATCTGAGATGGAATCCTTATACACCAACAAAGTATGGACTTTGGTTGCTTTATCTGAAGGGTTAAATCCCCATCAGGAGCAAGTAAATCTTGAGAAGATTACTTGGTGTATATGGAAAAGTTGAGACTTTCAAAGCTATGCTTAAGTCCATCCAGATCCTACTTGCCACGGCTACATACCATGACTACGATATCTGGTGGTTGGGTGTCATGACTGCTTTTCTAAATGATGTTTTAGAAGAGAGCGTCTATAAGTACACAGCCAGAGGGCTTCGTAGACAGTGGGAGCAGCGAAAACGTGTGCAAGATGTTTTATATGATAAAACAGGCATCGCGGAGTTGGAACATCTGTTTTGATGTGGTAGTCAAAGAGTTTGACTTCATCAAAATGGTAGATAAACCTTGTATATACAAAAAGGTAGTAGGGAGTATGGTGGTGATCCTCGTAGAGTACGTGGATGACATACTCTTGATAGGGAAGGAGTTTCCTATGCTACGCTCGGTCAATCTCCGCTTATCACAAGGATTCTCAATATAGGATCAAAGTGATACCTCCTAAATCCTGCGTTTTGAATCTATGAGATAGATCTAATTGGATGTTAGGATACTCACTAGTTGTAGTGAGATGGTATCAATCGATCCTGGGGAGAATCACTGGAAAGGTTCCAGGGTGATAAGGACGACTGAATGTCAGTCGCAGGCATTGTCTTTACCCTCAGTGGAGGGACGGTATGTTGGAAGAGTTCCAAGCTAGATACCGTGACATACTAGACGATTAAAGGCAAGATACATCGTTACCAAGGATGCTACCAAAGAGGCAGTCTGGATATATATATAAGTTCATGAGATGAACTTCGTTCCTACCATTGTGTGACAATGGAGTTGTGGCTTTAGCCAAGGAACTGCCGTCCCATCAGAAATCCATATATAATTCTTAGGCAGTATCACCTGATCATGGAAATGGTTGATCTCCAGGGAGATCGAGGTTAGGAGAGTAGACACAGAGGACAACAGCGCGGATCCACTCACAAAGGCCTTTTTCCCAGTAGAGACTTTTATGGGATGGTTGATTATGAGATACTTCAACCGCAGCTAATTGTTGGGTATGTGATACCACAACAGATGGCCCTAGTGCAAGTGGGAGATTGTTAGTTATATATATGCCCTAGAGGCCATTACTGTACATACGATGTATATTGTAGTGGATGCTAGGACATATATAGGGAGGACTTTCTTGCTCGACAAGATAGCATGCTATCTGGTTGTACTTTATCTTAACATGTACTCTGATTGTCTCTACGTTACATGTTGATAAAGCCCTTAGGATATGTACTCGACTACTGGGACTATGATGAGATCATACTAGTGGGGCCACGGTAGTCGACGAGTACATCCTATAACTGTTCCTAGTCGAGGGTGTATCGAGACAGGGCATCGATGCACCAGGTAGACTAGCGTATACGCATCTTGACCCATATGATGGGCGATGGATGATCCCATATCCATCGGTGTTTGACATCAAGGATGGTGTACGGATGCTTGGTGGAGACTGGGTACACTGGACGGACTCGCCGAGAACTCCCAGATGGTATTATACCTTACGTCAGATGGCAGTTCTCCGGTGACACTGGTACAGAGTAGTCTGTTGACCCGAGATCGTCATAGAGTCTTGTGTGATTCCCACTGTGCTTTGATTTCCATCATACCACGTCCAAGAGGGCATGCAAAAAGGTGGCTTTTGGGTACAGTCCCGAATCACATGGAGGCAATGAGCGATAAGAGGGGATTCGTCTCTCCCGGTATAGGGAGTTGATGTTGCGCTGTGTTCGATTAGCTATAACCGGAAATCCCTGGCCAGGGTTGCTGAGATTTACTGGTAAGTGTTATCAGTAGTTTCTCGAACTGTTATAGACCTCATATCGACACGACTTATCGAGCTACTGGGGTCTGACATTTACCACCCCTAGGCGAGATATGCGACATATCAGACGACGAGACCGGACTGTACGGGAGTGTTACTGTTTGGATTCACAAGAGAATGTACAGGCTTGCTTGTTGATCTTCTGAGCGCTCAATACCTGGGTGGCTGTTACGTTTAGCTGACCGCTTGCAGCTTGTGGGTGTTTGATATGATCATCACCTACTGCCGGCGTATTGACGATTCTTTAGAGTCCTACACAGAGGTTTCTTGGCTCAGGCAAAACGGAGTAGGAGCACATATGTGATATGTGCGGGGCCGAGGATAATGCGGTATATGATACCGTATTGGATTCTCGCGATATGAGATATCGGTCGGGTATATGTGATATAGCCGGGTCATAGTATTAGTCGGTTATATGCGATATAGCCGGATTATCGGATCAAGTGTTGATTCGATAATTTAATGTATAATAATATATATGATATATTAAATTACATTAACTAATATTAGCTCACTAAAAGATTCATTTTCTCACTGGATAATACATTGATATATATGCGATATATGTTAATTGTATTATTTTCTATTTTTACAAAATATATTGTATATGTGATATATAATATTGTAACATGTTAGGGTTACAAATTTAACAATGGATTAAGGTTTAAACTTGGTTTGGATTAAGGTTAGCTTTTGCATGAAGCTTTCATGAAGCTTCATGAAGCATTGACTTTGTGGTTGCTTGATATTTTTTGTGAGATATTATGTTAACCCAATCCAAACCATTAACTCTAGTTAACTCTCTACAAGGGTTAACTCTCTCATGCTTAACCCTTGGTTAGATTTGTAACCACTACAATAATTCATTGTTCATCACAAAAGGAAATAAGTTATCATCTTCATTCATCTTCTTCTTCCTTGAGTTCCTTCATGAAAAAGCTTTCTTTTGTGATGAAAGTGAGTGAGAAAAAGATTATAAATGAGAGCAAAAAATCCTACTTCATCATCCTCATCTATCCTTGCCATTTAGATGAGGGTGTTCACTTCATATTATGAGTGTTAGCTTGTGTTAACGAAACTTCAAGGTAGATCGTCTTTGTATCGAAGATCGGAAGCAAAGGTTGCATCATTCTCTTCGTGAAGCCTCTCGAGAGTCCAGAACACGATGATCGCAGCGAACGGACCTCAACATGGAGCTTAAGAAGTGAAGGACTGGATCTACAAAGGTTGTAATCCCTCTCACTTAGTGTTAAAGAGTTTAACATGCTAGTTTTCGCCAAAACCCTAGTTTAAAGATCCGGCTTCGGGTTGTTCGGCACGACTAAAATTTTAATCGGCCATGGTTGATGCCTCGTAGACCCTTGTGCGCGTGCCTAGCAACCCTACAATCGATTCATTTCAACCCCAGGAAAACAAGTGTCCTTGGCAAATACCTCAATTCAGGGAAACTAGCGTCCTTGATGAGAGCCTCCTGATTCGCGTCAGCCCGTAGAGAAACCAGTGTCTCCGCGAGAAATTCCCGACTCGTCTCAACTTGCAAGATAAAGCCTTAGGCAGCATGGATTAAAAAACTTGTTTCCTAAGCACTGGGACCCTACAGGTCGGTCTAAAACGATCTCTTGCATACTATCCACGGGTCTCACTCTCCAAAGTCGAATCTCGACAAGGAGGGAAACAACCGCTTACGGGTCCTATCGACTCGTAAGAGGGAAAATTCTCTTATAGAATCCTTACGACTTATAAGAGAAAACGCACTTAGGAATCCTCACGATTCCTAAGGAGAAAATACACCTACGAGATCCTCTCGATCCGTAGGGAGAAAAATCTCTATGAGACCCTCACGGCTCATAGAGTTGAAAAGTCTTAGGCGGCAGATCTGAACCTGCGGCCTAAGCCATCGCTATCTCTTGAAGAAATCAAGATGCTTACTCTATTATCTGTCAACCATGTTTATTGAGACAGCACGCTGATAATAAGAGAAAGGGAGAAAGCAAAAGAGCATACAAGACATTGCAAAGAAAAAATGTGTATCTTTATTTATTAATTCAATAAGGTACAAGGTGAATCGTACAAAAGAATAAAGAATGGATACATCTTATTTGAAAAAGAAAAATTTTACAAGTATATTGATACAAAGGCAGCTACTGGGTATGAAGCGTCTTAAATAGCCCTATCAGTTGTTCGCGCACTTCCTTCCATGCCTTTTCCTGATCGGCCACCACCGCCAGTTCGGCCTCCACTTGAGCCCGTTGCTGCAAGAGGGATGCAAGTTGCTCCCCAACGGCCTGCTGATGTCACGCCCCGCTTCCCAGTGTACGGTGAAGTGGACGTGACGAGGCCCGCTACGTATATACTCAGAAGTATATATGCTAAGCGTAACTAAGCAATATAAAGTAAATCACAAGAGACGAATAATATGGAAATAACAGCAACTTTTATTAATAACATTCTTTTTACAATGCAGGAAAAGAAAATACAACTGGAATGAAAAAGCAATGCCTAAACAGTGGCATAACAGGAAATGAAATAAACTGGAAAGAACAAGGTACAATTATCTAGAGCTCTGGGTCTGCCTGGAACTGCTCCAAATCTTCACCGGTGGGCTCGATCTCAACTTGGTCCAACGCACCTGACGACATTCAAAGAAGAAAGAGATAGAATGTCGTCAGCGAACAGGTCGCTCGGTAAGTCCCAAAAGAATACGAAGAATGAGAATGATAGAGTAACAGTATTTTCTAACTATTATATTATGGAATCTTATGGAACATTGTGTAACGCTGTGGTTTGTACCTTGGTACAGAAGGATGCCAGTGTATACGAGGGGGATCTGTATATGCTAGAGATCAGGGCAAAAGGAAAGTACAAGGAACCGTTATGCCACGGTACAACAGCAATAGGATTCAGGTTAGGTGTCTTAATCTGACCACCTCGTGCCACCTTTAACACCTTCCGTACCAATCTACCCCTTAAACCCCGTAGTGTTTTAACAGTAATGTGGTATTGGAATATGTAAGTTGGATGACTGACCAAAACCATGATATCAGTAAATATGTTGCAACTGTATAATCAGGTAAATGGAATATCAGGATAATGGATGAATATCCATGGTTTGATTCAGTCAAAGTGAATATATTGTTAACTGGGTTCAGGGTTTCATGTATTCAAATCGTATTGGAATATAAAAGAATAAAGATTGACTTGAATCATATTCGAGTCAGGAATAGTCAGACTCTAACCCGAGTCAGACTAAAAGAAAGATAATTTGAAGTTCAATATTAGCTAGAGGCCTTATTGTAGTTTGTGAAACTTGAGGGGGTTTTATGTAAAAATACTTTTGTATAGTTTTCAAAATACACCTCAAGTATTTAATAATCGTCTTTATTGTTATAATGAATGCGAATTTTATTTGTGTTATTCTAGTGAATATATCCTAATAAAAGTATTAATTATCTTATCTGAAATTCATGGTATTTTAGTGTAACTTTTAATCTTGTAATTTTTAGAAAAATGTGGAAACTTTATATTATGGTAAAATAGATGTTTAAATGATAATTATATATATATTAACACATGAATAATTTTATATAAATATTTTATTTAGAAAAATCTCATTTTCCCTAAATATCGTATTTTGAACCTTTCGAGACCGAATGCTCCTTGCGGAGGTCTGAATCTCGCACTACTAGCCTGCGGGTGCACGATGAACCGTACTATCCCTAACAGGTTCCCCAAAAGTGGGTTGTAGCGGCGCTTTGCTTAGATTTAACAAATACTTTTCATTTGGGAAAACGGTTTTATAAATATGGAGTATTTATTTGCAAAAGAGTACAGTTTTCCGTATTTTAGTTATTAGGGTTTCCTAAACTAACTAGCCTATTTCTAAGGTCTAAACGATGAGTCATTAGAAGCCTCAAATCGCCTCTTCACCGTCAATTGCGGCCAGATAAGTGCCAGGTAAGTGGGAAGGAACCACAGTCGTGGGCCTAATTAAAAACCACTAGCTTTAGACACACTTGCCTAGGCACCACAAGACAGTTCAGATAAACGATCGATGTCCATGACCAATCGTGTTTTCATTTTATTAAAAGATTTTATCTAGAAAAGTTTACAACTTAAAGCTTTAAATAAAGATTAGGGTATTTTAGTGAAAAGTCCTGTAATTTTGTATTCTGTGTTTTGATATTTATCAATTAGGGTTATGTTGAGTGTGTGTAGGGGTAGGTCATTACCCCGTGACTTATTTTAAGTTTTGGTGAAGTTTAAAGGTAAAACATGCTATGTTAAACTTAAACGTATTATAGCGCAAGAATACGGTATTCGAAATGATCATTTTATGTGTGAAATTTCATTCAAATTGGATTTTACAAGTTTAGTGATCAAGATAAACCTATTTAGGAGTGAGGGAATTAATTAAACTAAGAAAAATGAACTTCATGGTATTTTATGGAAAGAATACGGTTTTGCAAAGAAGTTATCATTTTATGTGAGAAAGTTTGATTAAATTGGTTTATGGGTGATTAACAATCAACATGAATATGGGTAGATAATATGTATTAGGTGACAAGTGGAAATTTAGAGAAAAACCGAATCGGAAATCGGTTTGTTCGATTTCCGTCGGGTTCCAAAAAGTCGTATTTTTACTTTAAAGAAAAGAGAGATAGAAGAAGGTGGGACTTACAATTTGGATAATCTAAGGAAGCTAGAGGTCGTGGTGGTTGTCGATTCGTTGAAAACATCGCGAAGGTCCTGATCCGATCGCCGGAATCCGTCGTCGATTTCGGCAGCGCTTCGCTTCTCGCTCTTCGTACCGAGTTCTCGAGAATTTGGGAGAGTGGACTTAGAGTTGTGAAGTGAAATGGTAGAGGGTAGGGGTCTTTATATAGGTCTAGGCTAGGGTTAGGGTTAGGGTTAAAAAATATTAAAAGAAAATATAAAAAAACATTAAAAATTCATTAAAAATCATTAAACCTAGGAGTAAAAGGGATTTATTGGCCAAATCAAAACCGATCCAGGTATAATAAGTGTGCAAGAGGGTTGACCAAGTCAAGAGCCAACTTTTCTCAGTTGGTGACTCGGCCGTCCGGCCAAGTCCGGCCGGCGGCGCCGGACCGAGTCGGCCGAGTCGCCGGCCGACGGCGCCGAGTCGGGGGTTCATTGGCCGGGGATTTTCTAGGGGTACAATTTGGTATATTTACTTTTTGTTGTCCAGTATATATTTTGGGAGTTATGGCCTTTTTACCGTTAACTTCCAAAAAAAATTAAAACAAAATAAATGCAAAAATAATGTGGGGCATGGGATTTGAACTCCGGTGGCTTGGTTCAGCAGTGCAAGGTATTACCAATGAGCTACAAGCTCCTTCTTGTAATTATTGTGGTTTTTAATTACTTAAACTGATAGCAGCAAGAATAAATACTCCTAGTATACATTAAATTTAAAGTAATTTCTTGTAAACTAAAAATGGAGTTATTTCATTCTTGTAGCTTGTAATTAAAAAAAAAATAATTACCTAAATCTTGTGCTCAGGCTAAAATACCCCTTTGTGGATTTTTGAAAAAATATTTGAAAAAATTTTGGTATAGAAAAATTAGGGTTGTTACAGCTGAGCTGCTTCGTGGCCTTGGGCATTACGCTCGGCAGCGTCGGGTTTCTGCTTCAAGTTCAGCCCATGTGAGATGCGTTCCAGGAGACCCTCGAAGATAGCCTTCCCCTGGGCAGTGTTCGCCTCAACTTCAGCACATAGGCGAGCAGTCTCGCTTGAAGACTCTTGACATTCCCTCAGCCTTAAAACCGCTTCTTGTTCCAAGTGGTGGACGTAAGAAGCGCTTTGCTCAATCCACGCTGCTCTTTGATGGCTTGCGGCTAAGGTCTCGGGAGCAGGGCGCATAAACTCCAGTTGATGCAGGCGAGCCTCGATCTCCCTGCAGTGATTAACCCAAGACGCAACGATGCCCTCGTTATGGAAGTTTATGAGTATCACCAGCATTGGGTTAACCGCCGTAGCAAAATCTGCGGCAGACGTAGGAGTCTCGACGTCGAGTTCCTCAATGTAGTCGCTCACCATGCGCAGACTATTCGCGGCGCCTTTCGAGGACGGACGTCTCAGGAAAGGGCCTGCCGGCATTGTGACACGAGACTCGAAAGGCGCCGAGATCGGAACGACAGCTGAAAAAACAAAATACGATTAGATGACAGTTCAAGAAATACAAAAAAAAGGTCAACAATGCGATAGTTTACTATACCAGCTGCAGCAGGTGGCAGGGCCGGAAGGGCCGGTGGCGCGGCCGATCTTTCATCCCCTCCTTCGATTTGTAGCACTGCAATCAGGACGAGGGAAAGTTAGAAATAATTCCATTACTGAAAAAGAAAGATATCAGTTGGAAACTATACTCACCAGCACCACTAGAGGAAGAAGCGAGTTCATATGGGAAGGAGAAGTGTGGGTGCAACACCTGATAGAGATGATCAAAAAGCACTCCTGAAAAGACACAACAGTACGACTTTAGTACATAAATTATGCGGATGAAAGATAAAACTAATAAGCTGCAAATCCATACCTTCCAACATCTTTGATGGTATAAGGGAGGGGTGAGAGGTGACCACCGCTATGGTAGTAGTTGACGGCGCTCCCTCGAGCAATGGAGCATCGGCACTGGCCGCACCTGCGTTAAAAACAAGGATAAACTTGTCAGAAAGGATTGCATGATAAAAAAAGGGGACTGTAACTCGAAATTTACCTGATGAGCCGCCGGCCGAAACGGAGGCGTCTCCCTCCTCCATCGATACGAGTCCACCTCCCGTGGCCTCATCACTGGACTCGACAGGGGCTGTCGTCGTACTCGCCCGACCAGGAGACGGCGGAAGATCGTAGACAGGGAGAGCAATAATTGGAGCATTGCCGGACTATTGAGAAAGAGTGGCTGGCTTTTCCCCAAGAGTCGTGCCCGTCTCACCCGCTACTTCTTCGGGCTCGGCGGTCGCCATTGTCTCATCCGCCGTCACCATGGGGTCGCCGGTCTCAGGCGCCTCGTCCGCCGCTGCCCCGGGCTCAATTATAGCGGTCGTCTCATTTGCTGCCACCTCAGGCTCGGCATCAACGACCTTCTCAGGTGCAGCTCCCTCAGCCCCCAGCTCAGGCTCGGCAACCCCAGCGACGTTGCCCACCGTCGGTTCGGGTTCGGCCTGTGCTTCTTCCTCTGGCCCCTCAGGTTCGACGGTTTCCGCCTCCCCTTCGGTTGGACTTGGCCCTACAGGACAAGACATATAAGAACCGACGAATTTACAATTCTTACAAACAAATCTTAAAAGATACATTACCTAAGGTGGACTTATCATTAGCCCCGCGAGCTGCACGCGCCACTTGTCTGCGAGCTGTGGACAAGGCGACCGGAGGCTCTTCCGAGGGGTTATCAGCACGAGGGACGGTGCTTGGGCCAGCTCCCACGGCCAAAGCAGCCCTGCGTGCTTTCACCTCGCGCCTTAGCCGCTTCCTCTCCTCTCGAGCCGTCAAGACGGAGCTCTTCAAAGCCTCTTTCATTGAGACGTCCTCGTCCGTGAACAGGGATGCCTCCAAATCCTTCAAGGCATCCCCCGTCGACTTGTCGAGTCGAGGCTCTCGCGGCAGCTCCGAAGAGGCTGCGACTTCAGTTTCGGGCCCGGGGAGAGTCCCCGCATCAGCTAGCGCAGCCCCTGTAAAGAAACAAAGGAAGAACGTTAGGTTGGCCATCAGAAAGGAGGATAAAAACTCAATAAGGCGAGACGTACCAACGCCCATTAAAGCGCGCTTATTTTTCTCCTCCTGGAAGGTTTTCAAAGAAGCAGCGATGGCTTCTTCGGTAGTGACACCTATTAAAAAGGGGGGAACGCATTAGTCTAGGATAATGATAAAAATGCTATAAAATGATGAAGAGTACAGCTAATGATTACCTGCTCGAGCGAGTTTATCCAACCACGCTTCAAGTCTGGCTGATCGCTCAGAAGCCGCAATGGCGGCCGCCAGATCGGTGTCTGCCAGGTCTATCGAGAAGCCCTTATTGCTGCCATACTCGCTTATACCTTCGGTAAGAGGGGCCTGAGGCTCCTCTAAACCGAGGATAGCATCGAGAGAGAGGAGCGACTTCTTCTTCCTCTTCTGCCCACCAGCCTTGGGTGCACCCGAGATTGACTTGCGCTTTGCAGGCACCCTAGGGCGGCGGGTCTCGATATCCGCGCCCACGCCGGACTCCGGCAAAACCACATCTACCGTCTCCACTGGAGCACGGGGCGCTGGTGGTGCATCTGCAGTACCACGGAGTGGCAGTCCGCGCGGAGGGCTCAACACGCGCGGTGGCACAGCTCCGGCATCTTTCAGTGGAGGAATGACCGGGGTCCTTAGCTTCAAAGGAACCTTGCGATCGCCGTCGGGAGGCGCACCCTTCCGGTCAACCAACATGCACTTCTCCATATGGATAACCGGACCCATTACGTGGGCGTACCAAGCCACGTACGCGTTGAGGACTTTGGGGACGCAGCTCGGCTCGCTGATGAAGAAATAAGAGCCCGTGTTAAGCCGCATGAAATGGTGCATCGCACTCCTTATCCCCTCCCGGCTGGCCATGGGCTCTTCCAAAAAGGCTTCCAGCGGGATCCCCTGGTGATAGCTGGATTGCTGGGCGAACCGGTGAGGGTTATACCTCATGAAAAGTGCCATTTCATTCTGCTTGAACACCAGGTAGCCAGGCCGAATGGAGTAGAGGTGGAGGATCTCTCGGGCTTTCAATATGGAGGCCCCGTCCTTAAAATCATCGCGCAGCGGCACCACCGACTTAGTGGTTTCTGAGCCTATGGTTATGACTTTGTCCAAAAAAGAAACCTTCGCTCCGACCAGGTGTGGACGAAGGAGTAGCCCCCTAGCCTCTCGCGGAGACGCAACCACGATCGAGGCGCCGACCAGCCGCATGACTCTTGGGAGTCTGCACTTTTCAAAAAACGGAGGGATCTTGTGGACGCCGAACACCCCATGCACGTGCATTTCCATCCAAGAGGTGAAGTAGTGCATCGGGAAATTAGCAGGCTGCACCCCAGGTTCATTAGCGTCCGCCGCCACGCTAAGTCCATTATAGAGGTGAGCCAACCCTGCAATTCCTATTGTTAACTGCAGGCTAGCCACCATCCGATGTGCTGGGTAGAAAACGGATGGCCGCATGTGGCGCGGGTGCATGGGGAGCGCAAAGCTGCACAGCCACAATCCCAGGAACCCTACAAAAAAGGTCTCTTCATCCATGCCCGAGACGGCGATCTCCGACAACGGCGTGACGGCGGCGCTGGGGAGATAAAAATCCTTTTGATCGCCCTCCGATGTTGGTCGACGGTCCAGGCCGAAGCCGAAAGGGTCGTCAGGCTTGGCGAACTTCTCGCTCTGTTCCGATAGAAACTCCGGTCGAATGAAGCGGGCAATAAAATCTGTGAAACTGACTCCCCGGGTGCCCGATTCCAGATAGAGCCCTTCATAGATCTCCAGCACCTTCACCAAGCCCGGAAACTGGTGCTGAATAGCGTTCTCCGGCGTCAAATTAAACACCAATGGCTTGGTGGCAAAGACGTATTCGTCAGGAGGAAGCAGCTCCTCGTAATGCTCCCCCCTCATCGGCAGACCCGAGATTTCAGCAAACTCCTCCAAGGAGATAGAGACTTCCCTGTCCGTCATCAGGAAGGTGTGGGTGGGGATATTCCATTGTTCAATAAAAGCCTTAACCCACCACGTTGGAGGAGAGGGATACTCAAAGAGCGAGACATAGATGGCCGAATACAAACCAATCTTTATCAGATGAGTCCTCTTCGCTGATAAGATATACCGGGCCCACTGCAAATATCCGGCGGGCGGTCGCGGGATCAATCCAATGTTATAGGCCTGTCCCCAAGGGCGTGCTTCACCCTGACAGATTCGCCTCCCTAAAATGTCTATTGCCGGCGGCTGCTACACGGGAATAGCACCAATCGCGGGTTGGAGGAGGTCATCCGAATTCCAATTTTTAACCTCCACGGCATACTTCACCGGGGGATCATCCGCGTAAGGGAGCGAAGATATGGGCTCAGACGGCGTGGCGGAACCGAAACTTCGGCGACCCTGAATGATCTCATTATACCACCTACCCCACAGGTGAAGGCTCTTATGCTCGAGGTCATGATCCTTGATGAGAGCGAGCACTACTCGGTCCAGTGGTGCCTGGGGAAATCCTCCCTCCGAGCGAACAAACGGGAAAGACAAATCAGTAGACATGTTTACTGTAAGGGGACAAAAATCAACCGTCGGTATCGTAGTTCCAACGCCTGGCATTTTAAAATTTATACCACACTGCAATGCAGTGGGTAGGGGACCAAAGGGGGACCCACAAAATATGGATGACAATGCATCAGTTAGTAAGACAACACCATCATTGGATGAGACTGTCAGTTAATCCCCAAGAGAATATTCTCATTAATAATAAAAATCCCTAGAGACAAGGAGAAAATCTCCTCTTTCAGAGCAAAATTCTGTCACAGAGTGACACTTGTCAAACTCTGGTCTCAGGGGAATAAAATTTCTTAAAAGAGCCTAGCTCTGTGATAATGATGAGAAAATCTATTAAAAGAAAAAAATTCTTTAAACTCCTAAAGATTAATTTTTTTTTTTTTGGATCCTAAAGATCCATGAAAACTCTTAGGAGTTCTTCATTTTTAGATCAAAAAGATCTACATTTGGTCCATGAGCAAAGCTCTGTTCATGGATTAAAAAACCCTGAAACAAGATCTCTTCAGATCTATGGATTCTTGAGAGCAAGGCTCTGTTGGTGAAACCCCAAAGGGGTTTTCTTTAGATCAAAGATCTATGAGAGCAAGGCTTTGTTGATTAAAATTAATTTAATTTAATTTAAGTTAAATTTTACCTAAGATTTTTTCTAGAGTTTGAACTCTGAAGTTCTTGAAAAAACGAGAGTAAGGCTCTAAAGTTCTTAAAGCAAGAGCAGGGCTCTGAAAACAAAAGTTCTTAAAGATGGTAATCATCTACTGAGGGTCAGGGGTCCTATTTATAGGCTCTTGCGCCCCTTCAACTCTTGAGTTGATCCAACGGCCAGGATCTTGCCATCGCTGCACTCACGTGTGCGCCACGTGAGCGCAACGGTGAGGGGGCATTTGTTTCCCCCAATCAGAGCAAAACTCTGTTTGAATTTCAAAAATTCAAAAATTGAAGCAACGCTTCAAATCCCGTGCGCTGCGCGCAACGCGCCACGTGTCAGAAGTTGATACGTCAGCGCAGCGCCCAAGGCAGCGCGCCGAATCAGAGCAAGGGTTTATTTAAAACAAAAATTAAAGGAAGCAACGCTTCAGTTGCGCAAGCGCTGCGCTGCGCGACACGTGTCAGCGCGAACGCAGTTGCGCTGCGCTGTGCGCTGCACGACACGTGTCAGCGCGGTTGCGCTGCGCTGTGCGCTGAGCGACACGTGTCAGCGCGGTTGCGCTGCGCTGTGCGCTGCGTGACACGTGTCAAGCGCTGGGGCATTTGCGCCAAACAGAATTAAAATTCTAGTAAGATCCTTCTGTTCTTGTTAAAACAAGAAGATTGTCTTCTGTAAAACAGAAGTCCTTGGATCAAAGATCCAACGATGGGGAAAATTCCCCAAATCACTCAGAGAATGATCTCTTTAACAAACTTAACAAATCTATGGGCACTATATAAAGACCCCTAGACCCCAATTCAAAACATCATCAACATCGAGAGACGTCAAAAACTTCAAAATAGAGAGAACTCTGAAGAATTTTGAAAAGAACTCGAGAAAAAGGTAAAAACCTTTAAAATAGAAGAATTTCTTCTGAATAGATCATTGATCTAAGAACAAGATCAATGATCTTCAATAAAAAATAAATAATAACAGTGCCTTGCATTTTTTATGAACCATTGGTTCTGGAATTTCAGAAAAATTCTTTTCTTGGATCCAAAATTGGATCAAGTTATTGAAACAGTGCCTTGCACTTGCAAAACTGCACTGTTGCGCTCCTGGGTTGGCGGAAGCCACCAGAGAGCGTCACGTGTCAGCGGCGCAACAGCGCAGCGCACTGCGTTGTTGCGCTCGCGCTCACCATAGCGTGACACGTGTCACCTCCACAAGCGCTTGCGCTCAATGATTGACGCAAAGCGCCTGACAAGACAATATCAGATAATTAATGCACTGCATTATTGAAAAGAAGGGCCGAGCCCAATTAAAAAGGCCTAACAGGCCAAATAAAATGCAATGCATTAAAAGGATAGAGCCCAAACAAAGCAGATACTCTGCATCGTTTATAAAAGGGCAGAGCCCAAACAAAACAAAAATGCAGTGCATTATTAAAAAGGGGCAAAGCCCTAGCACAGGCCTAATAGGCCAAAGATAAATAAAAACGTTGAATATTCCCAACTGGACTTAGCCCAATCATGGCCGTAAGTTCTCAAATTAAATTGACTGAGCACGGCTGCTCTCCTAAATCAATTTACATCCGGTTCGAGGGTACATCTCCGAACTCCTCTGACTCCTATCGTTGTAATCCTTCAACGACGTCAGAGAGGTGACGGGTCCCGACAACCACACATCAACACGGACTGTGGGGTCCTTAAACTCATGGACTTATGCGTCCTTAAACCAAGATACGGACTGTGGGGTCCTTAAACCCACGGACTTATGCGTCCTTAAACTAACGGACTAATGCGTCCTTAAACACACCCATATGGACTGTGGGGTCCTTAAACCCATGGACTTATGCATCCTTAAACTACCTATGGACCCCTATGTCCCTCAACTGGAAATGGACCGCAATGTCCTTAAACTACCAATGGACCGCAATGTCCCTAAACTACCTATGGACCACTACGTCCCTAAACTGGAACAATAGAGCCCCCAAACGCTCTTTTGTTGGATCTAAACGATCCCGTTTAAGTTGATCTTAGCCTCAAATATGGCTAACGTATCCTTAAACATTCAAACAGACTTTAGTCCCAAATTGGACTATAAGACCCCCAATCAACTTTGGTTCAAGGGTACATCTTTGAACTCCTCTGACACCTGTCGTTGTAATCCTTCAACGTCGTCAGAGAGGTGACGGGTCCCGACGGCCATATATTAAACGGACCACTACGTCCCTAAACTGGAACAATAGAGCCCCTAAACGCTCTCTCCGTTAAGTTGATCTTAGTCTCAAATAGGACTAACGTATCCTTAACGAGCGTTTAAGTTAATCTTAGCCTCAATATGGCTAACGTATCCTTAAACTAAAACCCCAAACCCAAATCTAAGTAAATATGGATTTGGAATAATCCATGTCCTACGGGCGACGGCATAACTTAGTCTCCGTATACAATCCACGGGCATCCACAAACAAAACAAACACACACGACACAAAGTGAAATTCTGGAGAAGGAGAAAGTGGCTACCGCGATGCGGTAGCGTAATTAACTGCAGGGGCTTGCGCCTGCAGGGAAGAGCGTCCCCACAATCAAAAACCCCTCAAACGAGGGGGAATCTGACGAAGTCTGCTACATCGCCGTATCCGTCTAAACCTCCGATACACGGCGCCATAAATCAACTTGGCATCTTCGGAGAGGTGGACGGATAAAACCTATAGCATCTGCCCCGAATCTCAGGCAAGACGTCCTCACGTCGTCGCCGCCATTCGGAGGGGAACAGGGATTTAGTAGTTATGGATGATTAATTAAAGATTACTCTTTTTATCCTTTAATAGATTTAAAACTACAACGACAGTGATGCATGTAGATTAGGGTTTCTGGAGGGAAAAGGGTTCCCACTCTTAACCCCTATCTCGACATGGAACTCCGTTCAGATCCAGCCTTTACCAAAACAATTGTTAATCTAATCTCTAATCGCGGTCGAGACTAGCAATGAATTGGTAGCGCGCCCAATTAGGATGTTAGCTATTCTTTTGATAAAGTTTATAAACTTTAGAGGATTTAAAAAGAGTTTAAGGATCTTTATCATCCATTAACCTACCCTAATCCCATGAACCCTAACAAGCGAAGAATTACCCACGCATGTTGGGAGAAGAAGAGATGGAGAGAAAAATCATATTAAAACTACAAAGAGATAGAATAAGAAAACAACTACCTTTATTAATCAACAAAAATCATTTACACTTTGTTCCATTAGAAAATAATTACAAAATGCTAGTTTGCTTCTCGATCTCTTCTAAGGATGTAGATGAACAGTTGATGATCAGCCTGGATGCGTGAGTCTGTCGTGGACTTCGTGATCTCTTCAGCTTGATGATTTTTCCAAGAGGCTCTCGGTCCTTATTTATAGTCACAGAGCCAGAATCCTAGTTTCCTAATATGGAAACTAGTTGTTAGGATCCTAACCACCAAAATCCCATATCTCAACTCCTCAAATCCGCGGCAGAACCACATGGATATTATATGCTTACTTTTTCCTTCATAATGTTAATTATAATATAAAAACACATGAAAATAGTATTTTTACAGATAAACCCTCATATGTGTCATATATTATAATAAACACCTTTTTTATATAGAAATAGTAGGAAAAATGTCATATTAAAAGTGCAAATTTATCAACTGAACAGGCATCAGTTTCCTGCTCACGGTGTTGCTCCGAGGATGTCTCCGGTCTTGCTTTCGGTCCTGTGAGTGCAGCCATAGCTGTTAGCATCTCTTGGAGCTTTTGTTGTTGTTGCTCCTGAGCCTTAGTCACTGATCGCGTAAGCTGTCGATGACCTGTGGAGATACGGCTATCCTCTTTTCCGGATGCCATATAGATGGTGTGCACCACCATGCCCCCAGACTTGGGGTGTTTAGATTCAGTGTCTTTGCGATTTGCCAAGAACGCAGGGATCTTCTCCGACCGCCTTCTTTTGTGGGCGGTCGAAGTTGAGGGGGCCGTTGCAACGGGCACCCAGGTAGACGACACCTTTTGTGGCTTGACAGGATTGTCCTCTTCTTCCCGAACCTTCATCTTTTTCTGTCGGCGGGGATAGTCTTGATCTACCACGGAGTCCTGAACCTGTCGCCAAACTTTATAAATTTTAGAGGACAGCCGTTGAGGGGGCTGCTCCGGCTTCGTCTTTGTGATCTTTTCAACAGGCGGAGGAGACATTTTTAGCACGGCAGTTGGTGAATTCATGCGCACCTTGTTAAGTAGTTCAAAGTTGTTCCCGGTTGGAACAACAGTATCGACTTCCACCATTGGAGCTGGCGGAGTTAGTCTAGAAGGGGAATTGCCCCCAGCTTTCCTCACTCGGCGCCAGTGGCGACATCGAGCATGTCGTGCAGCCGGGATCACCTCTGCGGTTGGATCAGATTTTCCATGCCCCCTGCTCTGATGAGAGTCTTCTGTTGGCGCCAGCCTGTCAAAGACAGATGCTCACTGTGAGTGAACGGCCAATCTTGAAAAGGCCGATTTTCGTGCAGGGGAAACGACCTTGGTTACTTCACCCGGAGTGGGAGCTGAAACGGCCAGTCTTGTGAAGACCGGCCCCTTAGCCGGAGAAGTCGCCTTGGTGACTTCAGGAGTAGGAATGGCTATCCACTTCGGGATAACGCCTTCTGGTATTGCGGGCTTTTTCACGGGCCCGTTGGAGCTTTGGCCCAGTCTGCTGAAAACCGAGGCGCTTGGTTTGGGCAACCCGTTAAGAGGGGCCGCAGTAGTGGTAAGCCAACCAAAGACCGACTTCTTCTGAGCCTCTTGCAATGGTACAGGGGTTTTGAAGCTCATCGGTGGGAGCATGGTCCCGAAGAATAGCCCAGTGGTGGCTTGAGTCACCTGGTCCACCGGCATTGTAAAAACGGAGGCCGCCTGAGGCCCGTAGGTTACTCCTCCAGATGAGGCAGAACGGGAGTTGCAGCTGCAGTTGGAGCAGTTAGAGGCCATTGCTGTTCTTTTTTCTACATAAGAACAAAACCAAATCTTAGTTCCTCGAACCCAAGGGCAACCATATCAAACCGCTATTCGTTCACGAAACACGACACACGAAGTGTGGAGTGGAAAGAGGAAGAGGTCTCACCGGGCGTGCCAGAATCTGTTCTCCGCCGAAAAGACGCGACCGGAACGTTGGGACGTCTGGCCTAAATTTCGAGGGCAGATGCTATTTGGTGCTATCCGTCCACCTCTCCGAAGATGCCAAGTTGATTTATGGTACCGTGTATCGGAGGTTTAGACGGATGTGGCCGTTGTAGCAGACTTCGTCAGATTCCCCCTCGTTTGAGGGGTTTTTTATTGTGGGGACGCTCTTCCCTGCAGGTGCAAGCCCCTGCAGTTAATTACGCTACCGCGTCGCGGTAACCACTTTCTCCTTCTCCAGATGGTCACTTCGTGTCGTGTGTGTTTGTTTTATTTGTGGTTGCCCGTGGATTGTATACGGAGACTAATTTATGTTGTCGCCCGTAGGACGTGGATTGGTCCAAATCCGTATTTTCTTAGATTTGGGTTTGGGGTTGTGTTTAAGGATACGTTAGTCTCATTTGAGACTAAGATCAACTTAAACGTATGTTAAGGATACGTTAGTCTAATTTCATACTAAGATCAACTTAACGTTTGTTAAGGACACGTTAGTCTAATTTCAGACTAAGATCAACTTAACGGGATCATTTAGATCCAACAAAAGAGCATTTGAACTCTTTTGTTTTAGTTTAGGGACTTTGCGATCGATTGGTTTAAGGACATTACGGCCCAAGGTTAAGGACATCATAGTCCATGGGTTTAAGGACCCCACAGTCCCAGGTTAAGGACATCATAGTCCATTGGTTTAAGGATCCCACAGTCCAAGGTTAAGGACATCATAGTCCATGGGCTTAAAGGACCCCACATTCCGAGGTTAAGGACATCATAGTCCATGGGCTTAAGGACCCCACAGTCTGTAAAGTGTTTAGTTGTCGGGACTCGTCACCTCTCTGAAGACGTTGAAGGATTACAATGACAAATATCAGAGGAGTGAAGAGATGTACCCTTGAATTAATTTTGGTTAGGAGATCTGTAATTGAATTGATTTGAGGATCGTTAATCTCGTTTGAGATTAGGATCAACTTAAATGTTTGTTAAGGATACGTTAGTCTAATTTTAGACTAAGATCAACTTAACAGGATCATTTAGATCCAACAAAAGAGCATTTGGGCTCTATTGTTTAGTTTAGGGACTTTGCGGTCCAAGTTCAGATGCAAACATGGGTTTGGAAATGCACCAGATAGTTATTGGTCATTGGACCCACCACCTCTCTGAAAACGTTGAAGAATTACAACAACATGTATCAGAGGTGTGAAGAGATGTACCCTTGAACCAAAGTTGATTGAAAAGCTCTGGGTTTTATTTTGAATGTCATATGAGATGACCAATTTTGGAAGACAAAAGTGTGTTTGGGGTTCAGTCAAAAGAAAAGGTACTGCCTCTGGAAAACTTAGCCAATTTAGGCTAAGACTATTTGAAAATAGTGTTAAACACTAGCACATATTTGGCGATCACGTGTTCCCACGTGATGCATTTAAAATAGTGTTAAACACTAAGGATGCAGTGCTTAAAATAGTGTTAAACACTAGAAAAATGGGGCGCTCACGTGAGGACATGTGAGGCACCCTAGGATTGGGCCAAGATTCCTTTATTTTATTCTCAGAATATTCAAATAAGTGTTAAACACTTTTAGTCTTCATGGCCATCACGTGTGGGCACGTAATGGGTACCCATGCACTAGATATTAAAAGGATCTGCTAGGGGTCTTGTGGGGACACGTGAGAGCGCCCATGCATTGGATTTTAATTCTTCAGTTCTTTCCATCTTCTTTTTTTTAAAGAGGTGTTTGTCAGGGGTCACGTGGGGACACGTGAGGCACCCAAAATCTGTTCTGCCCTTCTTTATTTTGAGAAGTCTGTTCAAGGGTCACGTGGGAGCACGTGACCTAGTCTTGTTCGTTCTCTTTTGATCATTGAGGGGGAGGGTCACGTGTTGCCACGTGATCATGTTGGGTACTTGATCCTTTTACGTGCATGAAAAGTCTAAGTCCCCTGTTTAAGAATTAAATTCTTTTGTAGGGTTAAACCCTAATTTTATTTAGAGGAATTAAATTCCTATCTGTTCGAAAGAATTAAATTCTTTAAACTCAATTCTCCCTCTAAGTTTTGGATCTGCGTGGCAGAATCTCCCCGATGAAAATTAAATTATCAACTTATGGAGAGATCTGCTTCTGCAGATCTTCAACCAGAGGGAAGAACTAAGTTCTTATATTAAGGGTTAAACCCTATCTTTGTTGGAGGAATTAAATTCCTATGTGCTTTGTGGGAGAATAAGATTCTCTGAACTTAGGTCCTCCCTTAGATTTTAGATCTGCATGACAGAATCTTCCCGGTGAGAATTAAATTCTCAACTTATGGGAAGATCTGCTTCTGCAGATCTTCAACCAGAGGAAGAACTAAGTTCTTATTCAGAAGAGCTAAACTCTTAGTTTGAGAATTAAATTCTCTTATAGGGTTATGGGAGCTTATAGAATGATCTCTTTTCCTCTCTTACTTTGGGTTTCTTTTCCTGAAGAGACCTTCTTTTCTCTCTGGAGAATTAAATTCTCTTTTCTTTTGTATTCTCTCTCTGCTATTGTTTTTTCCCTTTTTCTTTTCTTCCCTTCTTGGCTCCTATTTATAGGAGAAAAAAAGAATCAGGTTGTTTAGTCAATCTTTCATTGAAAGATTTTGGTTGATTTTGTAACCAACATGATCTTTTAAATCACTCAGTGAATTTTATTCACCATTGAATTTTTAATCCAAAAGATATTCTGTATGTTATTCTTGGCAAATTTCAGGGAAATATCTCCTTGTATAGAATCTTTCTATAGATTGGTGATTTTTAATCACCATTGGATTTTTAATCCAACGGTGCTCCACTTTACAGAGCGCAATCTTTTTTGTTTGGAAAGATCTAAGGAAATATTAGGGTTTTTTATTTCCTTTAATTAGAATTTAATTCTATTAGTTCAGAAGGTTTAAGGGTCTGTCGCGTGTTAGCACGTGACCCCACTGATTGACCATTTAATTAGAATTTAATTTTATTAGTTCAGAGATATTTAGGAACCCATCACGTGTTGGCACGCGACCCCCTGTCACGTGTGGGCACGTGATGTCCCGTTTAGGGTTTTCTTTCCTTTATCTCAGAAAGTTTTTAAGACCTTATCACGTGGTGGCACGTGACCCACTGATTAAGCATTTAACCAGAATTTAATTCTGTTGTTTTAAAGAACTCAGGAATGATCACGTGTCAGCACGTGACCCTTGGTCACGTGTGGGCACGTGATGCCCCATTGGGATTTTTCCTTGTTGTTTTCTTATACATTTAGTTCTTTTCAGTGGGTTTAAAGGTCTATCACGTGCGGGCACGTGACCCCATTTGTTAGGATTCAATTTTTATCATTTTAGAGCCTTCAGGAAGCCATCACGTGTCGGCACGTGCCCCCCGATCACGTGTGCGCACGTGATGCCCCATTGGGGGTTTTCTTTGTATTTTATGAGGGAACAGGAGCGCTAAAGCGCTTCTTATAAAATAGCGCCCATGTGAGGAGCGCGTGGAGCGCTGGGCGCTGGACGCCAGACTTGGAGCGCTAAGGTGCTTCTTTTAAAATTGGCAGCTTTGATCAGTCCTGTGCTCTGAGAATTAAATTCTCGGCTTATGAGAGACTTTGTCTCATGGATCTAAGAACTAAGTTCTTCTTTTATGAGGAGATACTATGATCTCTTTTGTTTTTATTTATGAGAGACTTTGTCTCATGGATCTAAGAACTAAATTCTTCTCTTTTTTGATGAGATATTGTGATCTCGTTTACTTTGTGAAAGACTTTGTCTTATAGATCTGTGATCTGAAAAAGAACTAAGTTCTTCTGATGTGAGAGTTAAACTCTCAAATATGGAGGAGATGCCATGATCTCTCTTCTTGCTATTTACCTTGAGAAGAAATTGCTCTCGTCTTTGAAGTTTCTTGAAGCTTATGGGGGGTTCCTCTGTACAGGACTTGAAGTCTTGGGTCCTTTATATAGGGAAGGCTGATTTGTTGAATCAGTTAAGGAAATCTCTCATTGAGAGATTTCTAATTGATTTGGGGATGTTTCCCACCATTGGATCTTTCATCCAAGGGATTCTGTTTTACAGAAGACATCTTTCTTGTTTTTAATAAGATTGGGAAAATATTTTCCCATATAGAACTTATTCTGTATCTTGGTGATTTTTAATCACCATTGGATTTTTGATCCAACGGTGCTCTGATTTACAGAGCACAATCTTTCTTGTTTGGGAAGATTTGAGGAGTATTTTCTCAACAGGATTTAATTCTGTAATTTGATGATTTATTATCTTCGTTGGATCTTTGATCTAAGGGTGGAGAACATTTAGTTCTAGCGCTGGCGCTCTCGTGCTTTGCACGTGAGACGCTGCCTCAGAATCTTTGACTCTTGGCGCTCTCGTGCTTTGCACGTGAGGCGCTGCCTCAGAGTCTTTGACTCTTAGCGCTTGGCGCTCCTGGCGCTAGCTCTTTCGTGCTTTGCACGTGAGGCGCTGCCTTAGTTCAAATTTCAAATTTTGAACAGAGCTTTGCTCTCTGATTGGGGAAACAGTCGCCAACGCATAAAAAAATGCGCGGCTCCGAAGCAACCTGTCGTCAAAATAAGGACAGAACGGATTTTACCCTTCGAAAGATTAGGGACGCGAATACTCGCTCCCTGAAATACACGCAGGGGGTACATTCCTTGCTGGCGAAAGAATCTCCATGTGAGATGGTCCTTTCTTCAGATAACAGAAAGGATATTAAAGGACCTATAATCTTCAATCAAATGGGATGGCCCGCTTGAACCAAAAAACTATAGAAGGGATATGGAATCCATGTCCCGCTCTGAGTCAGATGATGATGGGAAGAACCCCCAAGTCAAGTTCATTCTTCCAAGGAAGAAGAAGACTCAACAGAAGAAATGACGTGATATCTCGTTCGTTCGTATATGAAGAAGATGCTCCGTCGGCGTCAGAAAGCGACATTGATGAGCAGGGGGCAGGTGCTGTGTAAATGCCCGATATTTCCCGCAAAACAACCCGATTGGTACAATGACAAATGAAGCAGTCCAAGTGGGTGAAGATAGTCTGAGGTGTGAAGTGTCCATGCAAACAAAGGATATGCAGCAGCGCCTCGGCAAACAAGCATTGGAAGGAATGGGTTATGCAACTCCCCGACCAAATGATAAATTATGGACCGAAATATTCTTAAACTATCGCATCGCCCTAAACACGGTGATAGTGGACCGAAATGTCCTTAAACTATCGCGTCGCCCCAAAAACGGCGATGGTGGACCGAAATATCCTTAAACTAGCATTTCGCCCCAAATGTGGCGATGATGGACCATTACGTTCCTAAACTAAAGCATCACCCTAAATACGGCCATATGCTTCCTTGAGATGTATATTGCAATCGAAGTCCCAACGGCGAAGGTTGCAATTCAAGTCCTAATGGCTATATAGCTACTCCAACGATGAAGCTACCCTTAAGCCCCACCAGCAAACAGATGGGTCATCTGCGACGAAGCTACTTTCGAGAGTTTCACCGTTCACAAAAAAACGGTACGTCCACAAGCAAAATGGGCACGGATGAAAACCTGAAAGGGCGCCGTAATTAAAAACAGCAGGGCTACCGGCGAGCTTGTGAAAACCCGGAAAGGCGCAAACTCGTTAAAAATAAAAATATAATAAAAAAACAAAATAAAAAATGGTATGTCCACAAGAAAATGGGCACGGATAAAAACCCGAAAGGGCGCCGTGAGTGATAACAGCAGGATTGCCGACGAGTTTGTGAAAAAACGAAAAGGGCGCAAACTCGTAAAATAAAAAATTTATGTGCACTTGTAAGATCGTCTCGACCTTGTGAGAAGAAAATACCTGCGTGAGATCCCTATGACTCACAAAAGATCAACACACTTAGGAGTCTATACGGTTCCTATGGAGAAATTACACTTGCGGGATCCTTACGACTCGTATAGAGAATTCCTCTCTATGAGACCTTCACGGCTCATGGGATTCAAAAGTCTTAGGTTACAAGGATCCAACCCTGTTCTTAAGTTGTCATATTCCCCAAGTTACACTATAAGTAGTTCAATATCGACTCTTGTATACAATCCACGGGCACAAACAAAATAGGTTCCAACCGAGTTCCATTAATGGCAAGAAATAACCCCATATGGTGAACGACACTTGTAAGTGCTCTCGACTTATAAGGAGAAAACACTCTTTTAAGATCCTTACGACTTACAAGAGAAAATATCACTTAGGAATCCTCACGATTCCTAAGGAGAAAATACACCTACGAGATCCTCTCGACTCGTAGGGAGAAATACTTTTATGAGACCCTTACGGCTCATAAAGTCAAAAGGCCTTAGTCGATAGGATCATAATCCTATTTGCTAAGCCATCTTTGTTCAAATCGACAAAGATAAATGATGATTCGCTGCTGGCAATATTTCAGTTGTAGCGATACTAATGCCTAAACAGGTGTCAAATTCCAAGTTCTCTCATGGCAAATGATGATTCGCTCATGGAAATATTCCAGTTGTAGCGATATTGATGTCAAGATTGGGATCAAGACTCAAATCCTCAACTCGCAATAAAATCAGCGAGCCCAAAAAAAAATGCATATGAAACAGCCAAAATGTTTGGGCAACTCGCAATAAAAAGCAGCGAGTAAAAAAATGACATAACCGAAATGATTGGGCACCACGAAAAATAGCCGAAACGATTGGACAATCATGATTTTCGCGATATAAAAGCTGAAATGATAGAGCATCGAGAAAATAAAAAAAAGAGAGAAAAAAAAAATTTGCCCTGCAAGTAGATCCATACTGACCTTTGTATACAATCCATGGGCTTAAATAAAATAAAGGGAACTATATCTTCCCACCAGGCTCCATCAAAGGGGGAGCTAAGTCTTGACGGTACATCTACAACTTGAAGACTGTCCCGACATTCCTTCTCGGTGCAGACGCGATGTCAACAAGCACCCCAAGGTCGAACAAAAGTGGAGTGATGGCAAAGTCCTCGCTCCGGATCTTAATGGCAATATCCATAGCCTAAAGATCGTACCAACGTTCTTTTCATTCCAGCAGGATGCAGATGCGACGTCAACAAGGACCCAAGGGTTAAATAAAAGAGGAGTAATGGAAAAATCCTAACTCCAGCTCGGTGTTCCTTCTCGGTGCAGACGCGACGTCAATAAGGACCCAAGGGTCAAATAAAAGTGGAGTAATGGCAAAATCCTAGCTCCTGATCTCAATGGCAACATTTACAGCCTAAAGATCAACTCGACGTCCTTCTCATTCCAGCAAGGTTTAGACGCGACGCCAACAACGACCCAAGGGTCAAACAAAAGTGGAGTAACAACATATTCCTAACTCCAAGTCTTGATGGCAATATATGCGGCCTAAAGACCAATTTGACGTCCTTCTTACTCCAGCAGAGTGCAAACGTGGTGTTAACAAAACTCTAAGGAGTCAAATCAAAGCAGAGTAATGGCAAAACCCTAGCTCAATTCGACGTTTCTCTTACTCCAGCAGGATGCAGATGTGATGTCAACAAGGACCCAAGGGTCGAATAAAAGAGGAGTGATGGAAAAATCCTAGCTCCTGATCTCAACGACAACATCTACAGCCTAGAGATCAACTCGGCGTTCTTCTCATTCCAGCAGGGTACGGACGCAACGGTCAGACAAAAATGAAGTGACGGCATATTCCTAACTCCATATCTCGATGGCACGTCTACAACCTGAGGATTATCTCAGAGTTCCTACTCATTCCAGCAAGGTGCAGACGCAATGGTCAAATAAAAGTGGAGTGACGGCAAAATCCTAGCTCCAGATCTCGATTGCAATACATACAACATAGAGCCCATTCGGATGTCTACCCTACTTCAGCAAAGAATTGACGCGACATCAATAAAGCAAAAGCGAAGTGATTGCATATTCCTAACTTTGGGCCTTGACGACAATACATACAAAACCTAAAGACCATTGGAGATCATCCCATCCCAGAATGGTGCGGTTATGACTCATCGGGGCTTCAAATTAAGCCTAACCTCAAGTAAAAAGCGCCACGGCAAATACCTAACGCTTGTTCTTCCGACGGTAAAATGGATATTCCGACCTAAGAAGATTACTTGAAGACGTCTTGTCCAGCCTCAGAAGGGATCAGAGACACGACAGACGTGGGGCTACTCGAGCAGTAACCTAAAGGACTGCATATCGAGGATACATCAGCCAACACGACGGTATGATGGATGATTGAAAGAGATTTCGCGTGTCATATCTTAAGTTTTAAAGTAACCGCAATCAAGAAGGCATCGCGTGTAGCTAGCCGTGATGAGTATGGGTCGTCGATAGGGAAATGGTGCGTTTTAAGTTCTTGTTCTCACGAGTTAAGCAAAAGGTCCCAACCGTTCAATTCTAACCTATGTGTTTGTATATGCAACGAAACGCTTGTTAGGGATAGAGATAGATTAGTTTAAGTTAGGAAAATCTATACACGTTCCTTTGTGCCTTACTTGACTTATCAAAACTATGGTAATCGGCAACAACGTGAATCAGGGTTCTTAAGCACGGTAATTTTGAGAAATCCGGTTTTTTGACCCTTATCCTTCCGTTCTTGTCTTTTATCTTTCGCCTCCGGCCAAACCAAACGCAACCGGTCTCGGTTAGGGATCACCGTCACCGTGGTAGGGTAGGGTGCCTAACGGAGCGCTTTCATGGGATTTGGACGGAGTTCGATTAGCAATTCTCGGGCAAAGGAAAAGAGTAAAAGAAAACCTTAACTTAAAGAACCATTCTCTTTCCCTAATAAGATACACTATTCACAAACCATGATCAATATCAAAAGAAAATGCAAAAGAGAAGAAATAAAAGAAAATAACATTGCAAGTAAGTAAAGTAAGAAAGTAAAGAGATACTAAGAACCCGAGTGAAAATATGGAAGCTTTATTAAGTTCAACTCCAAGATACAAGCTATGAATTCAAATACTAAAATCTAACCTTGCAAGCTCAGTTAAGAGGTTGAAAGATTAGATAAAAGTAAAGCACTCAAGTCAACTAACTACTATGTACAAGAACTAAAACAAAACTAAGAGTGAGGATTGAAAATTGGACAAAAGTATTCTCTCAAGCTTGCTATCTGTTCTGGTATTTATAGGCACAAAATCAACAAAAACAAACAATATAATTGAGATGATGTGACAACTTGGAATGACCAGAAGAAAAATGAAGCACTTTGGAGTAGGTGGGACCGTCGGTAGCGGGAATTTAGCTAATTCTGGCGGTTTACTGTTGAGCGGTGGGGCATGTTTTCTTGTAGTGATCTTATATCCTCTCCATGATCTTTTTGGTATTGTTTGATTATTTTATAAACACTTGGATATTAATCTGTAGATTTGGAGGGAAAATACAACCTTTAAATCACATCACACCTTTATTTCTACTCATCACCCATGCCCACTTACTTTAACAACTTGCCCACTTGGTTCATGTCATCATCATGGCAGCTGCCCACTTGATTTGTATATCAACAAAAGTTGTGTTCACATTTGGTTCATGTTGGACCATTCTTGAATAAAAATGTGTAAACTTGAATTTTTTTTGCAAACTCTTGAATATTGATAGGTTTTCTGTTCCGGTTACAGTGTTGGCTCACACATGTCGTATCCGTGCATTTGAGTGAATTTCCAGTATTTTGTCACGAATACCTGTAATCTGTACTTATTGAGCAGACATGGATTAATAGTACCGATATACACAAAAATGACAATGAATAAGCGGTATTGAAATGCAGTTTTTCGTGATGAACAATGGATTTAAACCTAATACCACCAACCTAACGGACCTCTATCAAAAAGGGGGTTATCTACATTTTACGTTAGGATACACCTGCGAAATCCTCTCGACTCGTCTCGACTCGTAGGGGAAAACATCTTTATGGGACCCTGGCGACTCATAAAGGTGAAAAAGCTTTAGGCGACGGGGATATCAACCTGTTTTCTAAGCACTACGGCCCTACAAGGAGATCCAAACTGACTCTTGTATACTATCCACATGCCACATTCTCTAAAGTCGCATACCGATGAGGAGGAGAAGCCACTTACGAGTCCTCTCGACTCATAAGGGGAAAATACTCTTGTAAGATCCTTACGACTCTCAAGAGAAAACTCATTCAGGAGTCCTCACGACTCCTAAAGAAAAAATACACCTACGAGATCCTCTCAACTCGTAGGAAGAAACGTTTTTATAAGACCCTCACGGCTTATAAAGTTGAAAAGTTTTATGCAACAGATCTAAACCTGTTTTCTAAGCTATCGTTGCCCTACAAGGAGGTCCAAACCGACTCTTGTATACTATCTACGGGCCACATTCGCCAATAAAGTGAAGAATCTACTTACAGGTCCCCACGACGTGTAAGAAGAAAATACCCGAGTGAGATCCTTACGACTCATGAAGATGATGAACACTTAGGAATCCTCACAATTTCTAGAGAGAATACGCACCTATGAGATCTTCATGACTCATAGGGAGAAAAACTTTCTTGAGACCCTTATGGCTCATGAAGTTGAAAAAGCTTTAGGCTACAAGGATCCTAAACTTGTCTCCTAAGCCATCAATTTTATGGTGATGTATAATTTTGTACTACTTAACCCACGTACATACCTGCGTGGACAAAGTAGTGGGGGGCATTTGTTCCCGCCAAAATTATTGGTTCAAAGCTTGTTGTTCCTTTTATAAAAGTAAAGGACAGCTACCACGTGCAAAGCATGTGAGTATCGGCTTCAGATAGGATTAAATCCTATAATAATCCCCACATGTTAAACACGTGCGCACCCACATGCAAAGCATTCAATTGCTGATTCAGAGAAGATTAAATCTTATATTGGTTCCTACGTGTTAAACACGTGAGTGTCTCACGTGGTATCCGCGTGAGCGCTGGTGCTAGCATCTTGGTAGCGCCTCACGTGATATCTATATAAGCGCACTTACCGGTCTCTTGGCAGCGCTTAACGTGATATCCACGCAAGCACTATAGGCCAGTGCCCCACGTGCAATGCACGTGAGTGTTCTCTTTGGTAGAATTAAATTCTACGTAGAATTTAATTCTACGGGAGAAATATTTCCCTGATCTTTCTCAAACTAGAAAGATCCTCTCTATTAAACAGAGGACTCTTGGATCAAATATCCAATGGTGATTATAAAATCACCATCTGATCATCTGATAAAATTAAATTCTATTTTAGGAAAATATTTTCTTAATCTTGTTAAATAAACAAGAATGATCTTCTCTGTAAAACAGAGAGCCCTTGGATTAAAATCCAACGGTGAATAAAATTCACCGATTGATCTTCAAGATCATTTCGATTGATTCTAAATCAATCATGATTTCTCAATAAGAGATTTCTTCAATAGATTGATTTCTCTCTTCTCCTATAAATAGGAGGAGAGAGACAGAAGAGGAGACTCCCATAAGCTTCTATAAAAATACATAACGTTCTCCCAAAGTTTCCACAAAAAAACAAAGAAATTAATTCTTAATAAAAGAAGAAGATTTTCCTCCTCAAAACCCTAGGTAAAGAAAATATCGAGATCAAAACATCTCCTTTACCTAACCTATCTAAGGGTTTAACTCTTCTCAAGAACTTAGTTCTTTCTCAGGATCTGAGATCCACAAGACAAGTCTTCCATAAGTTGAGAATTTAATTCTCATCGGGAAGATCTTGTTCTTGAGAATCAAAGATTCAGGGAAGAACAAAGTTGAAAGAAAGAAGATAGAGTCTATAATACTCCAGGAACTTAGTTCTTTTAAATCAAGAACTTAGTTCTTTAAGAATCCGATCTAAGATCCTCAAAATAGTGATTTTGGTGATCGTTAATGATCAAAATACCATTAACGGAGATTTAACCTCTTTGAAAATATGAGCATGAAAACATGGGTAAAAGAACATGGAGAATATGGAGTCCATAATACTCCAGGAACTTGAATCCTTCAAATCAAGAACTTAGTTCTTAAAGAACCCGATCCCAAATCCTCAAAATAATGATCTTAGTGATCGTTAATAGTCAAAATACCATTAACAGAGATTTAAATTCTCTAAAAATATCAATAGAGGTTACATCTCCAAAAGAGCTCAGCGCCTCACGTGAGACACACGTGAGCGCCGGAAAAAATAGTGCTTAGCACTATTGGAGCGCCTCACTTGAAACACACGTGAGCGCCAGAAAACAAAAAAGTTTAGTGCTTAGCACTAGTGCAGCGCCTCACGTAAAACACACGTGAGCGCCAAAACTCAATACCTCACGTGAGACACACGGAAGCGCCAGACAAAGTTAATGCTTAGCACTATTGGAGTGCCTCACGTGAAACACACGTGGACGCCAGAAAACAGAAAAGTTTAGTGCGTAGCACTAGTGCAGCGCCTCACGTGAAACACACGTGAGCGCCAAAACTCAATACCTCACGTGAAATACACGTGAGCATCCAAAAGAAACCAAAAGCTGAGCGCCTCACGTGAAATACACGTGAGCGCCACAAAAGACTAGTGGTTAGCACTATTTCAGCGTCTCACGTGAAACACATGTGAGTGTTGTATATCTGAGTGCTTAACACTGTTGGGTAGTACAGAAACCCATTTTTAGCCCCCAATCGGCTAAGTCTGTGAAGCTTGAGTTTCTTCTTTAATTTTAAATTAACCAAGCCCATATTCTCGTGATTTCCATACTGATTTTAGTCTTATACACGACTAATGACCTCTCATCGATGATATCCAAATGATATTCATCCTGTATCTTCTAAATTAATCTTAGTCTCATATAAAACTAACGATTCTTAAATCCACCATGATCTTGTCCCTCAAATACAGGATTTGGTTTAAGGGTATATCTCTCCACACCTCTAATACATGTCGTTGTAAATCCTCAATGTCTTCAGAGAGGTGGCGGGTCCCAACAACCAACAACAACTCATCGTCTCAGCTTGATGGAAGATATGAAATTTCATCAAGACAGGGAATGATACATCCCATATTCGTGCACTTCCAAATTGATGTGTACACCTCATATTGACACGCATCCCATATAAATGCAAGTCTTATACCGAGCCTTAGCTATATACATATACATATATGTATGTCTTTGAACGAAACATAAATGCCTTCAAAATGGACCGCACCTTAAATTGGGCTCATCCTATGTTACCATCGTTCACTTCGCCATGTAACAAATACACACGCGTGCAAGATGAATGTTGGACCGAAATGTACATAAACTAATATTCGTCTCAAACATGGCGATAATGGACTGAAATGTCCCTAAACTAATATTCACCCCAAACACGGCGTAATGGACCGTGATGTCCTTAAACTAATATAATTAGGCCCATATGCTCATTTGTTTCTAAGTTGATCTTAGTCTCAATTATGACTAACGATCCTTAGATCAAATCCAAATATCACATGAATTGATGGACCTCATTTATATGAGATTTGCGTCCTAAGTTCATTCCCGTTGGCAAACCAAGCTACCAACGTGGACCCCCATCAAGCAAATTCTTGACCCAAACCCAAATCATGAAAATATATGTACGGATTTAGACTGATCCGCGCCCTACAGGCGATGACATAAACTACTCTCTGTATACAATCCACGGGCAACCATAACAAACAAAAACATACACGACATGAAATGAACTACTGGAGCAGGAGAAATTTGTTATCGCAACGCGATAAGGTAATTAACTGCAGGGGCTTGCACCTGCAGGGAAGAGCATCCCCACAATAAAAAAAAACCTCACAAATGAAGGGGAATCTAATGAAGTCTACTACATCGGTCGCATCTATCCAAACCTTTTATATACGGTGCCATAAATCAACTTGGTATTTTCAAAGAGGTGGATGGATATGTCCAAAATAGCAGCTGCCCCCAAATTCAGAAAATACGTTCAATCCCAGTTCCGTCTCTGTTTTCAGCGGTAAATAAACCGTATTCGTATAAATAGCATATTCGTGTCAAAATACAAATACCATGTTCCCTTATAAAAAAGAGAGAACAAGAAGAGGAAACGAAACCCTCCCATGTCCAAGGCACGTGAGTGCTCACATGCAAAGCATGCGACCGTCGACGTCAAGGAGGATTAAATCTTATGAAATAGCCTCCCATGTGCAAAGCACGTGAGGGCTCACATGCAAAGCATCTGAGTGCTAAATATAGATAAATAAAAAAACACAAACAGGGCCCCACATGTTAAACACGTGAGCGCTCAGGTGCAAAGTACGTGAGCGCTGCTATCGTTTATATATGATAGTTCTCACGTGAAACTCACGTAAGTCCATCTGTTTGAAGCACTAGCTTTAAATAGAATTAAATTCTATATAGAATTAAATGCTATTTAGGAAATATCTTCCTCTGATTTTTCTAAAATTAGAAAGATTTTCTATGTTAAATAGAGAGCCTTTGGATTTAAAATCCAACGGTGGTTACAATATCACTAATCAAATAAGAAAACCCTTTGTTAAGAAAATATTTTCCTAATCATATTAAAACCAACAGAAGATATTTTCTGTTAAACAGAAAGCTACTGGATCAAAAATCCAACGGTGGAAAAAATTCCCCGAGTGATCTTTGAGATCAATTAAATCAATTGAGATCTCTCAATGGGAGATTTTCTCAAACTAATCAACAGTTTTTTCTCATCTATATAAAAGACCCGAGACTTCAAGTCTCGAAGAGAGAAAACCCTCTATAAGCTTCTGCAAAAAAGAGATAGAAACCACAACCGAGAATTTAATTCATAGTTAAAATAAATTGAGCCCATACTCTTATATATTTAAGTCGGTCTTAATCTAAAACCAGATTAACGGTCCTTAAATAAAATAAAATATCCCGTGAACTGATGGAACATATGACCTAGGTTCAAACCCAAATCTAATATACGGATTTGGACTACTCCGCGCCCTACGGGCGACGATATAAACTAGTCTCTGTATACAATCCACGACCAACCATAATAAACAATATATATACAACACGACACGAGGTGACCTACTGGTGCAGGTGAAAGTTATTATCGCGACGCGATAACTAATTAACTGCAGGGGTTTGCGTCTGCATGGAAGAGAATCCCCACAAAACAAAACCCTCACAAATGAGGAGGAATCTGATAAACCCACGCTATATCGGTCGCATCTGTCCAAACCTCCGATATACGGTGCCATAAATCAACTTGGCATCTTCGAAGAGGTGGACGGATATGTTCCAAATAACATCTGCCCCCAAATTCAGGTAAGACGATCTATCCCGGTTCTTTTCTGTTTTCGGCGGTAAACATATCAAAAGAGAGATACCAAAAGAGATATAATATTAGCACACATTTTTATCTAATTGTGATAATCTGGCTATCTTTCGAACATGCCAGTATTAACAAATGTCCGATTAAAAGTACGTGTACAAAAACACGTATTTAATTGAACCTCCGTACGTATCAAAATACGCACACTACATCGTTTCGCCTAAGCCGGAAAACCCTCCGTGTGAGATTCTAAAGACTCGAAAATACACAGGCAGTGAGTTTAACCACAAGCATGTCACTGGCACTAGCTGTACGTAATGGCTACCCAGGTATTGTATGAAAGGAAGGTCGACAAGCAAACTTGCATGTATCCCTACTGATGCTGAAAGTGGCAATCTCCGTACAGTCCGGTCTTTTCGTCCGAAAGTGTCTCATACCGGGTCTAGGGGGTGGAAAACGTCAGATCTGTAATAACCTGATAAGTCATGTCGATGTGGATCAAAACCATCCCGAGAAACTACTAATCTCACTATAAGTAAATCTCATCTGCCTTGCCCAAAGTCTTATGGTGATGACCAATCGAACACAGCGCGGCATCGACCCCCTATACCGGGAGAGACGAATCCTTTCTATCGCTCACTGCCTTAAGTGCTTTGAGACTGTACCCAACTAAAACATGTTTGCACGACTCTTTAAAGCCGTGATATGGTAGAAATCTAAGTACAGTTGTAACAACACTAATTTTCCTACACACTTTTCTATACAATTTTTTTTTCAAAATCCATAAAAGAGTATTTTAACCTGAGCACAATATATATGTAATTATTTTGTTTTTAAATAACTCCATTTTTTAGTGTACATAAAATTGTTTTAAAATTAAAGTATACTTGGGTTATTTAATGTTGCTGTTACCACTTTAAGTAATTATTTCACACCATAATTACAAGAAGGAGTTTGTAGCTCATTGGTATCACCTTGCACTGCTGAACCAAGCCACCAGAGTTCAAATCCCATACCCCACATTATTTTTAATATTGATTTTTTTTAAAACCTTTAGAATACCAAGAGTTTACACGTGCATATCTCACAAAAATCCCACTACACCCAAAGATGTAACACTTCCAGGAGTTAGATGACCATCGGGGGGATCCTGGCCGCCGGACTCGGCCTTGACTCGGCCGACTCAGTGCTCCAACCGAGTCACGGCCGAGTCACCCCCGAGTCGGCCGATTTCGGCGATGGCCCCAACAAGAAAGTTGTGTATTTTCATATTCCCTATGCACCTGCAAAATTTCAGCCTCAGACAACTTTCAGAGTTCTTTAAAAACCCCAATTACTCCATTTTTAATACATTTTTATTACATTTTTATTTTTAATTTTTCATCTACCCTAACCCTATAAATACCAACCCTACACACTATTCTCTCACCCCCAAAACCCTAGGCTCACTCTCTCAAAATTTTCCAAGAAGTGTGTGCTTTGAAAACAAGTTCGCGGCGAAGCTCCGACGAAATTCCGGCGGGATTCCGACGACGTTTTTAGAAACAACCGGCGACGAAGCAATGCCTCGGCAACTCCCTTAGTTCCCCACACTCCTTAGTATAGATCGAAACCCGTAAGTCCCATTCTATCCCCCTTTCTATTTCTTTAAAATACGAAATTACGAAACCCGACGGAATCGGAACAAATCCGATTTCCGACTCGGTCTTCTATAAGATTTCACTTCTAATCAATTCAATCATGCTTAAACATCTTATTGTTGACTATTAAACATTCAACGAATAATTTGAACAAGTTTTCTCACATGAAATGATAACCTTTCCAATCTATCGTATTTTCGCTTTAATACCATCATGTTTCGATTTCACATTTAACCCCTAAACTTTGCTATACATTTAAAGTAGAGCACGAGGTAATGATCTACCTCCATACACACGCAAATACAACCCTAAACGACATCATCAAAACTTAGAATACGATAAAACGAAACTTTCATTTAAATACCATAATCTTAATAAAACCATTCTTAAAAGTTTTAGATTTGATACACTTTTAAATAAATACCTCTTATTAGGAAACACGATAAGTTGTGGACATCGATCATTTATCTAAACCTGACTTTGTGGTGTTTAGGCTAGGCAAGCGAGCAAAGGTAACTTTAAAAGGCCCGTCTCACGATTCGTGAGCGGATCCCTCATTCCTCACTTGTACTTACCTGGCCACAATTGGCGGTGAAGAGGCGATTTGAGGCTTCTAACGACTTGTCGTTTAGACCTTTTAGAAATAGGCTAGTCGGCTTAGGAAACCCTAGAATCTAAAATACGGAAAATTACACTTTGCAAATAAATACCATTTACTGTATAAAACCGTTTTCTAAAGGATTAGTATTTTACAATCTTTGCAAAACGCCGCTACAACCCATCTTTGGGGAACCCGTTAGGGATAGTACGTTTTATCGTGCACCCTCGGGCTTAGTAGTGCGAGATTCAGACCTCCGTAAGGAGCATTCGGTCTCGAAAGGTTAAATACGACATCTTAAGAAAATGAGATTTTTGGAATATAAAATATTTATTAAAATTATTTTTGTATAAACATATGTATATTTATCATTTAAATATCTATTTTATTATAATATAAATTTTCCACATTTTCCTAAAAATCACAAGAATAAATTTTACGCTAAAATACCATGAACTTCAAATAATCAATATTACAGATAAATACCCTTATTTATAAAACTAGGATATTTTCACTATAAATGTCACAACATAAAATCCACCCTCATTACAACTCTAAAGACGAACAATAAATACTTGAGGTGCATTTTGAAAAGTATATAAAAGTATTTTTACATAAAAACTCCTCAAGTTTTATAAATTACCCTACGGACCCTAGCAATTATAAGACTTTGATTCACATTTCTGATTGTCTGACTCGGGTTTGAGTCTGATTAATCTGACTTGAATATGATTCAAGTCAATCTACAATCTACAATATTCCAATTCAATATGAACACATGAATCCAATTATCAATTTATACAACTTGACTGAACCGAACCATGGATATATTCCTTTTACATGATTCTCAGTATTCCATTTACATGATTCTACGGTTACAACCGTTTACTGATATCATGGTTTCGGTCAGTTAATCAATCTTACAATCAATACAATTTACAAGATAACAATACAAACAAGACATCGCGGGGTTTAAGGGGTAGATTGGTACGGAAGGTGTTAAAGGTGGCACGAGGTGGTCAGATTTAATACACCTAACATGGATCCAATTGCCGTTGTTCCGGGCCTTCTAACGGAGCCTTGTACTAAACGTGCCTCTAGTCTCTGGCATATAGAGACTCCTCTCGTATACACTGGCATTCTTCTGTACCAAGCTACAAACAACAGCGTTAATACAACATTACAACAATATAGTACAACATTAAAAGCTACTCTCTCTCTCCTACTCTTTGTCTATTTCTCCCCTATCTTTGGGACTTACCGAGTGACCTGTTCGCTGACGACATTCTATTTCTTTCTTCTTTGAATGTCGTCAGGTGGTTTGGACCCGGCGGAGATCGAGCCATCTCAAGAAGACTTGGAGCAGTTTGTCGAAGACCCTGCACTTTAGTTCATTGTACACTTTTCCATTCAGTATTTTACATTTCCTGTTATGCCACTATTTAGGCATCTTTTTATTTCGGTTGTATTTCCTTCATGTATTGTACAAAGAATGTTAATAAATAAAAGTTGCTGTTCTTTTTATTTCTTGTCTCTTGTGTACTTATTTTATATTGCTTAGATACGCTTAGCGTATGTACTTCTGGGTATATACGTAGCGGACCTCGTCGCGTCTCCTTCGCCGTACACTGGGAAGCGGGGCGTGGGAACACAATCGAGACAAATGACGATGTCAGGTCTAAAGACTATCATGTACCTATGTTACATGAGAATTACTATCTGACGATAGGTATATTACCATCTAAAAGTTCTCGGCGGGTCCGTCCAGTGTAGCTCATAACCTAATGAGCACCTGTATACAATCTTTGGTGCCATACACCAATGCCTGTGACCAACTATCGCCCCTCGTCGGGGTCAAGATACGTATAGACCAGTCTATTCTAGAACATCGATGCCTAGTCTCGATACTCCCACGACTAGGAATATTTAAGTATGTGCTTATGGACTACCCAACCCCTATAAGCATGATCGTCATCACAGCGCTGGTAGTCAAGCAAAGATCATACATGCTTTATCAACATGTAATAACGAAATGTAATAAGTAGCAAAACATACATGTTAAGATAAAGACAAATCAAATAACATATTATCATATTGAGCAAGATTGTCCTGTGCATACATTGTCCAAGCATTCTATACAATAAAGACCTCTAGGACATACATATCCAACATACAACACACGCAAGCACACAATGCGCACACATGTTCTAAGGGACCCACAGATTTGCCTTGAAAGTGTTAATTTGTGGCCGCTTCTCCTTATAGGGTTCGAACTCACACTTTCCCTTAGAAGGGAAGCGCCACACCAATAGAGATATTGCTCATTGATTCATGGGAGTATTGTTATAATGGATAAGTCACGTCAATGAAACTTTATATAAAAGAACTTTTTCTAAAAAGCCTCTCCATACCTCGTTAATTACTGAAAAGACCTTCATACTTCATATTTATTTACACGACTCTTATACTTTGTATTTACTTAAAGAATCTCTCATACATTTAAGTTGTACTAAAAAAACCTCGCTGGTTTTCCATCCAAAATTAACATTTCGACAGCGAGTTGAACTTGAGCTTGAACCGCTCTCTTATTTTTTAGCTGTTTGGGTAGATTTTTCTCCCAAAAAAATAACCTACATTCTCGCTTAGTTGAAAATCGGAATTTAAGGAAACTAAAGAATCACTTTTCTTTCGAATGGGATTGCCCACCAGCTTGAATTTTGCAATCGAAGTGACAACGGTACTCGACAAGCTCGTTACTGGAAAAGGCTGAGAAGGACGAACTGGTTTCCATGATTAATTGGAGAGGTCTTTGATCGAAACCCTAACCCTAAAGTTGATTAAGGGAAAAAATTGAGAATTTTGGAAGAAGGAGGGCTGGAAGGTCTTAAAACCCGAATCCAATACTCGCCGTTAGTTCCCTAACGGAGCAATGTAAGATACCAAAAGAATTCTCTTTTTTGGCCTGTTAGGAGCTTTTTAGTGCAACTTAAATGCATAAGTGGCTCTCTAAAGTAAATATGAAGCATATGGTGATTTTTTAGCAATTAGCATGAGAGACCTTTTAGTAAAAAGCCTTATATATAGAACAGATGGAAACCCATGTTATTGAAAAACCAAGGGGTTTCTTTGATAATTCGTGCGTATCGAATCAAATATTAGTAATATTGACCATCATGAATAACAATTATTCAATACTATCCCGCTATATGATACTTATGCCTTGATCTTGTGATGTACATCACTGAATTGAGCGTGTCATATCATCAGATTTACTCCTCTATCTAATAGCATAGAGAGGTTAATTAATAATTGTATAGGAGGGTGCTCGAAGATCTTTATCTTATCTTCATGAATTGCAGGGGGTTCCTAGAAAATATTACAGTAAGTCTAGGGGTTACTAGTAATTTTCCAAGCAATCATGCCCCCTCAACAACTTGGCGATCTCATCCGTTGGATCTCTCCCAATCCCAGGATCACAAAATCCAACGGCAGATCAAGAAACCCTAGCCTCAGAGCGATGCTCTAATACCAAAACCCGCTCCCTTTTGCTCCCATATCCTTCATCATTTACCCTAAATCCTCTTCTCTCTCAATCGCGAAGCTGCAGCGCTCACGGTTCGATCTCTTATCTCCTCTCGATTTCTATTATGTCCTCGTAGATTCTATGAATTTGTCATTTGTGATGCGATTTCGAGCATCTTTCGATCCGATTGGATCTAGGTTTCTTGAAAGAACAATGGATATCCATCAAGATTTCATTTTTTCCAGTGAAAAATTGTAGCTTTAGAGTTGAATCTCTTGTCATAATACAGATAATCATAAGTTTACCCATTATTTCACGTTGATTTGTAATTGTAATCAAGAAACAATAAGGCGTTTTCGATTTTATTGATAAAAATATGATTTTTCTTTGATGCAGGAGACTTCATCTAACATGTACCCTTCAAAGGGAAGTGGTGCATATGGGCAGCAGCCCTATTCTGGACAACAAGCCTATGGCAAAACTGTAAGCATCAGGCTTGCATCTTTGCATGATTTTGCTATATGCCTTTTTATTTGTGATGTTTCTTGAAATTAATCACTTCTCTTTTCGTGACACCGTTTTTGTTTGAAGCCTGGAGCTGGGGATAGGCAATCAATGATGGGTGGTGCTACGCAAGAGGCCGATCATAGTAGCTATAGGACTCATTTGGCACAAGGCACCCAATACGGAGGACCTTATGCTGCCGTTTATGGTTCCACAGCTTTGAGTGGAGCCCATCAGGTTTCTTGATAGAATCCCAAGCTTTATTATTGTGTTTAGAATGCTTTAGTGATGCTGTTGTGTGCTTCATTCACACATTCTCTGTTTGAGATAATATGTATTATCTTATTTTTATTTTTGTGTTTTTTGGAGCCTTCTATAAATCAAGCCTCTTTTAACTAATCGTCACATTTTTGTTGAGTATTCCGCTTGCTTAATTTGTTAAATAACAACGATTCTTAATTACAGAATATATGGTTCTCTAATTATTTGGTTTATTGTGTTCGAGTGCTGATCGGGATGAATCCTACTGCCCTACACTACTTTGCTATACTTTTACTCTGCAAGTTTAATGCAACCTGAACGGACGAGGAATCCTGGAATTGTGCTTATCCAAATCTTGTTTTCTTATCATTTCTTATTAGTTCTTATTAGTCTACTTGTTAATGGCTGTATTTTGTTCTATTTTTGTTAAAACATGTTTTTGTTATTAACACCATTCAAGGCTTCTAAATAGCCTTCTAATATAACGATTTGCTGTTAAATTATAAGTCTTTGTGTTATTTTGAATTTCTTGCAACCTAGACTCTGCAGACGTACAAAGTGATAGTAAATGAAGTGGACAAATATAATGACTAGAATGACCTAACTGTCCTTTGTTATTCTAGAAAGCTCTTTTAAAGAGACAAAGTGTTGAACAGTAGAAGCAATGATAACCAAAGCAGTCATAAATTAAAAATTTATCAGAAAGACATGTCAGAATGCCTAAGTTTATGAAGTGAGTTTTGTTGGTCGGATAGCTAGTGTCTACCTGCTTAGCTTATTAATTAGTTTTAATTTCCAGAATATGAGGAAATTCCTTATCACCGATGATGAAACAGTATTAAGAGTAGGATACTTCAACTTAAAACTGCAATATGTTTTTTTTTGGGTTTTGAATTTGTACATAAATAAGGCTTATTGGCATTAGATTGGTTTCACTATCCATAGTGACCTATAGAAAGTTAAGTCTTTAATATCAATTATGCTTTAACAAATGAATTGAGGTTCGTTAGTCATGCATGCCTATGATATCCATGAACCATTTCCGGTCCTTGATTATACCTTTATCTTCTATTCTTTCCACTTGTATTCATCATACTTTCTTATAATTCATCTTAATTATCTTATTACTTCTTTTTCCTATCCATCTTTTCTTTCGATGAAGTGCCATCTTCCGCTCTTTATTTCCTTTCACCTTCTTTACGACCACAGTTTCTCTCATTTCTCATACCAAGTGGGAAACTTCTTCATCAATCATAAGAACCTTGCCTTCTATGTGAAGTATGAACATATTTCTATGGATATATCTCCTTTGTGAGATAGTCTCACTTTTTGTGCTGTAGTCTTTGAGCTGTTTGTGTTTTTGTTAAACTAATTCTGCCTATTGTGTGCTGATTCCGATAAATACCTTTAGATACTTGAGCTACTGACCATTATACATGGTAATAAATGTCTAGTGTGTACTCTGTTAGGAATCAATTGCTTACCTGTGATTTCTCCATGTGCTAGTGTGGAATATTGGTAAACAGTTAATAGATGGCTGTATCACTTATTTGATGACAAGCCGTTGTATTGATTTCTGTTGATCTATAACTCATCCTTCTATTAATCTTTCCTCGTAAACCAAAGCTCGTATTGATCTTCAAATAACACAAAGTTCCTTTCACTTTGTCAGTAAGTTATTTTTGACATGATTTTTCAATCATACTCACCACAATAATTGCTTGTCAGCCCTTACATGATTTAGTCGCGCTCATCCCAATAATTTTCTTTGCATGTCTTCATTAATCATGTAAGCATGCCAATAGCTACCATGGATCACCTTATATTTCATCTTATATATCTCAGATACTTTATCTTATCCATCACCCCTTTCCAAGAAATGCCTCCTTCCCCCCTTCATTTCCTTGCACATACTCAATAGACACCAATTCATCTTGCAACCACGTTTCCTCTGATTTCTCATTGCCAGCGCTAACCTTCTTCATCAATCATCATGACCTTCTATGTGAAGTATAGACATTTGTATGGATATACTTTCGATGTGAGATAGACTCAGGTTTTGTGCTGCAGTCGTCAAGATTTGTTTGTTAGCCTCAACAAATTCTGCCTATGTGCGCTGATTCCATTAAATAGCTTCAGATTCTTGCGTTCTTGACCATTTTACATGGTAATAAATGGCTAGTGTGTACTCTGTTAGGAGGCAGGTCCTTGTGATTTCTCCAGGCGTTAATGAGGAATATCGCCGAACCTTTAATTGATGGTTATTTCACTTACTTTGGCAATCTCACATTGATCTTCACATAAAACAAAGTACCTTTCATTTGGCCAGTATGTTTTCTTTGACATGGTTCTTCAATTGTGCTCACCACAATAGATGCTTAATCATATATGTTAATATCTCTAAGTCGTATTTTTCTTCTTTCTTCTTGAACCTGAGACGTTATCTATTTTGGGGAAGATTTTGAAAAATAATGAAAATCATGCAAAGATTTTTTCTTCTTTGCATGTCTTCATTAATCATGTAAGCAAGACAATAGCTACCATGGTTCACCTTATATTTCATCTTATATATATACATATCAGATATTTTATCTTATCCATCGCTCATTTCCAAGAAATGCCTTCCCCCTTCATTTACTTGCACATGCTCAACAGACACCAATTCATCTTCTTTGCGACCACAGTTCCTCTGATTTCTCATCACCAGCGGTAAACTACTTCATCAGTCATAAGGACCCTGCCTTCTATGTGAAGTATAGACATATTTGTATGGATGGACTTTCGTCGTGAGATAGACTCAGGTTTTGTGCTGCAGTCGTCAATATTTGTTTGTTAGTTTGTTGAGCTCAACAAATTCTGCCTATGTGCGCTGATTCCATTAAATAGCTTCAGATTCTTGTGTTCTTGACCATTTTACATGGTAATAAATGGCTAGTGTGTACTCTGTTAGGAGGCGGGTCCTTGTGACTTCTCCAGGCGCTAATGAGGAATATTGCTGAACTGTTAATTGATGGTTATTTCACTTATTTTGACAATCTCATATTGATCTTCACATAAACAAAGTGCCTTTCATTTTGTCAGTATATTTTCTTTGACATGATTCTTCAATTGTGCTCACCACGATAATTGCTCAATCATATATGTTAATGTGTCTAAGTCACATCATTTTTCTTCTTTAACCTGCCACCCTATCTATGTAGGGATCTTTTCATAAGATTGTCTAAAATAATGAAAATCATGTGTAATTTTTTCTTCTCTGCATATCTTCATCAATCATGTAAGCAAAACAATAGCTACCATGGTTCACCTTCCCTGACATAAATCAAATCGGTACTCAGCCGCAGCTTCTTATCTTTGTTTTGCAAAGTTACTCTCTTCAAAAATTTTATCTGTACTTGAGCTCGGATTCACAATATACTAAACTTTGTATGCCTTTGTATGTGCCTATCCTTTACTTATTAGGATGTACAGCTTGTCCATTTTTAATTTCTTTAAAATCCGTAACTTTGCTAAACCTAAACTTTCAACAATAAATAATTTTGCTATCCTGAAATGGTTCTTCGACTCCACCATAAGTTCTTCCTTTTGATTGATTCATATTGAACAGCTTATGAAAGCAGTTTATTAATTTTCTTGTTGTGGCTGGAACTCCTTGAGTTTGACTCTCAAGCGCATTTAATATTATTTGGGTTTCAACTTTTGTGTTCGTTTGTCTCAGCAAAGCAATTACTTTAATCGTTCTATGTTCAGAAAAATATCAAGTACTCTGATATATTCCGTCATCCGGCTTTGATCTCATCGTTATAATTTTCTCTTACATATATTTATGCAAACGCTCAATACTATCAAGCTATGTTGTGCAGTCAAGTTTCTTCTTTATAAGCTTACGTTTCTTGCGTGCTATTTCATCTGACCTCCTTGCAACGGGAAAAATAATCTAGGTATTGTATTATTAATTTAAAATAAAATCAATTATCATACAAACCTGCAAATGATATCATATAATATCATGATATTGTAAAATAAATACTCATATATCCTAATTCATATTGTACACCTTTTCCTTAATTTCTTAAACCTTATCATATCTGATACTATTTTTATTGACTATAAAGGTTACATTAAGAAAAAACTATTTGATTAGTTTCTAAACCTTAATTTATGAAGCATGAACGCACATAAGGGTACACATATGCAAATACGAGACACGACAAATTTGAAAAAAGGACATGAGGTCATGATTATATTATTTTATATATTTAATTATATATGTATTAAACAAAGCATAAACTACGAGATGAAATACGTACTACGGCACTAGTAGAAATAAAAGCACAATAGAAGTAAATATAAGGTTATACATTTAATCAATAATTATAAGTATTTTTTAGCGCAAACGAATACATATATAAAACTAATAAAGAAATAGAAGATACAATCATTAAAGTTATAACAAACAAAAAATTAACCCTTTTTAATCGGAGCCGATTTTTATAGGCCCGATTTCATCATTTGCACCGATTTAAACCTTTACCCTAAATCTAGTCCGAATGAGAGATTCAAAATATTCATTATTCTTGTATCATCTAAGATATCAAAGTTGTCCACATATATATGCATTCTTATTTCTCAACTCTCTACGTTGCATCCAATTTTGAAGGACACGACACGCAGAGTGTTTGAATGTCCGATACGTGTAGGACACGGACACGGCGAGCAAATAGAAATGTACATACTTCCTAGACGGCTAGATCTCTATAAAGCAAAATCACTTAAAACTTAATGATGCCAATTTTGAGTTTTTAACCCCGGTTCTGTAATTCTTTTCCCCTTTGGTGTTGTGAACATCTTGCGAATGTACTTACTAGATTAGCTTCTTATTTGACTAACCACAAACTTGAAATTAGAAGTAGTTTATTAAGTCACTGCGATGGTTAAAACTATGGTAAGTGCATTTCATAATTTCTAATTAGAATCTAATTGGTCTGGTCATATGCAATGTAGTCCAATCGATGCTCCGGTTAGAAGAAGTGATAAAATTGCCGATAATGGTGTAACCAGGGGTAGGGGTAGGGTAGACCTAGACGAACAAGACTAGAAACAATTAAGAACAATATGTTAATTATTAATTTATCCGAGGAGATGGTCCTTAATAGAGCTGAATGGAAGAAAAGGTCATATGGCCGAAACCAAAAATTTGAGATAAAGGCTTCTTTTTATTGTTGTTGTATGAATCTATAATGATGAATTAATATATACTTGCAAATAGCGGGTCTTCCCTGACCCGCGACTGCATGTATCTGCCATTTTCTGGAACCTTCTCATGAAGTTTAAATGTTTACAGTTCCATTATTTCAAGGATCAATATGCACTTAATGGCTCTGTTATTAAACAGATTGTTGGCTTATTAGCTACCTTTTTCGGCGTAGGTTGGAGGAGTTGGTGGTAAAGGGGCTGATTCATCTGGCCTCCAGGGTCGATATCCAGAGTCATCAAAGTTCTCATCTGCGGCTCTAGGCTCCAACTTGGGAATGAACAGCGATGACTATGTTTCAGCATCCAGTCGTGGATATTCTCAGAAAGGTGATCAGTATTCTTCTGCAATAAAGAGTTCTGATTATTCTTCAATGGACAGAAGGCATTATGGTGATCAGGCTGCTTATCTTGGGAGAGATTTGCAAAATGATCCAGCAAGACGATACACAGATTCTGCTTCTATTACCCAGCAGCATCAGGTGTAACTTCTTAACCTCTTATCACCTGTTATCCTTGTTTTATTTGTTGTGTTTGTTGTTTTAATCTTACTCCTTGTATATATTGTTATTTTTCAGCAGGCTGATATGCATGGCCACGTGGACCAGGTATTGCAGTTATTTTCTTTCCTCCTGATATTGATTTTGTATTATAGCCTAAAATATAAGTGACATGTTTTGTGATACTTTAACTAGGCATTGCTACTTCGACAGCAGCAGATATTGAAGGCTCAGGCACTACAGTCCAATTCTGATATGAGGTAGCTTCGGCCATTTTGCTTAAGGCACCTTTTATATGTTTGCTTGTGTTGGTCACAATTGTCACACATTTACTTTGATAATATAATATAGCCTAATCTACGGTTAGTTTCTGATTATACATCTTAGTTTCTCATGTAGTTTGTGTCATACCTGTCGATAATAGTGATTGCAATGCCATATATTCTCCGATATTGGTTTCTTACAACTACTTATGCACTAAGTAGAATATAAATTTCTGGCAGACAAGCTGAGTACCTGGCGGCAGCAAGGGCTGCTCCCATTCATCACGGGTCCCAAGAACTTAGCTCCTATGGCACAAGAATGGACATTGGTCCCCGCAGTTTGCCTATTCTCGGAAACACTCCGTACGATAGCAACCAACACACAGCTTCCATTCTAGGTGGAGCTCCGAGGAGAAATGTCGATGACCTGTATGCTCAGGGCTCATCTAGTGCTGCTGCTGCTGCTGCATATGGTGTTGGTTTGCCCCCTGGTCGAGATTATGTTTCCGGAAAAGGCCTTGCCGCTTCTGATTATCAAACACTATCACGTGCACATCCTATCCTTGGAGTGTCAATTGCTGACGATAGGAAGGACGATAGAAATGCACACCGCCGAGAGCTCGAAAGGGACGAGGAGCGCCGAAGGGAGTTATTACGAGAGAAAGAGAAAGAAAGGGAAAGAGAAGAGCGCCGAGATAGAGAGCGAGAGAGGGAGCGCAGGGAAAGAGAGAGAGAACGTGAAAGGGAGAGAGAACGAGAACGAGAACGCAAGCGTGCTTCAGAAGTTAGGCGGGAGCGGACTCCAGCAAGAGCAAGATCCAGAGATCGTCGAGGTTCTTCGTTGCTCAAGGATGAGCGAATTCGCCGGGTCTCACCTCGCAGGGTTTCGCCTCGTAGGGCTTCGCCGCGTCGAGATGATGCGCATAGGTGGAGCTCAGTATTTTTTCCCTTTGTACCCTGATTCAGTAGGTTGCTGCTACATTTTGTTGCAGCTTTGTTAACTAACCATTTGTTACTTTATACTGAAGGCATCGATCACCTGTTAAAGAAAAAAAGAGAGAATATTTATGCAAGGTAAAGTCATGTCAATCAGTCATTGTTCGATTCCTAGGGTAATTACTTGGTTCACGGGCTTTTAGGTCCTTGGCACATTCTTCAGCCAACCCTTCGAATTTTTCTTTTCATCACTCCTTGTCATCATTGCAAGCTGTTACTAGATCATCTGAACTCTTACATTTCTTTGTATTGAAAATAAGATTGGCAAACCAATACCTTTGAGTTCCTCATCTTGCTGCTTCATTTCTTTATGTGGCTTGCACATTCAATACATGGCTTCTTAGAGAAATAATCTTTGATCGAGTCATTATAACTAATCAATCATGCATACAGCGTCGTCTTCTCTTTGAGATGCTTCGCTGGAAGAACATATTGTGCAAGTAATACAACACCAATAGCAGTCATTGACTTGGCTGACTCATGATGTGCCTTCTCAATCACTGATGGTTACTGAATATTCAAATGCTTTTATTTCATTTGTTCTATGACATTGTAAAAGTAATCATCCTCATCAAAGTGATTTTGAATATATGAAGTATGTATGTCCTTTTCTAATTAATTTTGGCTCTTGCAGGTTTACCCATTCTGTTTGGTGGATGTTGAGAGGGATTATCTGTCTTTGAATAAGCGATATCCCAGGCTATTTATATCCTCCGAGTGTTCAAAGGTTTCACCTTTTGTTCAGAGATCTTTTCGTCCCAATTGTTTGCCCGACTGGATTTTGCCAGATCACTTATTACCTTAATGCTGTGTGTCATCTTCAGGTTGTTTTGCACTGGCCAAATCAAAGTTTGCATCTTTCACTTCATACTCCAGTCAGGTAACATTGTTCAGGAATTTACAATTCATTGATACTTGTTTCTTGCGGATACTGAGATTCTTCACTGCTGTGGATCAGCTTTGAACATGAGTATGTAGAACTGGATAAAAAGGGTGAGGAGAAGGCATTGGTTCCGTCGGATGATCTTAATCATGGAAAGACTGTTTGGAATGCAAAGGTAATTGCTAAGTATGAGCTTGAAAATTTCTGATAATTTTATTTCAGATCCTGAAAGCCAACTCTTGAATATCTCAGGTTATCGTTATGCAGCGTTACTAATTTCTTTTGTCATTCTATAGTGATCTTATATTTGTAAATCGTTCTGAAATTTGTGTTGGAATTCTTTATCATTCCTAACACTAAGTTCACCTTTCTTTGTATTACTATTTGATAGCCTTAAAAAGTGTCTGACTATGATAACTTTATTAGATTAATGTTTCTAGAGTGCTAACAACTTAAGTTTCTGATATATCATCATTATGCCTGAGTGGTAGTTTATTCCTCTTTTTCCCGCACAGGAACATTGAACCACTCATTTTAATGGAAACTTCCAAGTCCTTAATTTCAAATGCTGAGTTGACCTAGCATCTATTGGCAATGCTATCATGTTTTAATTGTCCTATCTTCAGATCAATGGATTTCATTTGTGCACTGTAGTCTGCTTAGAGCTATTCTCATTTATATGTGCTTACTTCAGGTGATTTTGATGAGTGGGATCAGCACTGATGCTTTGAATGACATGTCTTCTTACACACGCTCTGATGACAAAATTATCCACATCAACAACATCTTGAGATTTGCCATACTTAAGAAGGACCATTCTTTTATGGCTATTGGTGGTCCATGGAATGGCGCAATAGATGGTGGAGACCCCGCAGTTGAAGAGTCTTCTCTGATCCATACCGCCCGCAGGTGGTTGCTCTTAATATTCCTCTATATGTGCACTTGTGATGTTTTTGTATATCATTGGCTTGTCGATTCTTTGAACTGAGTTTTCTTGGTTATGATGATTGACAGATATCTTAAAGATATCACACAACTTGATTTACAGAATTGCAAGCATTGGAATCGTTTCCTTGAGGTAATCTTGGCTTTTCTACTTAAAATTTAAACCGCTAATTTCTGATGATATATAGCGCTATTTAAGGGCACTATGTCACGTACTCGTAATATCATTTATGCTTTTGGTTTTCTGTATATTTTCAGACAGTTTCCAAGCAAGGCACTAATTAAAGTGTTAACATAGCATGTTGACCATATCCGACAGTCTTACCCATATATGATGTCCACTGTTTTTGTATAGTTTCTAGCTTCTGATTCTGATCTATACATCTTTCTATAAAAAAATTTAGTTCATAGATTTGCCTTGCATGACAGTCCACATTAAAAAAAAAGGAACTCACTAAACTTTACTTCACATTTAATAAAATAAAACCATGTGTATTCAACTACTGAAAGACGCTGACTACATATATACGCTTTGCTCTTCCATTGTCAATAGATAGTATAAGATGTGAGAAAGTATTTATCTTTCCATTACCTTGTATTTATTTTATGCTCAGTTAATTTAGTTTTTTCTATTGTAAAATTAGAACATAAATATAGATTTGACAATGGGATCTTTTCTTCTTTTCATTGCTGGTGGTATTGAAATCTAATTGGCTTCCTTGAGTAGCACTTAGTTTGCTATCTATTAGTAATGGCTATCTACTGGCAATCGGGCCTCTATTTTAGTTTTATGATTCTAATACTATTGCTGTTTCCCTTAACAGCCAGCTGATTCTCAAATTTGTTATTTTCATCTTGTTTGTTTATAGTCCTATACTCGTTACCCTTGAGTCTCATTCACACTTCTAATGTATCTATTTTATGGCCGCTCGAGCACCTCCAACTTTATTTTTCTCCTTCCTGCGGTTCTTTTAAAGGCATACCTTTTTAGTTTGAATATCATGATAACTGCATTCTCATATGCTACAGTCAGTATCCATAATCGTTGGTTATTTTCACCCTGGCAAAACAAGAATCCTGCAATTGGCACTATATTGGTTAATTCTACATTTTATTAAATTATATTAAACATTTGTCAAATTCACATTTCAGCAACTCTTTAGACATTAGCTAGTTATTTATACCCTATGAAAATAAGAATTATGGTATTGACACCATATCGGCTAATGCTACATTATATTCTACACTATATTACTGCCAAATAAATATTCTGCTATTACCATGGTTTGAAATCTTGGCCGATCCTGCAACATTATATCGGTTAATGCTACATTATATCGGTTAATGCTACATTATATTATGAGGATTGTTTTTAATTGCTTTTACCATATATTTACAGAAATTACTAATCTTAAAATTCTGTTTGTCAAAGATTTAAAGTCTGATATTCTTTTATCCGAGATGGCTGATACAGCCACGGTGGCTGATTCGATCCCAAAAGTGACCCTTCGATACTGATAATGAAATTTTAAAAGCTTGTATTGATTCCCGTATTGGTTAACATTATCAAAAAATTCTTACAAAATTTTTCATTCCCCGGATATTTTGGATATTATTTGATTTTCGTTTTTTATTTATCAATGTGAGCTAATCTATCTAACTGCTTATTTTTAAGGACTTCAACATTATTATTCTGGTCCTAATGTAAATTGCTGTTTATACACTCTTCGTTTCTTTCGTTTGAGTATCTCATTAAACAATTTCAATTCCAATTTTGTGAGTTTGATACTTCTCCCTGTATCATTTTCACTTTTTAGTTGGCGTCCTATTATGATAGCTTAGCACAGTTCCTTTTCATATACATATGTTCCCTTTTCCTACCATTGCTACTTTTCTGATGATCCTTTTTCCTTTTAACCACGTTAGTGTTTTCTTGGTTTCTCCACCTTTCACTACCTTGAATCAAGCAGATATTGTAATTGCTCAGTGCCCTGCCACAAAATATATTTGACTGCTTTATTATATAGATCTTCCGGGAGCTATTTATTTTTGAACTGATATCATGTGTTGTTACGTTGGTGCACCAATCAAGATCTTTTAACATTATCCATGAGCATGTAGTTTTCATTATTCTACACATTTTGTTGTTTCTATCCCAGTTTTTACTCGTCAGTTGAAAGCCGTTCCCCTTTTTGATTTGAATTCAGGATTAATCGATCCTTAATGTACCAAACCTACTTGATAAATGTTACTTTCTCATGTATTTTTGCAGCATTTTAGTGCATCATATCTAGAACACGGTTTCACATTGTTCATTGGTTTACATGGAAAAGTAGGTTCACCCTCGTTTTTTTATATACTTGTTGATGCTCTTTGTGAAAAATGCTTTATGTCAAAAGCCATTCTTAACAAGTTTTACGTGTCAAAATAAGCTACATATATTGCCTTGTGATGTTCTTTGCATTATCATTTGTGAACATAAAAAAAATTTGTTTGACAAATACCTTACCTGTACGGCTAGGGTTGCATCCCGATCCATGTATATTTTGGATACAGATACAATGTTTTTATATGAAGGGAGGGAGGGAGGGAGGGAGAGGACGCGGAGTATACAATGCCATTGCAGAAATTTTCTGAGGTGGCTGGACACATGGCGGAGCATTATTCATCACTTTACCCTTTTATTTTAACCTCAATGATCCTTGAATTTACAAAAAATGCATGCACATGGATCAACGATTAATCTGTTGCTATGTGTCTTGCCACCATAGGAAATTCCAATAGTGCAATATATACCTCATTCTTTCACACAGATGGATTCGGAAACAATTTTAACAAAATTATCCGGATACAGATACAGGTATTCAGATATATGAATTAGATGACGATATGATTCTAACAACCGTAGACAAATAGACAATATATCATTTTAATTTTATATTTTTGTTAATAATGTTTATTTCAGCCATACATTTGTTGCTTATTTAAATAAGCATGCATTTAAAAGAATATTTTGATAGATTATTTCATCGTATCTGTTTCAAAAAATGCAAACCAGGCTAGTAATATATGTTGTATGTTTGTAGACATTTTTTATTTATTCTTATAATATTCATTTGCGTTCATATTTGTCTTTATCAAATATTTTAATTACTCATATTAAACAAGTATTTGTATTCATTTTTAAATGTATCAATTACGTACACGCTATCGCTTCACATCCATGTATTTATCTTGAATCTTTTTATACCTAAATCCGCTTCGTATCTATATCCGCCTATTTAATATCCGCTTCGTATTCATATCACACTGTCTAATTAAGATGACTTTTTTTCCGGATGTGACTTTTTAATACCGAACTATATCCGCTTCGCATTCCTGTCTTGTTTTTTAAGTCGTTCCCTATTATTCAGCTAATACATTTCATTAAACCCTACTAATTAATTCTGCCTTGGTACATGCGGTGAAATAAGAAAATATTTAAGCAAGCACGTTAGAATTATATTTCAACTTTTATACTGACACCTACAGTTTTGGATAAAGGCTTGTTGTAATTGTATATTTCTTTGCAGAAAATTAGTTCAAGATTTTTTTTAATCGATAACGTGTCTAGTGTTAGAAATGCCCTAATTCTATTTTTTATCAGATACATTATGATAGAGTTGGTGAAGATGGTCTCTTTAGTCATAAAGAAATCACTGTATTATATGTCCCAGACCTATCAGAGTGCCTTCCTTCTCTGGATGCATGGCGAACTCAATGGCTTGAACACAAAAATGAGTTAGCAGAGAGGGAACAACAGCTGACTGTAAAGGATAAGGTTAGGACTTATTTCTAGTTTTCCATATTTCTGTATTCATATAAATGGGAGCTGATCCCTTTTCAATTTTGTTATTCAGATATCTTCCGAAAAGAAGGAATCCGGAAAAGGTGAGTTTATTCTACACGGGATTTCCTAATCGAGGAAGTGGGCTTTAAAGTGTCACTATAGGTCATAAACTCTATAGTGAATCTGACATGACAATATCTCATTTGTTGCATATTAAATAAGTGATGATGCATAAAACGAATCTGATGTATAATAGACAGAGAATGTCATCACTTTAAATGATGAATATTTATCCAATAAAATATTACCATTTCAAAGTCAGTCTATCCCCCAACTGCACATTAGGCTCTGTTCTCTCTTTCTGATCTGTATATGACTGCAAATTATTCATACAAATAAAGATGGTAATTTTGCAGAAAAAGCTAAAGCGGAAAGCAGTGCAGGAAAAGGTACAAAGGCTACTAAAACCACGGGTGCAGCGAAAGCTGATGATACCAAAGATACTATCAAAGAACCCAATAAGAAAACTGAGGTTGATCACAAAGGGAAGGAGAAACTGCAAGATGAAAAACTGATGGAGGAAATTAAAACAGATGGGACTATTGCTGATCCTAAACAAGCTGACGACAAGAAAAAGGCAGTAAAGAAGAAAATTGTCAAGAAGGTGGTGAAAGGAAAAGCTTCTGCTAAGAAAGTTACTGAGGAACCTGTGGTGGATGTCAAGGATAAAGGAGGCAAACATATTAAGCAAGAAACTTTGGTTAAGGAAGAAGCTAAAGATGAACCAGAGAAAGTGAAAACATTTACCAGAAAGAGAGTCGTTAAAAAGGTAGCTGCTAACCAAACCGAGAAGAAATCTGAAGTCGATACAGAGAATCAACAGGAAAAAGAAATAAAAAAAGAAGCTGATGAAGCAGTTGTTGCCCCTCAGGAAGCAAGTGTTAGAACAACTGGAAGGAAGAAGATTATTAGGAAAGTGATTAAAAGAAGGGCTGCTGGGCCTGGGAAAAAGAATGTTGCTCTTAAGGAGGAGGCCGTAGAAGAAGATGAGAAAGCAAAAGAAGAAGAAATGAAAGACGTGGTGAAAAAGGAAGATGAGGGTGTTAATGGGTCTAAAACTCTAAAGAAATTGACTGACAAGGACAATAAGGAGATCAAGTCAAATGAGAAGAATTCAAAGTCAGAGAATGAAGCCTCAAAGATTAGTGCTTCACCTCAGGTTGCAAAGGACAAAGATTCGAAGAAAGATGCTCATGCTAGCAAGGAGAAAACAAAAGATGAGAAAGATAATAAGAGTAAAGATGGGAAAGGAAATGAGAAAGGAAAGCATGAAGAGCCACCAAAATACCCAGGATTATTTCTGCGAACAAAACGGAGCAAGGGATCAAAAGTATGTTGAGGCGATCATTGGATAACCATTTAAATATTTTAAATATTATATATTCTGAGATGTAATTTTCACCTGCCTTTTAAACTGCAGATTCGATCAATGTCCCTCTCATTGGATGGACTCCTGGATTATAATGACAAAGACATTGAAGAATCAACATTTGAGGTTTGCCATCTTCTCCTCATGCATGTTTAGCATTCTTCCTTAAATAGGATCATCATATTAACTTTGCCTATTTAATATCATTTATTTTGCGGATCTAAATGAAAATTTTAATTGCCTACTCCATTTGTATTATGGACTTTTATGCCGCATTAGATATAGCACTTAGTGATTCACATTTGCTGACATGGGTATCAATTAGCATCATGTAGAATAGTATTAAACTTGTGTTATTTTAGTCCATAGTAAACCTGCCATGCTTGAATGGAAAGTTTTATTTATTTAGTAAATACATCTGCTGTCCCTATACCTGATTATATTACAATCTTGTCCAGCTTTCTGTGTTTGCTGAGGCACTCAATGAGCTGCTTCAATACCAAATGGGTTGCCGTCTTTTGTCATTTCTTGAGGTAAAAATTTATACTTTATAAACTTTCTAATTGGAGTTCTATTGATCGGCTCTGGAAAAATCCATTCTTTTTTATGTAGAAGGTGCGTAATAAATATGTTATAAAGAAGAATCAGCGCAAGCGAGAAAGAGATGAAAAGGTCGAGAAGGAAAAGGAGGAAAAATCCTCATCAAAGCGACGCAAGGCCACTGATGACTCTGGAGGACTAAAAGAATCTTCTAAATCTGAAAAGCAAGATTCTGATGAAACAATGGGCGAGGCTGAACAAGATGAACCTAGAACAGATAACAAGTCAGATAATGAAAATGAGGACGCTGAGGATGAAGAAGAAAACAAATCAGACGATGATAATCAAAATGACAATGGAGAAGAGGAAGAGGAAGATCCAGAGGAATATGATCAGGAAACAGATGATGTTGATCCCTCAGATGATGGGGCCCAGGAGGTAAGCATAATATTGTTCGTTTTTCTCCCTGATTTGGGCTATGATAATGGTGTTCTTTTACTGCATAGCCATTCCTATTTAGAGCTAGAAAAACCTTTCCCTTGTTGCAAAATTTGCACCTCTGAACCTAATTGTGGCTATTTTAGGGTGGATGGGACTTAATTCTGCTTCTGTCTGAAATGGGTTTGCAAAGTTTGAATTAGTGGGCTTTGTGAGAGATTAGGCTCATGATTAGGCAAAAATAACTGGATTCACTGTCATTTGTAATTATTTTCTTGAACTAGGGGTAAAACCGGCAATGTATGGGGAACTGTGACATAATCAGAAAATAAGCTATTAAATTCAATTTACATGCGATCTTTATTTGTAAGTAGTGTGAGGATATTCGTTTAAACATTCTTTTTATAACATATATCTTCCTTTTATCAGGATCTGAATGAAGCTAAAACAGATGATGTAAAGGCTGGATCTGGAAAGACAGCAGCGGAAGAAGCAAATGGTCTCAAGAAGAACAATGATATCAAAACAACAGATGAGAACTCGGATAAGGAGAAGGAAGGGAAGGAACGGTCTGAGGCTAAGAAGTCTGATTCTAAGAAGGATGAGGTAGTTGATAAAGAAGCACTGCAGGTAACTTCCATATCTTGGTTCTCTCTTATTTTGTTAGTTTTTGTTTGATTTTTAATGTTAGACCTAATTGGGACCCACCCCCTTTCCTGAATAAATTAGATTGTCCTGCACTCTGCATGCCTTGAACTTGTGACAGACCTCACAATTCTTGTGCTCTATCAACTCCTAGGTTTCTTGCAAGTCATGGTTGAAATTGTGCTACTTTTTATAGCTGGCATTCAATGTAGAAAATAGCGCGCTACGCAGCACAAATAGCGCGCTACGTAGCATAGCATGGCCAGTTTGCTACGTAGCTAGCTAACATAGCACATTCACGAAATAGCGTATACTACATAGCATTGCTATGTAGCTTAAGCTATTTAAGCTACACAAAAAGGGGTTTTAGTGGGCATTTAATTTAATAAACCGACCTGGATCCATTAAACCCAATAACAAAAAGAACATTTGAAAACCCTATTTCAAAGTTTAGGACATCGCCGGCCATCACTAAAGCCGATCTCCCTATTCCCGCCCATCGCCGGCCATCTTAACCCGCCCAGCCATCCTTGCCCATCGCAGTCCATCCCGCCCTCGTAGGCCAAATTTCGAGGCCTTCTAAAGGCCATTGTAGACACTTTTAAGGCACCCGAGGCTAGATTTCATCGTCGGAGTTATTTAGTGTAATTATTTTTATTCTTATTACCTTTTTCTATTGTTTTGGGTTCGAATTGGAGAAGAAATATGTTGCTGCTTAGTGCTCGAGTAAAGTTCTCTCTTAGATGGATTTTTTTGTCTAAATTGATGGGACTAATATTGGCATGCTAGTAGATTTTAAAAAATTATTTAGACTATATTTGCTATTTTTGTATTTAGTATAACTATATTTATATTTTTTAATTAAAATATTAATAATCCGTGTAGCTATCCTATTTGTGTTTTTTGCCATTTGGTGGCAGAGAGCTATGCTTTATGCTATCGCTATTTTCAACCTTGCCGGCATTGCACTATATTTTGGGTAGATTACAGTAAACTACTGTCAACTGCCTTAAAATGTTATTTATTTCATCAGTGTCCCTTAAAATGCACATTTAAGGATCTTTTAGTGAAAAAGACCCCCTTAAAGTTTAAGGGTTAACTGTCAGTAATGAACTTTAAGATAATGTAGTTTAGTGCAATTTAGCCTTTTTTTGTGCACTTATCTGACTTGTCTGCATCTTTCTCCCAAATAGGCTTTCAGATTTTTCGATCATAACCATGTGGGTTATATAAAGGTAAAGATTCATCGATCCCGCCTGTTCTCTAAAGTCTAAAAGCACCATTCATAATCGGTACCACGGTCTTATCCTATTTTGACTGTGTGTAGGTTGAAGATTTGAGACGCTTGCTTCATAACTTGGGCAAGTTCCTTTCTCATAGGGATGTCAAGGTTAGATTTCAGCACTTCCTAGTTGTTCGATGCGATTAATTTAAATATTTTTGCGTATAGATGTGTTAATTAAGATGGTTAAAGATTTGAGAATATCTTAATTAAAATAGTTGAGATATATTAGTTTTATTTTTTTGGTATTTTTAAATCTTAAATATTATTAAAACCATAAATTATAAATTAGAATCTTAAATGTTATTTTTTTTCTCACAGAATATTAAGGATCGTTTCTTATCATATGATCCTAATAATCAAATTCAAATCTTAATTTGAGAGCTTCCTGTTTGGGTTCAATGTGATGCTGATTTTTATTTGTCGCAACTTCTTTGCTTTTATCGTGTAAAAACAGGAATTAGTCCAAAGCGCTCTCTTTGAAAGCAATACCGCAAGGGATAATCGCGTCTTCTATAAAACGCTTGTGAAGCTAACGGACCTTTGATCCGTGTTGTATTGGTTGGAAACAAATTTGTAGCTGAATCAGCTGGGATAATACTTGATATGTTAAATCTCATGGTGCTGTTAGCCAAACACTTGATAACTTTTTTGTGGATGCTTCAAAATTGTTTAGTACTGAACTCTGTTGCTTCGACGGTTTCGATTTGATTGCCTTTTATCTGCTTTTAATATGCAAGAATCTTGTAGTGCTGATTGCCTTTTATCTGTTTTTGATTTTATCTTTAATATGCAAGAATCGATTTTTGTCTGTTATTGCATCAGTATCATGAATTTAGCAAAATATTATGCATTATTTGTCTTAACTCATTGCTTAGGAACGACTAGAATCCTTTGGACCAGCATGATTTTCCTCCAATTTTTGTCAGACCAGTGAGCTTGAATTTTTTTATTTGAATCGTTTTCTAATCTTTAAGCTAAGAAAAATTTAGAACTTTCATCCTACATTATTCTGTCCATGCATATTAAATTTGATGTTTTCTTTCATTTGCCTAAAACAACTATGTGTATGTTTTATAGCTATAGGTGTTGCCATATTCATATCCCGGCAATCATATGCATATTCGAAGATATGGATATGGATTTGAAATAAATATCGGAAAATAAACCTGATAAAATAAAAATTTCTATTTTTGTTATTGAGAATGGATATGGAAAACATATAGGATTTGACATATCTGTGCTATTGACGAATGTCAACACGAATAGTCATCGAAAATATAAGTTATTGTCTGTATTTGCTAAAAGTCGCATAAGCTACCGAGTTGGCTCAAATTCCAGGTATCTGTTTACATCCCTAACTAAAACTAAAGCTCATTTACAGAACCGAAAGGATTCAGGAAAAACTATATATATTAGGACAAGAGTTCACATAATTTATCATCACTACTTCATAGGAACATACAAACTTCATCATCTCTTATGAAATGATTGTTAATTTACCACTAATAGATAGTAAATTTTTTACACCCATAGTAACAGAACACAACTAAAAATTATGAGCAATGTAATGGGCATCATCACTAGCTTGTTTCCATGACCATAATAATCTCCATATCCTTCAACTCCTAATCCTTCCAAAACACCAAAATCACCTTCATAACACCAAAAAGTCGAACAAATTAGCAAAAAGGTTCTTTAAAACGGCGAAATTATACCAATTACCTCGCTTTTCAGGATTCCATCAAAAATTTCTTTTGAGAAGGTATTTGTCACTAAAATACCCTTAAATATAACACTTTAAGGGTGTTTACTGTAATAAAAATACTTTAAGGTATTTTGGTGAAAAATAACTATGTTTAAGTGTATTTAGCCCTCAACATTTTTTTTGTTGATAATTTCATAGCAGCCTTACCTCGTCTGCCTGTGTGCCCACAACCCTCAGCAAGACTCTTGCTAACAGCTTTTATCGATGCGCCATTATAAAACCTAAAGTTAAACAATATGTCGTCGATGCACTTGAGCACGAGCTTCGTCTCTGCTAGGCACGGGCCCGTGCAGTACTCTTCTGTAGCCTCTGGTGGTACATGTAGGACTCCTTGGGCTTTTAGCCTGTAGTCTTCTTCACAACTGTTATATACCTAAGAAAACAGAGGAAGAAAATTTGAGATTTGGAAACAAGGGGGTTAATTGCACAAAACCCACTGTAATTTGCCCCTTACAGAACTTATACCTCCTAAAACACTGCCCATGGACCAAAACCCTTATAGCTGAATCGTAGTCTTCTAAGGATTTTGGGCTTCGAACAAAGAGGATGTTTGCGCTAATATATAACTTGTGGTGGTATAACTGTATAAGTGCCATACGAGATAAACTAAAGAGGGTGTTAATTGCAAATCTTAATCAACTTACATAGTGATCATTGAAGCATTCCAATGCTCTGTTTACAATGCCAACTGGGTCTCCTTCTGTGAAATTTGAATTATGGTTAGATTTTATTTATTTTTAAAAAAAATGAATTTGTAGATAGATCGATACTTACGCGAGTTGCAACGAGCAGCAGCGAAGAAAAGAAATGATATGACAGCGAACCGGCACTTGAAACTCGGAGAAAACGCCATTAGGGGAATTTCTCTAAGAAATGCGGAAAGAATGCAGGGATTAGATCTACAATCTAATATAGCTTAATTACATAGCTTATCTATTTCTTTTGTTTCATTCATCTGCTGCTCATTTTTTCTTGCTTTTTGGTGCATGGATCAACTAATTCTCTTGCGAAATGACGGCGATGCCCTTCCCCGAGAACAGAAGTTAGGAAAGAGAGGTGTGGAATACAATTGGTTTTATGGGGGGCAAATTCGGGAAGAAATAAGTTCTCCAATTGGTGGTTTGCTTTGTTTTGCAGAGTTAGGGGGGTGTTGGATTTGGTGGGAAAATATTTACCAACTTATTTTAGATTGGTCTTTTAAAAAAGTTTCCTCAGTTGTCAGCAGCACAAAGATTTATGTTAATGAAGGAATTTATTTAAAATATTGCAATACAAACCTGAATTTTATACCTGATAAATAAATTTATTAATCTCAACTTTGTGCACCTACAATCTTGATTTAGCCATATAACCTTGAAGCAAAATATTTGCATGGTAACTCACGAATGTTGCGGAAATTTTAGAAATCCTAATTTTTTCCGGTTTTCTTCGGACTTTTTAATATTTCATTTGTAACATACGAGAATTATGAAATTTTCAGCTTTTTTCGATTTTTCAATATTTTGCTTGCCGCGCAAGTAAATCAAGAAATTTTCTATTTTGCAGGTGTTCGGTTAAACTTTTCTTATATTTGCGATCAGTCAATTCGATATTTTTAGCGAACTCGTCTCTTTGAATAGTTGGCATTTTTTAAAGGAACGGGAGAACATTTTTCCTGTATGAATTCGACCCCTTAAAGAGCATTCAATTAATTGTGCAATTAAACATGGTATTTAAAGAAATGAAAACTCCTTAGTAAAAAAATAAAGGGGGTTAATAGCACAAAACACCCATGTAGTTTACCCGGAGTGGCACTTAAACGCTTGAAGTAGTTTATTAGCACAAACATGCCCTATGCTAATCGATTCGAACCCTAAAAGTGCTTTAAATCCCTAAAAGTGCTTTAAATCGCTCAAAATCAATTCCAAACAAGTCCAATAATTGTCTAATTTTGTTTTAGAACTTGTTTTTGTTGTCCAGAGTTGAATTTGAGCATTTTTAAGGATTTCATCGATGATGAGCAGAGAGGGTGTTTATGCCAATAAATTATTTGAGGGAGTGTAAGTGCCACACGTGCTTAACTAGATTGGGGTTTTATGCAATTAACCCAAAAAAATTGAAAACTCTAATACAGTAGTCCATCACCCATCATCTTCAAATAAAGAGAAAAGCCAATAATTGAAATGAGCTTATCAAGTTTAGGACTGGTCTTGACGTTTTTGAACACGATTGCCAAAATAACAGTAGATATTTTATTTTTTTGGGTTGAATTGGCAATCAGCCCAGACAAGACTTAAAGACCGTGTACCAAGACAGGGCTAAACATCTGGATCGTCCGCACTACGAGCATTAGGCCGAGTCTTGGCCCGTCGGGTATCTCTTTTCGGCCTATTCACGCTATTCAAGTGCAGGGCCAGACATTTGGACCACTCTGTCCGACCGCAGGAAGAATCTTGGATCAGTCTTTGAAGATCTTTAGACCGAACGGGTCCGACTACATTGCACCAGTCAAGACTAGACCTAAACCCACCAAAGTGGGAATGCAGAGCCGGACGTCTGAATCATTCGCACCGGTGACCTTAAACTAAGTCTGACTTTAGTCTCCCTCGGCGATCTCCCTATCGGCATTGCTATCCTTTGTTAGGCGGCGTGCTGATGGCAAGGCCGAGGGACGTCCCATCTAATGTTTAGATATGTAGGTCGGGGACGATGGAGGCATTACATATCCAAGGAGGGCTAGACTTATCGAGCTTGAATAGGGCCTCTGATGAAAACAGAGCGTTAACCGTCAGAGTCTTAATCTACCATTAGTATGGACGTAGCGCCCGCTAGATCTAGAGCTAGGATAATCAAAGATTTTGGTTTGTTGATTCACGGATCCTTTCTCTACCCCGTCCTTCCTTTTATAGGGGATAGAGATTGATGTATTTTATTGCATATTTTATAACCCTATTTATCATTTCTTATATATATTTAATTGCTACTCAAGGCGTGTTTTGAATAAATGCAGCCTCTAGGTACCTAAGTGCAAAAAGTAAAGAAAAAAGGAAACACGTGCGTTAAAGGCTACAATTCAAGTTAACTAAGCAACTGGGCAACTTGAGAGCGCAACCAAGTGATCAGACCAGTCAAAATAGCATATCAAGTCTACTAATGAAGACCCAAACCATTCAGAGTCAACCAGAACGCAGATCGGCGGCTTGTTCCGCACTTCAACAACTCGGTATTCTTGCGTTGGACTTTTCTGCGAGAATAAATTAAAATAAAATATTTAATTGTGAATTATCTCTCGCCTTAATACCCTATAAATAGAGTTCAAGATCCAAGGTTTCTTTCTCTCTTCTTTTTTGGCGAATCTTTCAATTTCTAGGGTTTCTTTGTCATTTTAAGAGCACTGCAATTAGGTTTAAGCACTTTTTATTCTCTGAATTATTTTTATTTTATTCCAATGAATTCTATTTATTTTTATTGTGTTGTTTTTAATTTATGTGTGGCTAATTGTTGAATACCTATGGTTGATGAACCTAGGTTTAGAATGTTTTAATAATTGTTGATTATGTTTTCTCAAATGAACTTAATCACAAATCTAAATAATATGAATATGTCCTTCGAAAATATATCTAGCGATAAGCTAGGTTAAATCTTATGCATGACAACCATAAAGTTTAATCTGAAAAAATAGAGATCGAGAGGATGGATATTGTTTAGGTTTGATCTAATTAACATAAGATTAACTCTAATTTTTCGATAAACCTAAGTAGATCTATGTGATAACAAACATAAGATCTACCGAGGGAAAGGTAGAGATTAGATTAATACTGTGATTATTTAAAATGAATTCTAATAATAATTAATGGACTTAAATTGATTGATAAATTATATTGAGGACCGTATAACCTATGCTTCCCTATCAATGTTTGATAGGTTATGACGGTGGACAAATAATTTATGTTTTTAATTCTAGATCTACAATTGTTATATGATAGTAATAAATATAGAAAGCATAGCAATACTTACCTATGAATAAAACCAGTTGATTCAATAGCCTAGGTATGGTTCCCTTATTAAATCTTTTCTAAAGTATTTTTTTTACATGCTTTATCTTTGCATCTAGTAGTAGTAAAACTCTTTTCAAAATTTTTATTTTTAATTCGCTTGGATTTACCTAAAAATACCATATTCCATGTGGATCAACCTGTAATCTGCATGAGTGTTATAATCGTACACCGTCCATTTGCGGTATATAGATAGAACATTAAATTCCTCATGATAGGATTTGCTTGAGAGCCAGTCCACTGGCTTTGGGCCGGGCCTGGCTCTTCATCCGGCCTCTCTATCGGATTGTGAGCGAGGCTCATTAGTCTTCGTCCCAGCTTGGGTGGTTTCTTGGGCCCTTAGCTTTTTTTAATTTCCCTTACTGGGCCAGGTCTTTCAAACAGACTCAAAAGGCTAATAGTTTTGCGCAAACAGTACGGTTTATTAATGTTCTACTGTATGGCGTACAAAAATAGCGAAAAGTTTTCTGACACGTTAAAAATTTCTGTTTTCTTCGGGTTTTTTGCCGCAATCTTATCTTGGATTCTGTCATGCCCCGCTTCTCAATAGACGGAAACGGTGACGTGGCAAGCCCGTAATATATTTATCCAGAGAAGGCCATTCTCTAAATAAATATACTAAGCGTGTTGAAACAATAATACACAATACAAGAATAAATTGAAACTGCAAAATTTTTCAACAAACTTCTCTATTTACATTCAACTTCCAATATTTACAAATATAAGAGTTTATGCTGGAAAGTAGATACAATAAGGGAAATGCCTAAACAAGTTGCATGCATAACCTGAAGGAAAAGAAGCTGAGCTAACCCTGAGTAGTTATCTGGTCGTAATCCTTCTCTGTGGCTTCAACTTCCTCCGTTTCGACAGTATCTGACGAACATTCCAAGAGAAGAAAAAATGGATGGAATGCCCGTCAGCGAACTAGCGTTTGGTAAATCCCAAGAATAGCTAAGAGTAAAGAAAATGACAAGAGTAGAATATATATATAACGAGTAAGAGTATAAGATCATGGGTAAATATATACTATATGTCTCTAGATGGTCATTATATTAACATTAAGTTCTAGGTGTGAATGTCAACGCAGCCGTAGAAGTATTCACGAGCTTAAGAGTGGGGCCTCAGGAGTAAGGAAACACATGCCTATTTTATATATTAGTATCGGGGCTCTAGGCTGTGGATGAGTCAACCCGAATGATATTCGAGTAAAATAAAAAAGAGGTAAATACGAGACTCCTGAAACTCCGTTGGATTCACACAAGAAACTATCCCAACCATCCCGTGTATAATATATTATAACTGGTTAATATGATTATCTGATTTGATTGATTGATATATCTTGATCGAAACCCTAGATTGCAAAAGGTGTAAATTGTATTTGAGTGAGTTGAGTAATGTACGAGTCATGACAATTGCAATCTGGATTCGAGTCAAGTTGATTCGAGTAGATTGGATTCGAGTTCATATTCGGGTTTAGATTAGAGTTCGAGTTTGTATTCGAGTTCTAGTTCAAGTTTAGATTTGAGTTCATATCTTTTCATGTGAATTAATGTAAATTATTAACCTCTTATGTTCAGGAGATATCAGCAGCTGCTGTATATGGGCGGCAGGATTTGTGTCTTTTTTCAAGACAATTACCATTGATAACCCCGTTAAATTGTTTAACATGAATAGGAAAGCACTCATTTTCTCCGGCTCCGTATGGCTCAAGAGAATTGATTTCGCTTAAACCTATATTTATCTAAGGTCCTTAAAATATTGTTTGCATATCTTGAATGGTTTTTATAAAAATATTTTAATATAGTCTCAAAATAACCTTGAGGGCGATTTATAATATTTAGGGTTTTCATGCACATGTATTTTAATTATTGGGATATTTTAATGATACAACTTAGCTTTTTTTTAAAGTTTGTGGTATTTTTATGAAGATTACTACTTTTGAGAACTTGGTGGTATTTTATTAACAATTTTTAATCTTTCATTTTAAAAACATAGTTTTTTAATATGTTTTTATTGAAAATACGGGTTTATAATTTTATATAAATTTTCTAAAAATTAATTTTTATTAGAAAAAGTCGCGTTTCTTAAAACCTGTATTATTATTCTTTTCGAGACCGAATACTCCGTGAGGAGTTCTGCATCTCGCTCTACTGTCCCAAGGATGTGCGATAATCTGCACCATCAATTAGCGTGTCCCCTAACGAGCGTTGTAGAGGCGTAATTGCCAAGAATTTGAAATACAAACCCGTTTTGAAACGGTGTGGTATTTTAATGAAAAGCTTATTTATTTAACTTAGCCATAGATCTAGAATACCGTGCTATGGAAGTATGGTGTGCGTGTGGGGTAGGTCGTTGCCCCGTGAAGTTTTTCTAAAGGTATTTAAAATAATTATCGATGAGAGGGTGATACTAAAGTTCATAGTATTTTACTGAAAAAGTTTGTTATATGTTCGTTACATATAAAATTTTTGTTAAAACTAAAAACTAAAAGATGTGAAATAAGGTTAGGATTATTGTAGCATGCTAATTTGATCTTGTTTGCTTATCACATAACTTGCAAAAGTTAAAAAGAAATCGATATCGGAGATAACTCCTCTTTTGTCGGTTTGTTTTAAAAAATGGTTTGAGATAGAAAGAGAGAGGGATGAAGGGACTTATTGTTTTTATATGACTAAGAAGAGGTTGAAGAAACTCTCGGGGGTCGTGGTTTTGTCGGAGATGCTCCGACCACCGAGTTTGGATCGCTATTCCACTTGCGGGGCTTAACTCCATTTGGCACTTAGAAGTTTTTAGAGAATTTTTGCTAGAATTTTTAGAATGGGGGGGGGGGAGCTATGGTATGCGGTGGTGTTTATAGTGGAGAATTAGGGTTTGGGAATTAAATTTTTGGATTAAAAAGTATTAAAAATATATTAAATGGTGAATTGAAGGGTCTCTGTTTGATTGCAGGGAAATCGAACAGTGCAGAGGAGTTAAAGGGGATCTGAAGAGACAAGTGTGCAAAATACGAAGCTCATTGGAGCTGATTCGACCGTCGGCGCCGGCCCTAGAGGCATTTTGGCCGGTCGGATCTCGAGCTCTGGCCTCGAGATTCGTGCAACGTGAGTTTTTCTGTGTTTACTCCATTTTGCGTATATTTGATTTTTCTGAACTTTTCATTCCCCGTGTATTGCACGTGCAACGTTTGGGCTTCCAAATATTAAAAAGAAAAATCAGGAAAAAAATAATTGTGTCTTGTGGGAATCAAACATACAGGCTACGTCACATCAGTGCAGGGGCTTTACCAGTGAGCTACAAGTTACTTCTTACTTTTATTAAACAAATCTAACTTATAACTCTTACACAAACTGTAATACTCTTTTCTGTACAATAACAAGAATTTTTTTCTGTACAGTTTTTTCAGAGTCGTTACATTCTACTCTCCTTATAAAAATTTCGTCCTCGAAATTTACAATTACATAGGGACTAATTTTCAAATAGGTAAGGGTATCGTGTACGCATCTCCTCTTCTCTTTCCCAAGTTGATTCTCCTGGCGAATTCTTTCTCCACATCACCCGGACCAAGTTTACCTCCTTGTTCCGTAATGTCTTCACCTTTCAGTCCAGAATCTCAACTGGTTGTTACTCATAGGTTAAGTTAGTTTGTACTTGCTGACACACTAAACACTTGGCTACGCTCCTTGCTACTTCTCGCTTCATTCCATGCCACCAGTAGTGTTGCCGTAGATCCTTGTACATCTTCGTGCCACCAGGATGTACCGAATAAGGAGAGCCGTGAGCTTCTTTTATCAACGCTTCTCGAATAGGTCCGACTGACACGCATAAACGACTTCCATATCGCAAGGATCCATCTTCATGGATGATGAAGTCAATTCGTAGTCCACTTTCTACTTGTTATCGGATCTTTTGTAGTTTGGCATCATTTGCTTGAGCTGCCTTGATATGATTTATAAGAGTGGACTGGACTTGTAAGTTCATCAAATATGAAGCGTTACCTAGTATAACTACTTCAATCTCCAATCTATGCAGTTCTTGCTGTAGCTTCCACTGAGCAGTGAGGTTCATTGCTAATGGCTGGCGACTAATGGTATCGGGAACTACATTCACCTTCCTAGGATGATACTGTAGGTTGATGTCGAAATCTGCCATGAGTTCTAGCCATCTTCTCTGCCGCATGTTTAGTCCTTCTGAGTAAATACATACTTCAGACTCTTGTGGTCAGTGTATATATCCACTCGTTCTTCCAAAAGATAGTGGCGCAAAATCTTGAGTGCGAAGATGACGGCTGCCAATTGTAGATCATATGTTGGATAGTTGCATTCATGTACCTTTAACTATCTTGATGTAAAAACCACAACTTTTCTGTGCTGGTGTAGAACACATCCTAATCCTTTACCGGACGCATCATAATGTACCACGAATCCTCCAGATTGATCCGGTATTACAAGAATAGGTGCAGAGGTTAACCTCGACTTTATTTCTACAAAAGCCTTTTCACATGCTTCTGACCACGCGAATGCTTCATCTTTATGTGTGAGCTTGGTCAGGGGTGCTGCAATCTTTGAGAAGCCTTCAATGAATCGTCGGTAGTATCTTGCTAATCCCAAGAAACTTCTTATATCCTTCACCGTCTTTGGTGTCGGCCACTCGCTGAAAGCTGACACCTTATAGCTGGATCCACCGAGATTTCTTCGCCTGAAACGATGTGTCCGAGAAATCTGACTTGATCTAGCCAAAATTCAGACTTGCTGTACTTGGCATAGAGTTGATGTTGTTGCAATGTCTCCAGGACAATTCGTAAGTACTCGGCGTGTTCTTTCCGATTCTTTGAATACACCAGGATGTCGTCGATGAAGATGACAATGAACCTGTCTATATACTCTCGGAAAACTTGGTTCATCAGGTTCATAAAGATGGCAGGTGCATTCGCCACACCAAATGGCATTACGAGATATTCATAATGGCCATAATGGGTCCTAAACGCCATCTTCGGAATGTCGGACTCTTTGACTTTCACCTGATGATAACGCGAATGAAGATCTAGTTTTGAAAAGACACAAGATCCACTTAACTGATCGAAAAGGTCATCGATGCTCGGTAGTGGATACTTGTTCTTAATCGTCACTTCGTTCAGAGCTCGGTAATCCACACACATCCTGTATGAACCTTCTTTCTTCTTCATCAGCAGCACCGGAGATCCCCAGCTTGAAGTACTGGGACGAATCCAACCTTTCTTCAGGAGTTTGTCCAACTGAATGCGGATCTCCTTCAATCCATCCGAACTTAATCGGTACGGAGCTTTTATTACTGGTTGTATGCCTGGTTGTAAATCGATGTTGAATTCAAGAGCTTGATCGGGTGGCAAACCTGATATATCTTCCGGGAATACATCCTTGAACTCTCGAACTACCTCTGGCTTCAATTCTTCCGCTTGCAATGTTGCAACCTCTGCCTTCTTTGGTTTTGCTTTGTAAACGCTAGGTTCCAAGGTACGGTTTACACTCTTGAAATAGAACACTGGATAATCTGGTATTTCGAACACTACCCTCCTTTGGAGACAATCGATGGTAGCGAAGAAAGTTCCCAGCCAGTCCATTCCCAAGACTACGTCGAAGTTTGGTGTGTCCAGCACCTTGAAGTCTGCATAAAATTCTCGACTGCGGACAACCACTGGACATAAATCGTATCCTAAAGTTGCTTTTAGAACGCCGTTCCCTGAACTAACGTTCCAGCTGGATACGAGCGGTTTAACTGGAATCACATGAGTTCGGATGAACCGTTGCGACATAAAGCAATATGATGCCCCAATGTTGAAGAGTGCTAGAGCAGGTAGGGAGGCTACTAAGATTGTACCTAAGTTGTGGCATCGCAGTACTTTCCTCTGTGCCTGGTTAAACACTCGGCGTTGGGGTTGAGTGGTCTGGGTGCGGGGAGCTGGAGCTGGTAGAGCTAACCGGGTAGGAGGAGCTTGGATTGTCGGTCTAACTGGAGGGTTGTTGGATCCTCGGTTCTGTGGGCATGCTCCAATGGCGTGAGTAGAAGACCCATAGATCAGGCACAGGTTGTTCGCCCTGCTACAGTTCTTCATAAGATGCCATGTTCTTTTGCAATAGATGCAAAAGTCTGGCCTGCTGTTGGCGAACGAACCTATTGGCATCCGAGATGGTCCGCTAAAAGCTGGTGTGAAGAGGCCCCTCCTATGATCTGGTCCGCTAAAAGCTGGTGTGAAGAGGCCCCTCCTATGATCTGGTGCACAGGGCGTTTCATACCGGCAGTCTGCGGCTTGCCCTTCTTCTTCACGATTGCCTTATAGCGTCGGGCAGCCTTCAAAGCAAGTTCATGGGTTGGGAAATCCCCTGTAGCGAGTGCAGCTTAAATTTCAGGGTCCAACCCTTGCTAAAATCGCCGTGCCCGAATCTCAGCGGTGGGAATAAGGTGTGCAGCGAACCTGTTATGACCTTATATTAGCAGTGTAGTGAGTGAGATCAGAAAATTGAATTTGAGACAATATCTTACCTGCTGAGCATGGTAAACTCAGCATCATATTCATCTACAGACTTGACCCACATCGAGCCCTACTGTAAATGGATGAATTGCTGCTCCATGACAAAACGGGTCTCAGGGAAGTACTTGGCATCGAAGAGGTCTCGAAATGTTCTCCATTCTATCGGTTGTGCGAGACGGCTTTCCTCAGCTTTCTACCAAACTCTGGCGTTATCGGTCAGTTGCAACTTAGCAACTCTCACCCAGACAATATCTGGCACTTAAGCTGCTGCCAGATCATCTTCGATCGCTTGAGCCCATTCTTCTGGCTCAAGTGGGCTCTCTTTTCCCGAGAAGTGTTTTGGATGCAGTGCCCGAAACTTCTTAACTCCGAGTGCCTCGGCTTTGGGGCGGTTCATGAGGTTAGCAGTCTGCTGCTGACCCTCCAATAGGCTCTTGATAGCTTAAAGCAGTACCGTTTGCTTATTGATAGGAGATGTAACGGTAGTTGGTGGAGATAGAGTAGGCGGTGGAGTATTGCCGTTGACGTTCGTGCTGGTGTTGTTCGGAGAGTCTATCACCTTGACATAAAAGATAGGTTAGGATAGATTTAAGGAATTTGAAATGCAAGGAATATAAATGTTTGTTGAACTCATTAATTCTTGTGGTATATTATTTACGACTTTATGCAGAACAGACCTGCATGTGCCACCAACAAAACCTGTCACGCCCCGCTTCCCAGTAGACGGAAACGGTGACGTAGCAAGCCCGCAATATATTTATCCAGAGAAGATATACTAAGTGTATTAAAAAAATAATACACAATGCAAGAATAAATCGAGTCTGTAAAATTTTTCAACAAACATCTCTATATACATTCAACTTCCAATATTTATAAATACAAGAGTTTATCCTGGAAAGTAAATACAGTAAGGAAAATGCCTAAACAAGTGGCATACATAACCTGAAGGAAAAGAAGCTGATCTAGGCCGAGTAGCTATCTGGTCGTAAACCTCCTCTGTGGCTTCAACTTCCTCCGTTTCGACAGTATCTGACGAACATTCCAAGAAAAGAAAAAAATGGGTGGAATGCCCGTTAGCGAACTGGCGCTCGGTAAATCCCAAGAATAGGTAAGAGTAAAGAAAATGACAAGAGTAATATATATATATATATATATATATATATATATATATATATATAACGAGTAAGAGTATAAGATCATGGGTAAATATATACTATAGGTCTTTAGATGGTCATTATGTCAACGTTAAGTTCCAAGCGTGAATGTTAACGCAGCCGTAGAAGTATTCACAAGCTCAAGAGTGGGGCCCCAGAAGCAAAAAAACATGGGCCCATTTCATGTGTTAGCATCGGGGCTCTAAGCTGTGGATGAGTCAACCCGAATGATATTCGAGTAAAATAAAAAAGAGGTTAATACGGGACTCCTGAAGCTCCGTTGGATTCACACAAGAAACTATCCCAAGCATCCCGTGTATAATATATTATAACTGGTTAATATGATTATCTGATTTGATTGATTGATATATCTTGATCGAAACCCTAGATTGCAAAAGGTGTAAATTTTATTCGAGTGAGTCAAGTAATGTACGAGTCATGATAATTGCAATCTGGATTCGAGTCAAGTTGATTTGAGTAGATTGGATTCGAGTTCATTTTCGGGTTTAGATTAGAGTTCGAGTTTGTATTCGAGTTCTTGTTCAAGTTTAGATTTGAGTTTGGATTTGAGTTCATGTCTTTTCATGTGAATTAATGTAAATTACTAACCTCTTATGTTCAGGAGATATCGGCAGCTGCTGTACATGGACAACAAGATTTGTGTCCTTTTCCAAGACAATTCTCATTGATAACTCCGTTAAATTATGTAACATGAATAGGAAAGCACTCACTTTCTCCAGCTCCGTGGGGCTCAAGAGAATTGACCTCGCCTAAACCTATATTTATCTAAGGTCCTTAAAATATTGTTTGCATATCTCAAGGGGGTTTTATAAAAATATTTTAATATAGTTTCAAAATAAACCTTGAGGGTATTTATAATATTTAGGATTTTCATGAACATGTATTTTAATTATTGGGGTATTTTAATGATCAACTTAGCTTTTTTTTAAAGTTTGTGGTATTTTTATGAAAACTACTAATTTTGGAAACTTGGTGGTATTTTATTAACAGTTTTTAATCTTTCATTTTAAAAACATAGTTTCTTAATATGCTTTTATTGAAAACACGGGTTTATAATTTTATATAACGTTTCCAAAAATTAGTTTTTATTAGAAAAAGTCGCGTTTCTTAAAAACCGTATTTTTATTCCTTTCGAGACCAAATACTCCGTGAGGAGTTCTGCATCTCGCTCTACTGTCCTAAAGATGTGCGATAATCCGCACCATCCATTATTAGGTCTCCTAACGAGGGTTGTAGAGACGTAATTACCAAGGATTCGAAATACCGATTTAAAGAAACCCGTTTTGAAACAGTGTTGTATTTTAATGAAAAGATTATTTCTTTAACTTAGCCATAGATCTAGAATACCATGCTATGGAACCATGGTGTGCGTGTGGGGTAGGTCGTTGCCCCGTAAAGTTTTTCTAAAGGTATTTAAACTAATTATCGATGAGGGGGTGATACTAAAGTTCATGGTATTTTACTGAAAAAGTTTGTTATATGTTCGTTACATATGAAAATTTTGTTAAAATTAAAAACTAAAAGATGTGAAATAAGGTTAGGATTATAGTAGCATGCTAATTTGATCTTGTTTGCTTATCACATGGCTTACAAAAGTTAAAAAGAAATCGATATCGGAGATAACTCCTCTTTTGTCGGTTTGTTTTAAAAAGTGGTTTGAGATAGAAAGAGAGAGAGATGAAGGGACTTACTATTTTTATATGACCAAGAAGAGGTTGAAGAAACCCTCGGGGGTCGTGGTTTCGTCGGAGATGCTCCGGTCGCCGAGTTTGGATCGCTACTCCACTTGCGGGGCTTAACTCCACTTGGCATTTAGAAGTTTTTAAAGAATTTTTGCTAGAATTTTCAGAATGGGGGAGAGGTATAGCATGGGGTGGTATTTATAGTGGAGAATTAAGGTTTGAGAATTAAAATTGTGGATTAAAAAGTATTAAAAAGATATTAAATGTTGAATTGAAGGGTTTATGTTTGATTGCAGGGAAATCGAACAGTGCAGAAGAGTTAAAGGGGAGCTGAAGAGACAAGTGAGCAAAGCACGGAGCTCATTGGAGCTGATCCGATCGTCGACGCCAGCCCTAGAGGCATTTTGGCCGGTCGGATCTCGAGCTCTGGCCTCGAGATTCGTGCCACGTGGGTTTTTCTGTGTTTACTCCATTTTGCGCATGTTTGATTTTTCTGAACTTTTCATTTCCCCGTGTATTGCACGTGCAACTCTCAGGCTTCCAAAAATTAAAAAGAAAATTAAAAAAAAATAATTGTGTATGATGGGAATCGAACACATAGGCTACGTTACAGCAGTGCAGTGGCTTTACCAGTGAGCTACAAGTTTCTTCTTATTTTTATTAAACAAATCTAACTTATAACTCTTACACAGGTTGTAATACTTTTTTCTGTATAATAACAAGAATTATTTTCTGTACAGTGTTTTCAGAGTCGTTAGAGATTCTCAATCACTAAGTTTCTCTATCACCGCAGGGGCAGAGTGAAGGAAATCATATGCGTATTGCAGCAAAAATGAAACATATTGTTCACCGCCAAAATCAAAGACGAACCAGGATGGATCGTCTTGCCTGAATCTGGGAGAAGACGCTATTTGGATTTATCCATCCACCTCTCCGAAAATACCAAGTTGATTTATGACACCATATATCGGAGGTTTGGACAAACGTGTCCGTTATAGCAGACTTTATCAGATTCCCTCTCATTTTATGAGGGGTTTTTGATTGTGGGGACGCTCTTCTCTGCAGGCGCAAGCCCCTGCAGTTAATTACGTTTCCGCATTGCGATAATAATTTTCTCCTTCTCTAGCAGTTCACTTCGTGTCGTGTTTGTTTTTTATTTGTTTTGGTTGCCCGTGAATTGTATACGGAGACTAGTTTATGTCGTCGCCCATAGGGCGCGAATCAGTCCAAATTCGTATATTTTAGATTTGGGCTTAGGTTTATTTAAAGACCGTTAATCTGGTTTGAGATTAAGATCAACTTAAATATATGAGCATTTGTGCTCAATTTATTTTAACTAAGGATATGTTAGTTTAATTTGAGACTAAGATCAACTTAGCAAAATTTCAAGGATCATTTTTATTTCAAATCCAACAACAGAGCATTTAAGCTCAGTTGTAAGAAAACCTCAGAGACCTGGCCAATATGGGCTTAGTCTGCTTAGGTTTTTCTTTTTTTCATTCAAAAGTGCTAAGTACTTATTTGGGCTCTGTTTGTTCAGCCCTTTTCTTCTTATGTAAAAGTGTTAAGAACTTATTTGAGCTCCGACGCTCACATGTATATCATGTGAAGAATTCAGTCATGAGCGCTGCCCAATGAGTGTTGAACACTTTAGTCGTTTGGTTAATCATGAAATGCTAAGCACTTTTTATGGAGCCCACGTGAAGTGCACGTGCGGCGTTGGGCGCTGCCCAATCAGTGCTAAGCACTCAGCCGTTTTAGCTGCATATGGAGTGTTGATCACTTTTTATGTGGTGCCCACGTGAGGAGCACGTGAGGCGATGGGCACTGCCCAGTCAGTGCTAAGCACTCAGCCATTTTGGCTATTTATAGAGTGCTAAGCACTCTTATTATATTTCTTTTATGGCGCCCACGTGAGGAGCACGCGAGGCGCTGAACGCCGCCTAATCAGTGCTAAGCACTCAGCCGTTTTGGCTATTTATGGAGTGCTAAGCACTCTTATTATTTTTGTGGCGCCCACGTGAGGAACACGTGAGGCGCTGGGCTTCTACTTTGGGCTCCCACGTGTTTTTCACGTGAGGCGCTGGGCGCTTTTGGGAGGGGCGCCCATGTGGGAAGCACGTGAGGTGCTAAGTTCTTTTCTTTTTCAGAGATTGAGTCTCTGTTAATGATATTTTGACCATTAATGATCACCAAGATCTTTGTTTTGAAAATCTGGGACTAAGTTCTTTTATGAACTAAGTTCTTTTATAAGAACTAAGTTCTTTTAGGATTGAATCATATTTTCCGAGGAATTAAATCTCCATAGGATAGGTTTTTTTTCCTAGTTCTTTTTTGAATCTTTGATTCTCAAGAACAAGATCTTCTCGATGAGAATTAAATTCTCAACCTGTGGAAGACTTGTCTTGTGGATCTCTGATCTAGAAAAAGAACTAAGTTCTTTGAGAAGGGTTAAACTCTTAAATAGGTAAAAGAGATATTTTTAACTATGTGTTTTCTTTACCGATATTCTTTTTCTTCAAGAGGGAAGTCTTCTTCTTTGAGAATTAGATTCTCAGTTCTTTTGAAAGCTTTCTGCCTCTTTTTTAGAAGCTTATGGGGGTTCCTCTATCTGGGTGCGTTTCTCCCTGTGTGTCTGTGTCTTTTTGTCTCTTTTTCCCTCCTGTGAGATTTGAAGTCTCGGGTCCTTTATTTAGTGGAGACAGATTATTAATTAGTTTTGAGAAAATCTCTCATTGAGAGATTCCAATTGATTTAATTGGTCTCAAAATTGATTTGGGGAATTTTACCCACCGTTAGATCTTTGATCCAAGGACTTCTATTTTATAGAATATATTTTCTTATTTTTTAACAAGATTGGGGAGATATTCTTCCATATACATAATTTATTCTGTAAAATGGTGATTTTTAATCACCATTGGATTTTTTAATCCAAGGGTTCTCTGTTTTACAGAGAGCAATCTTTTTGTTTATAAAGATTGAGGGAATATATTCCAAAATAGAATTTTATTCCATAATTGGATGTTTGATCCAACCGAGAGTATCTTTCTTATTTAGAAAGATTTGGGGGATGATTTATCGTCTCCATTGGATCTTTGATCCAACAGCTCTGTTTAACATAGAATATCCCAACTTTTGTTAGGAAAATATAGAATTTAATTCTACTGATATGAACTTGGGCGCTGGCGCTCACATGTTATGCACGTGGGCGCCACTTAAGAATTTAATTCTAATGATAGGTACTTATATGCTTTGCATATTGGCGCCTGCGTGAGGAGCACGTGCGGCGCCATCTAAGAGTTTAAATTCTTCTGTGCTTTGCACATTGGCGCCCGCGTGAGGAGCACGCGTGGCACCATCATAAGATTTAATCCTACGGAGTTGGCGCTGGCGCTGGCGCCCTCATGGGGAGCATATGAGGCGCTGCCTCATTGATGAAGGTTTCCTTTCACCTTCTTTCTTTATTTTTCCCGAGTCAAACTTTCTTTTTCAATGCCTTCTTTTGTCAGAGCTTGGAAATAGTTCCACCATGCACAACATTTTCTGTGCCGAGACTTAAATGCCTTCCTTTATAATATAAGCAATACCCCTCTTCTCTCTCACTTTCAGAGAATAATTTTAGCAGAGAAGAGTCATGGCTTGCAATCGTCTGCATGCTAATCGGCAGCCATGGGAGGTGCCTATCGAGAAAATTGTTCCTTGTTTTGTTGCACGCTTGGTGAATCCCGCTCTCACGGATGACCAATGTGATACGGTGCTGTACGAGCTCTTGACTCGTAGAGGATCTCCTCTTCCCATCGGCTCCGGATGATCTTCCTGTCCGTGCTTAATGACATTCTCCCTCATCCAGCTTAGATGACTCCGGCGATGCTCGATGCAGCGGAGGACAAGATTGAGTGCTTTCATGAGGCACTTTTGATTACCAAGCCTCTGAGAGATCGCTCTGTTCAGCTGCTAAATCAGATACGGGCGTAGCGGGCCATCATGTCTGCCTTCGCCGATGGGTACGGCGCTAACCGATATAGAGCAACTCCTCGCGAAGATCGCCGCTTCGACATGATGAAGAAGGCTGAGAGGCTTTAAAAAACTTTATTCATAGTTTTGTAAACCCTTGTACTTTTGATCCCGTGTTTGGTGATCTATTTCTTGTAGCATAAAATGTTTATTTAAATGCTTTTCTTTTATCGTTGACCACTGAGTGCTTCATTTCTAACACCTGTTCTTCCTCTGATCGTATTGTTGCACTCTACATGTTTGCATGTAGGGATTTTTGCTAAGTGCAAACGCTACTGATGTGCTCGTGTCATGCACTAATCTTCCATGCGCGTATATGAGGAAAGTTTCTTAGCACCTCTACTAGGTTTCCACATGCATCAAGTATGCAATTTAAAAAAATTTAAAGGTCTAAGTAACACTAATCTAGAATTTAACTAGAGAATTAGGGTTTGTAACAAGTTTTACACTAAGTGAATACAGAATACAACCTTTGTAGACCGGTCCTTCACTTATAAAGCTCCAAGTAGTAGTCCCTTAACTCCAAGTAGTGGTCCCTAGAACTCTTCTTAGGCTTCACTTGGTGAAAGGAACGAGCTTACTTCGTCGTCTTCGAGGCCAAAAATGATCCACCTTGAAGTTACTCTAACTCAAGCTACCTCTTCATTAATCAAGAATTAATGAAGCAAAAAACCTAATCTTATGGGCTAGATGAGCGTAGGTTGATGGAGTAGGAATTTTGCTCACTTTAGAAATCTCTTTCTCTTTTTCCTTTTTCAACTCAAGAAAACCAAGAGAGGAAGAAGATGAACTTAGGCGAAGAAATATCTCAAGTGTGATAATGAGAGAGTTAACCATGGGCTAAAGATAATGGTTAGGGTGCGAAAATATCTAGAGTAAAAAAAAATTGGTGGGATGAGTCATGCCTTCTACACGCTTCCACAAGAATCTAAGCCATGCTCATTTCCACCACATTTTAATTTACTCTTAATAAATAAACACCATGATTATTTTTAGTCTTGGTGTGAGTTTCATACACCCATGTCCTATGTATCATCCACCATGACACAATATATAAATACATACATATATTAATATATACCACATATATATTAAATATATTTCAAAGAGAAGAAAATCTTTAGTGAGCATAATATTAGTTAATATATATTAATATATCAAATATAAAAAAATATATATCAAATTATTAAATCAACACTTGATTCAATAATCCGGTCATATCATATATAACCGACTAATATCACTTATATGTATATCACATTATCGAATCAACACTTGATTCAATAACCCGGTCATATCACATATAACCGACAAATATTCAATACTTCATTAAATCAACGCTTGATTCAATAATCCGGTCATATCATATATAACCGGCCGGTATCAAATACACACACACACACACACACACACATATAACATATCATTGAATCAACACTTGATTCAATAATCCGGTTATATCACATATAAGCTAACCGATATCACATATCGTGAGATTAGAATATGGTATCACATACTCGTATTTAATCAAGCTCCTGCACATATCACCATATGTGCCCTACTTCGTTTCGCTTAAGCTAGGAAACCTCTGTGTGGGACTCTAAAGACTCATCAATATGCCGGCGGTAGATAATGATCACATCAGTCACCCACAAGCCGTCAGCGGTACTAGCTGGACGTAACGGATACCCAGGTATTGAGCGAATAGAAGATCAACAGGCAAGCTTGTCCAAACTCCCGCAAAGCCTATAAGCAACACTTACCGTACAGCCCGGTCTCTTCGTCTGATATATCGCATATCAATTCTAGGGGTGGAATCGTCAGACCCCAGTAACTTGATAAATCGTGCCGATGTATGGCCTATAACCGTTCGAGAAACTACTGATAACACTTACCAGTAAATCTTATCAGTCATGGACAGGGACTTGCTGTTATAGCCAATCAAGCATAGCGCAACATCAACTTCCTATATCGGGAAAGACGAAACCCCTCCTATCGCTCATTGCTTCCATGTGACTCGGGACTGACACAAAATCCACCTGTTTGCATGACTCCTATCGGCCGCGGTAGGGAGGAAATCAAAGAACAGTGGGAACCACACAAGACTCTATGACGATCTCAGGTCTACAGACTAACCTGTATAAGTGTCACCAGAGAACTGCTATCTGACGATAGGTATGGTACCAACTAAGAGTTCTCGGCGAGTCCTGTTCGGTATACCCATTCTCTAATGAGCACCTATGTACAATCTTTGATGTCAAACACCAATGGATGTGGGATCAACCATCGCCCCATACAGGGTCATGAAACGTACACACTAGTCTACTCTGGAATATCGATGCCCTGTCTCGATACTCCCTCGACTAGGAACTGTTAAAGGATGTGGTTGTGGACTACACAAGCCTCACTAGTATGATCTGCATTGGTAGTCAAGCTAACATCCTAAGGGCTTTATAAACATGTATTAGAGATGCCGTATAATAATACTAGTGTACTTGTTAAGATAAAGAGCAACCAGATAGTATACTATTATATCGAGCAAGAAAATCCTCTATATATATATCCAAGCATCCACTATATCAAACAATAATGGCCTTTAGGGCATACATATTCCTAACAATCTCCCACTTGCACTAAGGCCCGTTGTTGTAGTATCTCATACCCAACATCCCAAAAAGTCCCTCAAATTGCATATGGGGGAGGTCCTTTGTGAGTGGATCCGCTGTGTTATCCTTCGTGTCAACTCTCTTGAAATCGATCTCCCGGCGATCTACTATCTCCCGGATCAGGTGATACCGCCTAAGAATATGTTTGGATCGCTGATGGGACCGGGGTTCCTTGGCCAAAACCACAGCTCCATTGTTATCACAATACAAAGGTATTGGATGCTCAATGGATGGAACCACATCGAGTTCAGTAATAAACTTCTTCATCCAGACAGTCTCGTTGGCAGGGGTGTATTTAGCCTCCATCGTCGAGTCTGCCACGGTATCTTGCTTGGAACTCTTCCAACATACCACCCCTCCATTGAGGGTAAAGACAAAACCCGAGTCCGACTTACTGTCGTCCTTATCACTCTGGAAGCTCGAATCGGTAAAGGACTCCACCTGGAGTTCTCCGTTACCATACACTAAGAACATTTCTTTAGTCTTTCTCAAGTACTTAAGAATGTTCTTCACAGCTGTCCAGTGCTTCTCTACAGGATCTGATTGATACCTACTTACCACACTAAGTGCGTAAGCTATATCCGGTCTGGTACATAACATCGCGTACATGATTGACCCAACTGCAGAAGCATAGGGTATCTCTTGCAGGTGAGCCCTCTCCAAATCAGTCTTGGGAGACATCTCTTTGGAGAGAGTGATTTCTGAACAAGCATGTAAATTACCACACTTAGAATCATCCATACTAAATCTCTTTAGTATGGTGTCTATGTACCTGGATTGGAACAATCCCAACATCCTCTTAGATCTATCTCTATAGATCTTATTCCCCAGGATGTATGAAGCATCACCTAGATCTTTCATAGAGAACTTTAGTGATAAGAAGAGCTTGACCGAGTGTAGCATAGGAACATCATTTCCTATCAAGAGTATGTCATCCATGTACAATAAGAGGAAGACAACCTTACTCTCTATTATCTTCTTGTATATACAAGGTTCAACTACGTTTTCGATGAAATCAAACTCTTTGACCGCTACATCAAAACAGATGCTCCAGCTCCGCGATACCTGCTTTAATCCGTAGATTGATTTAAGCAGCTTGCACACCTTTCCGCTGCTCCCACTATCTACGAAGCCCTCTGACCGTGTCATGTACACGCTCTCTTCTAAATCACCATTTAGAAAAGTGGTCTTGACGTCCATCTGCCAGATTTCATAGTCGTGGTATGCAGCAATGGCAAGTAGGATCCTGATGGACTTAAGTATAACCACTGGAGAAAAGGTTTCATCATAGTCGACACCTGGTCGTTGACGAAAACATTTAGTAATAAGTCTAGTTTTGAAGGACTCAACCTTTCCATCTACACCAAATTTCTTCTTAAAGATCCACTTGCTCCTAATGGGTTTTACCCTGTTCCCAAAAAAAATTTCGGCCAAGAGCTACTTGTTCCCAAATAAAATAGGGGGAGAGTCCTCAAAATTTGGCCTCACGTGTTAAATACGTGGGCGCTCATATGTAAAACATATGAGCGCTGAAAACAAACAACTAAGGGCCAAACATGCCTAAACACGCGAGCGCTCATATGCAAAGCATATGAGCGCTGAACATAAATAACTAATAGCCAAACATGCCTCACGTGCTAGACACGTGAGCGCTCATTTGTAAAGCATATAGGCGCTGAAAATAAACTAAATAAAACAACTAATGGCCAAACAGGCCTCACGTGTAAAACACGTGAGCGCTCATATGCAAAGCATATGAGTGTTGAGCATAAATAATTAATGGCCAAACAGGCCTCACGTGCTAGACATGTGAGCGCTCATATGTAAAGCATATGAGCGCTGAAAATAAACTAAATAATACAATTAATGGCCAAACATGCCTCATATGTAAAACACGTGAGCGCTCATATGCAAAGCATATGAGCGCTGAACATAAACAGGCTAAAACCCACAGCAGGGGTCACGTGTTAAACACGTGAGTTCTCTTGCCTCTCACATGCAAAGCATGTGAGCGCGTCAATTTAAAATGTTCCCATTAAATTCTATGTGATAAAAATTAAATCCTATTTGGGAAATATTTTCCATGATCTTTCTAATATGGAAAGATCTTTCTTTAACAGAGAATCCTGGATTTAAAATCCGATGGTGATAAAATATCACCAATTAAATCATCTGATAGAATTAAATTCTATTTGGGAAATATTTTCCTGATCTTCCTCAAACTAGAAAGATTTTCTCTGTTAAACAGAGGAACTTTGGATCAAATATCCAACGGTGATCATCTGGTAGAATAAAATTCTATCATAGGAAAATATTTTCCTAATCTTTTTAAACTAACAAGATATTCATATGATAAGAATAAAATTCTATATTAAACTAACGAGATATCCATATGATAGAATTAAATTCTATATTAAGGAAATATATTTCTTATCTCGTTAAACTAAAAAGATATGATAGAATAAAATTCTAATCTTGTTAAAACTAACAAGATATTCATAATCTTGTTAAACAAACAAGAAATCTTCTCTGTTACATAGAGAGCCTTTGGATTAAAAATCCAACGGTGAATAAAATTCACCGATTGATCTAAAAGATCATGGAATCAATCATGATCTCTTAATGAGGGATTTTCTTAACAAATTGATTATTTTTCTTCTCATATAAATAGGAGCAAGAAGAGGAGGAAACAAAGAGAGACCTCCCCATAAGCTTTGAGAAACAAAAGAAAAAAGAGAATTCAATTCTCTAGAGAAAGAAGATCCCCTTCTTAAACAAAAATCCTAGGTAAGAAGAAAGTACAGAGATTATCTTATCTCTTCTTTAAGAGTTTAACTCTTAATACAAGAACTTAGTTCTTCCTCTGGTTGAGGTCTGCAGAAGCAGATCTCCCCACAAGTTGAGAATTTAATTATTATCGGGGAGATTCTGTTATGCAGATTCAAAACTTAGGAGAAAGAACTAAATTCAAAGAATTTAATTCTTCCAAAAGTATATAGGAATTTAATTCCTCTGATAAAATTAGGGTTTAACCATGTAAAAGAATTTAATACTTATAAAACAAGGGACCTGAAATTCTTAAAACTCAGATCAAAATCTCAATGCATATAAAAGAAAAGACTGGTGATCCATTAGCGTTCAACGCTATAACGAATACTCACGTGTTCCCACGTGAGCACCTTTGATGAACTAAAAGGAATGACTGAGATCGAATCACGTGTTCTCACGTGACCCCGAAACAGTTGCTTAACACTTATATGAGAAAGGGGAAAAATCCAAAGATAGCGCTCACATTTTTAGCACCTCACGTGTCCGCGCGTGAGCACTATATGAGCTAAGTGCTTAGCACTTATAAAAGGAAGAGAGAATAAACCCAAAGAAGCAGTGCCCAACTCTGTGGCGCCTCACGTGCCCACACGTGATGGCCACAAGAATTAAGTGTTTAACACTTATATACAGACGGGGATTTCGACCCAAGTGTACAACACCAACTTTCAGGCGCCTCACGTGCCATACATGAGCGCCCTAAATTTCAGTGTTTAACACCGCTTTAAAGTCTCATGTGGGAGCACGTGAGCACCGAGCATATATTATTGTTTAACACTATAAGAAACCAACTTCAGTCCCAAATTGGTTAAGTCTTCTTGAGATTAAAACTTCTTGGATCTCCAAATAGACCGAGCCTCTATGCTCATGAATTCCAAAACTAATTGACCAGAACGATATCCATCCCCCATCTCCTAAGTTAATTTTAGTCTCCCAAAATTGACTAATGATTCTTAGATGGTCCACCATGATCTCTCCCCTCAATCTGGAATTTGATTCAAGGGTACATCTCTCCCCTCAATCAAATCCTGGCCATAAGAAACGGTTGACGTCGATATAGACATCATACAAAATGAGCTAGGTACAGTTCTCCGTATGGTCCTGTTTCAAGCCCAGTAGAGAATGTTGTTGTTTCAACTGGGAACAGCTTCAAACTACTGCGAAGGGTTAGACAAAATTCTCCTACCGCAATATTGAAGAAATCTGCGCAGCCCATGGAGATCTCACGAGAGCAGAAACCAGTTCGCTCCCTAAAACAACTTTCCTCATCTATATATAAGGTGTGGAAGCAGGTGATGGTTTCTGTCGTCAACCGCGGCTCTTCCCCTAGACGTCAGTCAAATTCTGACAAATCCCTTTTCAAATACAAGGGGACTCATCCCAAGACGGATCCTGATACAAGGTTCCTCCCAAAACCAAAGCGGCTTCTCACAAAAAAAAGAGGCCTAATAAAGCTCAAGTGCCCGAGGCAAACTCCAATGGCCAAAACCCCAAAAACCACAAGCCTGTGGACATGGTAGTTCACATAGTCTATATGGTGAATTCCAAAGACGAAGTTCGAGATTCTACTAGTCACCGACCTCAAACTCTGTCCCTGACAAAAGTTCAACTGCAACGTGAAAAGCTGTAGAAGATGCTCGCTCAGGCGGCAACAAATGCTAATCCACCGCCTAAGGAAAATCCCGAGGACGCACCCGAAGAAAGAGTAGAGAAGGAGTCGGATATTGATTTCCTAAAGCGCGCTCTGAAAAGAGAGATGAAGAAGAGGCAAAAAGGTCCACTAAAATGAACCAGATGGACTTTCTGATCCAGAATATGGCTGGAATGTTGGTCCATTCGGAACCACTAGCAGATGAACTGCTGGTAGTCGCTCTTAAAGACAAGCGTGACATTTTAGATCCTCTGCAAACCTCATCAACGGCCGAGGAGGAAATGATTCCTAAAGAAAAGCTGGACACATATATCGCTCAGCAAGTCAAAACTCACTATGCCAGTGAAGCATCAAATAGGTCAATCAAGATTAGTCGACCGTATCCAGCGTGCTACGATCAAATACAGTACCCACCAGAATACACACTTCCAACGTTCTACATGTACAAAGTAACTGGGAATCCTCGCCAACACCTTGCGCGATTTAAATCCATGTGCGGCAATACTGGAGGAAATGATATACCGCTCCTCCAACAGTTCGTCAGCAGCCTGGCGGGTATTGCCTTGGAATGGTATGAGGAACTCCCAAATGATTCCATAAAGACCTTTGACGAGAAGGATATGCTCTTCTGTCAGGGATTCGCTAATGAGAACGAACATACTACCGTGACGGCGCTGGTCAATGAAAGGGTTAGACCGAATGAGACTTAGGTTCAATATGTTACCCGATGGTGAAATCTCTGGTCAAATGTGAGCAACGCATCGATGAAGTTACAGCCATGAGAATGCTCATAGCTACCCTTGACCCAAATTCAAAGGCATTCCCTTATATGGCCATCTTCAAGCCGACGACCTTCTAAGAACTCATGGATAAAATGGCTCGATTGGATCAAATGGGTCAAGACTCTTTCTCATCCGATGATGACGAGTGAAAAGCGGAGGCAAGATGGCGTTTTTCGCCTATGCTCAACAGAAATAAGTGGCTCTGAAGTAACCTGTCGCCAAAATAGCGACGGCGTGGGTACTCGTCCCCCCCGAGATATACACAGGGGGCATATTTCTCACTGGCGAAAGAATCTCTATGTAGAATGGTTCTTTCTTCTCAAAGGACATGAAGGATATTAAGAGGCCTACAAACAGGTTCTACAATCTAGTGGAATTCCCCGCTAAAAAAACAAACGGTACGTCCACAAGCAAAATGGGCATGGATGAAAACCCGAAAGGGCGCCGTGAATAAAAACAGCAGGACTGCCTGCGAGCTTGTAAAAACCCGGAAGGGCACAACCACGTTAAAATAAATACACTTACGAGATCCTCACGACTCGTAAGGAGAATCCCCCCTGTGAGACCCTCACGACTCATAGGATTCAAAAGCCTTAAGTTACAGGGATCTGGACCTGTTCTTAAGCCGTCATATCCCCCAAATTGCCCTACAGGCGGTCCATATTGACCCTTGTATACAATCAACAGGGTACGAGTAAATATTTCTTTGCCAAGTTCTACAAATGGCAAGAAATGTCCCCATATGGTGAATAACACTTGTAGGTCCTCTCGACTTATAAGGAGAAAACACTCTTGGAAGATCCTTACGACTTACAAGAGAAAACATTACTTAGGAATCCCCATGATTCTTAAGGAGAAAATACGCCTACGAGATCCTCACGACTCGTAGGGAGAAAACCATTTATGAGACCCTTACGGCTCATAATGTCAAAAGTCTTAGTCGACATGATCCTAACACTGTCTACTAAGCCACCTTTGTCCAAATTGACAGGGGCAAATGATGATTCTCTCCTAACACTATCCCGGTTGTAGCGATACTGATGCCTAAACAGGTGTCAAACTCCAAGTCAACCTCTCCGGCAAATGCCGCCCCTACAACCATCTAATGAAGAAGGGGACCCCGTTCGTTTGGGTTCGTAAATGCCAAAGTGCACAGGACGAAATCAAGCAATACCTGCAGAACCTGCCGGTACTGACCGTTCCGGTCAATGGAAATCCCCTCATCCTTTACACAACAGCCCTTGAAGGTTCTTTAGGCGCGCTATGGGTATAGAAGAACGACCAAGCGAAGGAGAGATCTCTCTACTATTTGAGTCGAATTCTTCTAGGGGCAGAAAACAACTACTCCCCTATTGAAAAGCACTGCTTGGCACTGATCTTCGCATTAACGAAGCTTCGACATTATGACTTGGCGCATGAGATTCATCTCATATCAAAGGTGGATCCTCTCAAATATTTGATATCAAGAGCCATACTAACGGGAAGGATTGCCAAATGGGCCCTCCTCTTGATGGAGTTCTCGATAATCTATCGACCCCTCAGGGCGGTGAAGGGCCAGGCCATCGCTGACTTCCTCGCTGAACATCTAATACCAGCCGACTCTTCCTTAAATTGTGAATTGCTAGATGAACACGCGTTCGATACAAAGGATGAAGAAAATGGCTCTCGATGGGAAATTTACTTTGATGGGGCATCTTCCATGATGAAGCGAAAGCACAACACCCTCATAATCAAAGCCGGGGTGGGCCTTATCTTCGTGACTCCGCAAGGAGGGATAATGCGTTTCGCCCTTTCATTAACAGAGCCAAGAACAAACAATGAGGCTGAGTACGAAGCTCTGATAGCAGGTCTTGAGATCGCTGTCGACATGGGAATCAAAAACCTCCTCATACATGGAGACTCCCAGCTGGTCGTTAGCCAAGTAAATGTCGATTATCAGACGTGCAAGCCAGAATTGGTAAAATATGGCGAGAGAGTGCAACAATTGCTGACACAAATCCCCTCCTACATCCTGGAAAGCATACCGCGTGCGGAAAATAGCAAGGCGGATGCAGTAGCCAAACTCGCTAAAGAACCGGTCGATGAAAACCTCGATGACGCAAGAATCATTGTGCAAAGCCGTCAGATTCTCGCGCCAGCAGAAATATCGCCGGAATCGTCTGAAGGAAAGGAAGCGAGCAAACAAGCAGCCTGCCAAATAGAAGACGAAGAAAATACCAAGGATTAGAGAGAAGTCTTCATAGACTACTTCAAATCCCATCGAACACCCGAAGACGCGTCGTCAAGACATCAGCTCATGAAACGAGCTCTATCCTTCGCCTTCTTCAATGATACTCTATATAAGAGATTGTTCGAAAGTTTGTGACTAAGATGCTTGGGACCGGAGGAAGCAAGGAGGGTCGTCCAAGAAACTCATGACGGACTCTGCGATTCTCATCAAGCCGGACCAAAGATGAAGTTGAAGATCAAAAGAATGGGTTACTATTGTCCCATGATGATTCAGGACTGCCTCGAATATGTGAAGCAGTATCACTCGTGCCAAATTCACGGGGACTTCATCCACCAGCATCCAAATCTGCTACACCCAACATTGGCTAGCTGACCGTTCGAAATGTAGGGAACCGATATAATCGGACCTATCGAACCAGCATCATCCAAAAAACATCGGTTCATATTGGCAACAACCGATTACTTCTCTAAGTGGGTAGAGGCAGTGCCACTAAGAGATGTGAAGATGGAGAGCATCCTCCATTTCTTCAAGACACATGTCATCTACCGGTTCGGCACTCCGCGAAGAATCATCTCGGATAATGGGCCGGCCTATACGAGCCATAAGATCAGCCGCTTCGCACAGCAGCATAATATAGATTGGAAATACTCTTCAGTCTATAATCCCCGAGCTAACAGTTTAGCTGAGGCTTTCAACAAGACCCTGACGAAGATCATAAAGAAAACAGTGTCCAGAAATAAAAAGGACTGGCATGAGAGACTGCATGAAGCACTCTGGGCTTATCGAACCACATTCAAAACAGCCAAAAATAAAACGCCATTCATGTTGGTATTCGGCACGGAAGCGGTACTTCCCTAGGAGATAGAGCTACCATCTCTATCAGTGGCAGTTCGATACGAGCTGACGGATGAAGAAAATGCCCATCTTTGGCTTGAAGGGCTCGATGCCCTCGATGAAACTCGTCTCATGGCACAGCAAAACCTGGAAGCTTACAAAGTAAGGATGACGCGCTCATACGAAAAACTAACTAGGCCAAGAACATTTCGCCAAGGCGAACTCGTGTTAGTTGTCAAAATACCTATGATCCCCAATCGTGCAAAACAGGGGAAATTGGAGCCAAACTATGAAGGCCCGTACATCATAGAAAAGGTCTACCAAGGTGGGGGTCTACTTGCTCATGGATATGCATGGCGAAAGACCCTTCCGGCCAATAAATGGTCGGTTCCTTAAGAAATACTATGCTTGACAAGTCATAACTCAGGTTAATGATAGATGACGATGCTCGTGTCCGCTCGCTGTCTCCCTAAGTCAAGACTCTACAAGTAGTATCCGGTAAAACTTTGCCTCGAAACTAGCAATGGACTGAGATGTCCCTAAACTAAAAACGGACCAAGATGCCCCTAAAATAACTATGGACTGTAATGTTCTTAAACTAATACGTTGCCTCAAGCACGGCGATAATGGAATTCAAGTCCACAAGTCCCAACGGTAAGGACTACAACTCAAATCCCGCTGGCTACATAGCTACCCCGGTGGCGAAGTCCCCCCTAAGTGCCATTGGCAAATAGAGAGGTAAAAAAAACGGTACACCCATAAGCGAAATGGGCACGGATGAAAACCTGAAAGGGCGCCATGAGTAAAAACAGCAGGGCTACCGGCGAGCTTGTGAAAACCTGAAAGGGCGCAATCTCGTTGTAAAAAAAAACAGTACGCCCACAAGAGAAATGGGCACGGATGAAAACCCAAAAGGGCGTCATGAGTAAAAACGGCAGGGCTACCGGCGAGTTTGTGAAAACCTGAAAGGACGCAATCTCGTTAAAATAAAAACACCTGCAAGGTCCTCTCGACATTGTGAGGAGAAAACACCTACGTGAGGTCCTTACAACTCACAGGGGAGAAACACACTTATGGATTCCCACGATTCCTAAGGAGAAATTACACTTACGAGATCCTCACGACTCGTAAGGATAATTCCCCCCTATGAGACCCTTACGGGTCATAAGATTCAAAAGCCTTAACATACAGGGACCTGAACCTGTTCTTAAGCCATCACACTCCCCAAGTTTCCCTACAGGCGGTCAATATTGGCTGTTATATACAATCCACGGGCATAAATAAACGATATCCCCCACCAAGTTCCACCAATGACGAGGAATGTCCTCAGGTGGTGAACGACACTTATAAATCCTCTCGACTTGTAAGGAGAAAATACTCTTGTAAGATCCTTATGACTTGCAAGAGAAAATATCACTTAGGAGTCCTCACGACTTCTAGGGAGAACCTACACCTACGGAATCCTCTCGACTCGTAGGAAGAAAACCTCTTTATAAGACCCTTACGGCTCATAAAATAAAAAGCCTTAGTCGACATGATCCTAACCCTGTCTACCAAGCCACCTTTGTTCAAAATCAGCAAAGGCAAATGATGATTCGCTCCTGGCAATATTCCAGTCGCAGCGGTGCTAATGCCAAGATTGGTATCAGATCTCAAGTTCCATACTCGCAATAAAAATCAATGAGAAAAATATTTGCATATGAAATAGCCGAAATGATGGGGCAACTCGCAATAAAAATCAGCGAGTAAAATATATACATATAAAAACAGCCGAAATGTTTGGGCAACTCGCAATAAAAAGCAGCGAGTAAAAAGAAAAAACAGCTGAAATGATGGGGCGTCGCGATAAAAACAGCCGAAATGATTAGGCAATCGTGACTTTCACGATATAAAAAGCTAAAATGATAGAGCATCGCGGAAAGAAATAAAAAAATTGATGAAACTTTTGCCCTACAGGTGAGTCCACATCAACCCCTGTATACAATCCATGGGCATAAACAAAAAGGGAACCACATTTCTCTACCGGGCTCTGTCAAAGAGAGAGTCAGATCTCGACGGTAATATCTGCAGCATAGAAGATCAACAACGGCGTTTCTTCTTACTCCAATAGGATGCAGATGCAACTTCAACAAAACAGAACCATGGCAAAATCCCTAGTTCCAAATCTCGACGGTTCAAAGACAGCCTAGAGATCAACAACGGCGTTTCTTCTTACTCCAATAGGATGCAGACGCAACGTCAACAAAACGGAGCCATGGCAAAGTCCCTAGTTCCAAATCTCAACGATTCATAGACAGCCTAGAGATCAACAACGGCGTTTCTTTTCACTCCAACTGGATGCAGACGCAACGTCAACAAAACGGAGCCATGCCAAAGTCCCTAGTTCCAAATCTCGACGGTTCACAGACAACTTAGAGATCAACAACGGCGTTTCTTCTCACTCAAACAGGATGCAGACGCAACGTCAACAAGAGACCCCCAGGGACAACAAAATGGAGCCATGGCAAAGTCCCTAGTTCCAAATCTCGACGGTGCACAGACAACCTAGAGACCACCTCGACATTCGTCTCGTTACATCAGACGCAACATCAACAAAGCGGAGCCACGGCAAAGTCCCTAGTTCCAAGCCTCGACGGTTCATAAACAACCTATAGGCAACCGCGACATTCGTCTCATTACAGCAGACACAATGTCAACAAACGAAGCAAAGGAAAATCCCTAGCTTCAGGGTCTTGACGGCAACTCAAATAAAACCTAAAAGACTATCGGAGATTATCCCACACCAGCGCGGAGTGGTTATGACTCATCGGGGCTCCTAAACTGAGCCTAACCTCAAGTAAAAAGCGGCATGGAAAATCTCTAACGCTTGCTCTTTCGGCAGTAATATGACCTGGGAGATTACTTGAAGACGTCTTGTCCAACCCCGAAGGGATCAGAGACACGACAGTCGCGGGGCTACTCGAACAGCAAGATTGCATATCGGGGAATGCATCAGCCAACGCGACGGTACGACGGACAAAAAATCTAGTACCACAGACCCTAACGGACCTCTGTCGTAAAGAACAGAGATTAACTGTGACGTTAGGATATTCTTGCGAGAACTTCTCGACTCGTCTCGACTCGTAGGGAAAACAATGTTCCTGCGAGAACTTCTCGACTCGTCTCGACTCGTAGGGAAAACATCTTCATGAAACCCTCATGGCTCATGAAGGTGAAAAGCCTTAGGCAACGGGGATATCAACCTATTTCCTAAGCACTGTGGATCTACAAGCAGGTCCAAATTGACTCTTGTATACTATCCACGGGCCATATTCTCCAAAGTCGAATATTGATAAGGAAAAAAAACCACTTACGAGTCCTCTCGACTTGTAAAGGGGAAAATTCTCTTATGATATTCTTACGACTCTCAAGAGAAAACACACTTAGGAGGTCCTCATGACTTCTAAGGAGAAAATACACCTGCGGGATCCTCTCGACTCGTAGGGAGAAAAGTCTTTATGAGACCCTCACGGCTCGTAAAGTTGAAAAGTCTTAGGCGGCAGATCCAAACCTGTTTCCTAAACCATCGCTGCCCTACAAGAAGGTCCAAACTGACTCTTGTACACTATCCACGGGCCACATTCGCCAATGAAATGAAGAAGCTACTTACGGGTCCTCACGATTCGTAAGGAAAAATACCCGAGTGAGATCCTTACGACTCATGGAGGCGATGAACACTTAGAAATCCTCTCGATTTCTAGGGAGAATATGCACCTATGAGATCCTCTCGACTTGTAGGAAAAAAAACCCTCTTGAGACCCTTACAGCTCATGAAGATGAAAAAAGTCTTAGGCTACAAGGACCCTAAACTTGTCTTCTAAGCCATCAATTTTATAGCCATGCATGACTCTGCACTACTTCACCCACGTACATACTTACGTTGGCAAAGTGGTGGGGGGCATTTGTTCCCGCAAAAATTTTCGGCCAAGAGCTACTTGTTCCCTTATAAAAAGGGGGGAGAGTCCTCAAAATTTGGCATCACGTGTTAAACACGTGGGCGCTCATATGCAAAGCATATGAGCGCTGAAAACAAACAACTAAGGGCCAAATATGCCTCACGTGTTAAACACGTGAGCACTCATATGCAAAGCATATGAGCGCCGAACATAAATAACTAATGGCCAAATAGGCCTCACGTGCTAGACACGTGAGCGGTCATATGTAAAGCATATGGGCGCTGAAAATAAACTAAATAAAACAACTAATGGCCAAACATGCCTCACGTTTAAAACACGTGAGCGCTCATATGAAAAATATAGGAGCACTGAACATAAATAACTAATGGCCAAACAGGCCTCACGTGCTAAACACGTGAGCGCTCATATGTAAAGCATATGAGTGCTGAAAATAAACTAAATTAAACAATTAATGGCCAAACCGGCCTACACGTGAGCGCTCATATGCTATGAGCGCTGAACATAAACAGGCTAAAACCCACAGCAGGATTCACATGTTAAACACGTGAGTTCTCTTGCCTCTCACATGCAAAGCATGTGAGCGCCCAAATTTAAAATGTTCCCATCAAATTCTATGTGATAAATTTAAATCCTATTTGGGAAATATTTTCCCTGATCTTTCTAATATGGAAAGATCTTTCTCTAACAGAGAATCCTGGATTTAAAATCCGATGATGATAAAATATCACCAATTAAATCATCTGATAGAATTAAATTTTATTTGGGAAATATTTTCCTGATCTTCCTCAAACTAGAAAGATCTTCTCTGTTAAACAGAAGACCTTTGGATCAAACATCCAACGGTGATCATCTGGTAGAATAAAATTCTATCATAGAAAAATATTTTCCTAATCTTTTTAAACTAACAAGATATTCATATGATAAGAATAAAATTCTATGTTAAACTAACGAGATATCCATATGATAGAATTAAATTCTATATTAAGGAAATATATTTCTTATCTCGTTAAACTAAAAAGATACGATAGAATAAAATTCTAATCTTGTTAAAACTAACAAGATATTCATAATCTTGTTAAACAAACAATAAATCTTCTCTGTTACATAGAGAGCCTTTGGATTAAAAATCCAACGGTGAATAAAATTCACCGATTGATTTAAAAGATCATGGAATCAATCATGATCTTTCAATGAGGGATTTTCTTAACAAATTGATTATTTTTCTTCTCATATAAATAGGAGCAAGAAGAGGAGGAAACATAGAGAGACTCTTCATAAGCTTTGAGAAACAAAAGAAAAAGAGAAAAATGAGAATTCAATTCTCTAGAAGAAGAAGATCCCCTTCTTAAACAAAAATCCTAGGTAAGAAGAAAATACAGAGATTATCTTATCTCTTCTTTAAGGGTTTAACTTTTCATACAAGAAATTAATTGTTCCTCTGGTTGAGCTTTGCAGAAGCAAATCTCCCCACAAGTTGAGAATTTAATTCTCATCGGGAAGATTCTGTTATGCAGATTCAAAACTTAGGGGAAAGAACTAAGTTCAAAGAATTTAATTCTTCCAAAAGTATATAGAAATTTAATTCCTCTGATAAAATTAGGGTTTAACCGTGTAAAAGAATTTAATTCTTATAAAAAAAGGGACCTGAATTCTCAAATTCAGATCAAAATCTCTATGCATATAAAGGAAAAGACTGGTGATCCATTAGCATTCAACGCTATAACGAAAGCTCACGTGTTTCCATGTGAGAACCTTTAATGAACTAAAAGGAATGACTGAGATCAAATTACGTGTTCTCACGTGACCCCCAAACAGTTGCTTAACACTTATATGGGAAAGGGGAAAAAATCCAAAGACAGCGCTCACATTTTGAGCACTTCACGCGTCCGCGCATGAGCACTATATGAGCTAAGTGCTTAGCACTTATAAAAGGAAGAGCGAATAAACCCAAAGAAGTAGTGCCCAACTCTGGGGCGCCTCACGTGCCCACACGTGATGGCCATAAGAATTAAGTGTTTAACACTTATATACATACGATAATTTGGACCCAAGTGTACAATGCCAACTTTCAGGCGCTTCACATGAACGTCCCAAATTTCAGTGTTTAACACTGCTTTAGAGTCTCACGTGGGAGCACATGAGCACCGAGCATATATTAGTGTTTAAAACTATAAGGAGCCAACTCCAGCCCCAAATTGGCTAAGTCTTCCTAAAATTAAAACATCTTGGATCTCCAAATAGACCGAGCCTCTATGCTCAAGACTTCCCAAACTAATTGACCATAATGATGTCCATCCCATATCTCCTAAGTTAATCTTAGTCTCCTAAAATTGACTAATGATTCTTAGATGGCCCACCATGATCTCCCCACTCAATCTGGAATTTGATTCAAGGGTACATCTCTCTACACCTATGATACATGTCGTTGTAACTCCTCAACGTCTTCAGAGAGGTGGTGGGTCCCATCAACCAACTACTTTTGGATGCACTTCCCAAAATTGCGACAATGGACCGCAACGTCCTTAAACTAGCTATGGACTGAAACATCCTTAAACTAACAACGGACCGTAACGTCCTTAAACTAACACAATAGAGCCCAAATACTCTTTTGTTGGATCTGAATGATCTAAAATCCTATTAAGTAGATCTTAGTCTAAAATCGGACTAACGCATCCTTAATAAACATTTAAGTTGATCTTAATCTCAAGCGAGATTAACGATTCTTAAATTAAACCAAACCCAAATCTAAGAATATACGGATTTGGACTAATCTACGCCCTACGGGCAACAACATAAATTAGTCTCCGTATATAATCCACGGTCAACCCAAAAAAACAAAAACACATACGACATGAAGTAAACTTCCAGAGCAGGAGAAGGTGGTTATCGCTACGCGGTAACGTAATTAACTGCAGGGGCTTGCGCCTGCAGGGAAGAGCATCCCCACAATCAAAACCCCGTCGCAAACGAGGGGGAGTCTGACGAAGTCTGCTACAACGGTCGCATCCGTCCAAACCTCCGATACACGGTGCCATAAATCAACTTGGCATCTTCGGAGAGGTGGACAGATAAATCCAAATAGCATCTGCCCCCAAATTCAGGCAAGACGACCTATCCCGGGCTCGTCTCCATTTTCGGCGGTAAACATACCCCTTCAGGAGCAACTTCCAAAGTCCATACTTTGTTGGTGTACATGGGTTCCATCTCAGATCGCATAGCATCCAACCATTTCACAGAGTACCCACTCATGATGGCCTGCTTGAAACTAGTTGGGTCATCATCTTCCATGATGCAATCCTCACTCCTACCGTCTATGAGAAAACCGTAGTATCTCTCAGGTAGATGGGGTGCCCTACTAGATCTGCGGAGTGGCTGAGGTTCGTCGGGGACTATCAATCCTCCGGTTCTAACAAATCTTCAGCTGTAGTTTGTGTAGCTGGAACTTCTTCCAGTTCTACCTCATTGCCACTAATTTCTTTCACAAGAAATTCCTTTTCCAAAAAGGTGGCATATTGAGAAACAAACACTTTTTGTTCCTCAGTGTGGTAGAAGATATATTCATGTGAATTCTTTGGATATCCCACAAACTTGCACAAAACAGACCTTGCCTCGAGCTTGTCCGGATTTTTCTTTTTAACATAAGCCGGACAACCCCATATCTTAACTCGTTTAAGAGACGATCTCTTCCCATTCCATATCTCATATGGAGTGCTAGGCACGAATTTGGTCGGGACCCTATTCAATAGGTACGCAGCTGTCTCAAGTGCATAACCCTAAAAAGAAATAGGTAACTCAACAATACTCATCATAGAGCACACCATATCTAATAGAGTGCGATTCCTCCGCTCCGGTACTCCATTGTGCTGTGGTGTATACGGAGGAGTAAGCTGAGAGAGAATCCCATTCTCCTTTAAATAGTCTCGGAATTCCGTGCTCAAATATTCTCCTCCTCGATCAGATCGAAGGACTTTAATACTTTTACCCGTATGGTTCTCAACTTCATACTTATATTCCTTAAATTTGTCAAAAGCTTCAGATTTGTGTTTCAACAAGAACACATGTCCGAATCTTGAGAGATCATTGGTGAATGTAATAAAGTACGAGGAACCATTCCTGGCATGTGTAGACATAGGACTGCATACATCACTATGTATTAGTCCCAAGAGTTCTGTAGCTCTTTCTCCGTGTCTAGTAAACGGAGTTTTGGTCATCTTGCCTTTGAGACATGACTGGAAAGTTTCATAAGATGTTAATTCGAACGGATTCAAATATCCATCTTTGTGCAACTTCGCTAGTCTTGTCGCATTGATATGACAAAGTCTACAATACCATAAGAAGGATTCGTTCATTTCTGAACTTTTCCTCTTATGTGTGTTCTGTATATTTAAAACTGTAATTTGATTTAGAACGTATATACCGTTATACAATGTACCAAACCCAATTAACACTTGATTTAAGAAAATGATCATAACATTTTTTTCTAGTACAAAGTTATATCCTTCTTCATCTAATAAAGAAATCGATATTATATTGCACATCATTTTTGGTACGAAATAACAGTCGTTTAGAATCAATATGATATTCGCCAACTGCTTTGGCAGCAACAATTGCTCCGTTTCCTACTCTGAGAGACATATCATCCTTTCCCGGTTCTCTACTTCATCTTAATCCTTATAACTAATTACAAATATGGGATCCTAATCCGGTATCTAATACCGAGGACGTAGAGCAAACTGAGAAATAGTTCTCAATAACAAACACACCCGAATAAGACGCATCATCATGCTCTTTTTTCGTTCAGGTTGCATGGGAATCCGTATATTCCCATATTCCTTGCTTAGACTTATTAAAATCATAAGATAGAGCGGAACCAACGTTCCCCAGCCCAGTATAATAGCGGGTTTGGTCAATACATCCATATTATTATCTTGATTAAGGCATATCATGGTCGTTACCAGGAGAGAGAAAGAGAGAAGAAAACACTTTAGCGTGCACTTTTGCAATATTAGATTGGTTATTTTCTTATCTAATCAGGATGGCTTCCATCGTTTTTATCAAATCTTTCTTCAAACCCTAAAAGGTAAGACTAGCCAGGATTAATTACACCCTACAAGTTCGCCAATCGGTCAGCCAGGCAGGTATTGGTACTCCGAGAGAGTCTCCCCATGCTTTCGCATGGAAGTAATTAAATAACCTCGTTTCCGCAGGGGCATAACCTCGTTAACACCTTTCTTAGACATCTACTGGATTAGCTAATTGTAAAGTGCAAAACTCTCTCAGGAGTAACACTTACTCGCAGTGGGTATCGGGATCCAACTATCTCATAGATGATATGCAATCTCATTGCAAATTTCAACACTTGAAATTCCCAATATCTGTTTTTACCCCTGCGACTTATGACCTTGGCTATGGTCAATAAATCATAAGCACTAGCCAAGTGTTCACAGCCGGAAGACGGACCGGGACATCCGGCCTGAATCCTGGGGACAGACGCTATTTGGATTTATCCGTCCACCTCTCCGAAGATGCCAAGTTGATTTATGGCACCGTATATCGGAGGTTTGTACGAATGCGGCCGTTGTAGCAGACTTCGTCAGATTCCTCCTCATTTATGAGGGTTTTTTGATTATGGGGACACTCTTCCCTGCGGGCGTAAGCTTCTGCAGTTAATTACGTTACCGCATCGCGATAACCACTTTTTCCTGCTCCGGAGTTCATTTCGTGTCGTATGTGTGTTTTTGTTTTTATTTTGGTTGCCCGTGGATTGTATACGGAGACTAATTTATGCCGTCGCCCGTAGGGCGTGGATTGGTCTAAATTCGTATATTTTAGATTTGGGTTTTTTCTTTAAGGACCGTTAATCTATTTTGAGATTAAGATCGACATAAATGTATGTGAGCATTTGGGGCTCGATTTGTTTTTGTTAAGAATACATTAGTCCAATTTGAGACTAAGATCCACTTAACAAGATTTCAGGATCATTTTTATTTAGGATCCAACAAAATAGCGTTTGGGCTCTATTATTTTAGTTTAAGGACATTTCGGTCCATTATCGCCATTTTGGAGGCGAATGTTAGTTTAGGGACATTTCGGTCTTTTGTCCATATTGTGCACACATGTATTTATTACGTGACGAAGCGAACAATGGTAATATGTAATGCACTCAATTTGGGGTATGATCCGATTTGAGGTGTGCACGTCAATTTGGAAGTGCACCAAAGAGTTGTTGGTTGTCGGGATCCGCCACCTCTCTGAAGACGTTAAAGAATTACAACGACATATATCAGAGGTGTGGAGAGATGTACTCTTAAACCAAATTCCATATTTGAGGGAAAAAGGGTTGTTGTAGACCTAAGAAATGTTAGTCATGTTTGAGACTAAAAATTATCTTAGGAGATATAAGATGAATAACATTTGGGATATCATCAATAGGAGACCACTAGTTATTTTTGAGACTAAGATTAGTTTGGGAAAACACGAGCAATATGATCTCGGTTATTTTAGAATCAAAGAGGTTTAACCTCAGAAAATTTATCCAATTTGGGCTGAGATTGGGTTTCCATAAATACCTAACAGTGCTAAGCACTGAGGAATACAGTGCTCACGTGCGTTTTACGTGGGTATTGGATTAGTGTTAAACACTAGAGTTTTGTGGCGCCCACGTAACACGCGTGAGGCACCCAAATATGGGCACTGCCCATTGGGTTTTATCTCCCCCTCTTTTTTTTACAGAAGTGTTAAGCACTTGGCTAACGTTCTCGTGCAGAACACGTGATTGCCCTTTTTCTTTTTGATACTGGGGTGCTTTAACACTCACGTGGGAAACACTTGAGGCAGTTTTAGTTGCTCTCTTTGTTCGTTTGAAGCACTCACGTGGGAAACACGTGAGGCTTCAAAATAGTGCTAAGCACTAACGATTCTGGTTTTGAAGATCTTGGATCACCATCATTGTTTTTTTTATGGAAGAACTAAGTTATTTATATATAGGGTTAAACCTTAATTTTTGGAGGAATTAAATTCATATATATTCTTGTTCTTCTCTCTCTCTCTTTTTATAATTTAATTCTTTTCCCCCTAGATTTTGAATATGAAGGGCAAAATCTCCCCGATGAGAATTAAATTCTCAACTTGTGGTGAGATTTGCTTCTGCAAATCTCAACCGGGGAAAGAACTGAGTTCTTAAATGAAGGGTTAATCCCTTAGATAGGTAAAGGAGAGACAATATGATCTTTTTTTTTAATCTCTGGTTTCAATGAGGAAAGTCTTCTTCTTTGAGAATTAAATTCTCTTGTTCTCTCAAGATCTCGCTGTACTCTTTTTTTTCCAGAAGCTTCTAAAAAAATTCTCCCTCTTTTTCTTGTTTTTTCCTTCTACTTATAGGATAAGAAAAAAAATCAATTTGTTAGAAAAATCTCTGGTTGGGAGATCATGATTAATCCAAAATGATCTCTTGGATCACTTAGTGAATTTTATTCACCATTGGATTTTAAATCTAAAGTCTCTCTATTTAACAGAGAAGTTTTCTTGTTTATTTAATAAGATTAGGAAATATCTTTTCAAAATTAGAATTTTGTTCTATCAGATGATCGGTGGGTGATTTGATAATCACCGTTGGATTTTTGATCCAAGGGTCCTCTGTTTAACAAAGAAGATCTTTCTAATTTGAGAAAGACCAAGGAAATATTTCCCACATAGAATTTAATTCTATCTTGCTAAAGAGTGCAGCAGAAGAATTCACGTGTTTAACACGTGACCCCTAGCATGAGTTTCAGTATACTTTATTTTCAGTGTATATAAACTTTCACGTGTTTGACACGTGAGGCCTGTTTGGCTTGCCAATTATTTCATTGCAGCGCCTATATGCTTTGCATATAGGCGTTCACGTGTTTAACACGTGTGGCTCTTTTAGCCCATTTGTTTTTAACTGCAGCGCCTATATGCTTTTGCATATAGGTGCTCATGTGTTTAATACGTGAGACTCTTCTAGCCCATTTGTTTTTAACTGTAGCAGCTATATGCTTTTGCATATAGGTGCTCACGTGTTTAACACGTGAGACTTTAATAGTGGGGAATTTTCCCCTTTTTTCTTTTTCTTTTTCTTCTTCCCTTTTTTAATGAGGGAACACCAAGTTCAACCCGTCATTTCGTGATTGAATTAAACCCAACTGTACGACCTTTGGTTATGGTCAACAAAGCCGTACGACTATCTTAATCCAATCGCATCATATGCGGCAGATAAGCACTAATCAGCTACCGTACACTACGTCTTGATGGAGGCCAAAAAACGCAGCACGAATACTGAATAGTACTAATCTGAAATAACGGAGGGCTACGACTGTTTTTGAACAAAACCTTTAACGTAATGAACTTGATATCGTTGTAGAATCAAGTGATTTGAAAAGGAGTGGTTTAAGCTCCGCTTTTAAAATCGAGTAGTTCTCAAAACAAACCGAGTGGTTGTAGCATTTGTTAGCTTTTACTAAAGAGGTCTTTGCCGGTGAAGGGATCTCGGCTCTTTCCCCATCGAATGAGGTGCTGGGTATCCATTAAGGAATACCACTATGCAAAACAAGAACTAAAGCTACCTTTTTGAAAAATTTGATTCTGCAATATCTTTAGGTTTATTTTCTTTTCATTAATCTCATTAATGACGTCCCATCATTTATGTTTCCTAAACATCACAGTAGAAATGAAAATAGAACGTACGCTTATACCATCCGCATTCGCCACGGGGCCCCGTCATGCACCGTTAGGTTACTTAACTAATGGCAGAGCGGAGGCTGGACCAGCACGGGTGCAAAACATAAGCAACGTTTATTATATATATATATATATAGCATTCGTTTCACGCAGTTAAATGATCACATCACAGAACTCAGACAATAGAAACAAACATATCAAATATAAGATATATTAGGAGATCCGTGTTTTAAATTAATCCAGTAATGAAAAACACGGATTCCACTGTCATGATGAATAGCCAAACCCACATCCCTAGACCCCTACGAGAGCAGCAAGTGACCCTGCCAATTCTAGAGTTAGGAGACCTGGTCTCGACTCCTCGAGATGGTTTCCCACTGGACTCTAGACGCGGTTACTTGTCCCCCCCGCCTTGGGTCTATCCTAATGCGGAAAAGTAAATAATATACATTAACGGTGACATCATCCTCAACCCGGAAGTGTCCCAATAAAAGAATATTACATACATTTTTTACATGAATGAAAATAGAAAAACTCTCATCTCACGCAAAAACCCCGGCTATTCAATCACGACGATCCAATATAACATATCACAGCGACACATAATATCACATATCATCAACGTAAGTAAATATGTGTATCTCGAATGTCGTTGACGTATAACAACGAGATTGGGGATACACCACATATTACACTTACGGTTGCAGAAAAGAAATGAAAAATACAATAATTAGAATCCACATCAAGCCTTAGACATCATAAACCCGGAATATCTCATATCTCGAATTTCATGTCTAACCCAATAAATCTTGCATTTAAGTCTCGAATTGAAAACACTTTTCAATATCAAGTCGGATAATTCAACAAGATTTCCGATGAAATGATCGAATGCTCGTCGGGAACTTTAGTAGATTGCCGCACCCCCGATGCCGTCAACGAAGTGCACTTGGGCGGAACACCGCGGCTGCGAGCATCCGAGTGGATGCTTTTGGCTACGGTGTTCTCCTATAGTCACTTGGTCGGCATAATAGGGCGTGGCTATCTAGTAATGTTTCTCGGCGGGTGTTCGCGTACAATACGAGATTGCGACGGAGTTTTGATCCGAATCGAAACTCTGTGGCAATCGATCAAAAGAGACTAAAACGCGAGATTTACAAAACACAAACTAGTTTTCACAAAACTAATTAATGTGGATTCCAAATATTGTATCACATATCAAATATATCCAGACGATATTAAACTTTTCGATCGATATATCAAACACCCACAATTCATAGAGAGCTCAACAACTTGAGCCTCACTAAAAATACCTAGAAACTGCCAAATATCACTACGGAGCAGTACAAGAAAATGGAGTCCCAAACTCACCAAACTTGCCGTGGAACCGCGGCCAAACCCTAGATTTTGCCGCGGTTACGCGACCATTTACTTGAGTTCGGCCCTCGTATTTCTTGGGGCTCCAATAAATACCCTGCCCAATTTTCTGCATATTTTTAATCTGAAAATTTCCAACTTTTGAAAAATGGACAGAAAGTTGATAAAAACCAGGATTTGAAACTCGATCGAACACTTTAACATCGTATAGACCTTACCTAATTCTCTAGGTTGTCTCTGATACCATGAAAATGTGTCTTAGCACCTCTACTAGGTTTCCACATGCATCAAGTATGCAATTTAAAAAAATCTAGAGGTCTAAACTGCACTAACCTAGAATCTAACTAGAGAATTAGGGTTTGTACATATGTAAACAAGTTTTACACTAAGTGAATAGAGAATACAACCTTTGTAGACCGGTCCTTCACTTCTAAAGCTCCAAGTAGTAGTCCCTTAGCTCAAAGTAGTGGTCCCTAAAACTCTTCTTAGGCTCCACTTGGTGAAAAGAACGAGCATGTTTCGTCGTTTTTTAGGCCAAAGATGATCCACCTTAAAGTTACTCTAACTAAAGCTACCTCTTCACTAATCAAGAATTAGTGAAGCAAACAACCTAATCTTATGGGCTAGATGAGAGTAGGTTGATGAAATATGAATTTTGCTCACTTTAGAATTCTCTTTCTCTTTTTCCTTTTTCAACTCAAGAAAACCAAGAGAGGAAGAAGATGAACTTGGATGAAGAAATATCTCAAGTGTGATAATGAGAGAGTTAACCATGATCTAAAGATAATGGTTAGGATGAGAAAATATCTAGAGTAAAATAAAATTAGTGGGATGAGTCAGGGCTTCTACATGTTTCCACAAGCATCTAAGCCATGCTCATTTCCACCTCATTTGAATTTACTCTTAATAAATAAACACCCAAATTATCTTTAGTCTTGGTGTGAGTTTCATACACCCATATCCAATGTATCATCCACCATGACACAATATATAAATACATATATTAATATTTATCACATATATATTAAATGTATTTCAAAGAGAAGAAAATTTTAGTGAGCACAATATTAGTTAATATATATTAATATATCAAATATAAAAAAATATATATCAAATTATTAAATCAATACTTGATTCAATAATCCGGTAATATCATATATAACCGACTAATATCACTTATATGTATATCACATTATCGAATCAACACTTGATTCAATAATCCGGTCATATCTCATATAACTGACAAATATTCAATACTTCATTAAATCAACACTTAATTCAATAATCCGGTCATATCATATATAACTGGCCAGTATCAAATACACACACACACACATAACATATCATTGAATCAACACTTGATTTAACAATCCGGTTATATCACATATAACCTAATCGATATAACATATCGCGAGATTAGAATACAGTATCACATACTCGTATTTAATCAAGCTCCCGCACATATCACCATATGTGCCCTACTTCGTTTCGCTTGAGCTAGGAAACCTCTGTATGGGACTTTAAAGACTCGTCGATATGCTAGCAGTACGTAATGATCATATCAGTCACCCACAAGCCGTCAGCGGTACTAGCTGGACGTAACGGCTACCCAGGTATTGAGCGAATAGAAGATCAACAAGCAAGCTTGTCCAAACTCCCGCAAAGCCTATAGGCAACACTTACCGTACAGTCCGGTCTCTTTATCTGATATGTTGTATATCAAGTCTAGGGGTGGACTCGTCAGACCCCAGTAACTTAATAAGTCATGCCGATGTGTGGCCTATAACCATTCGAGAAACTACTGATAACACTTACCAGTAAATCTCATCAGCCCTGACCAGGACTTGCTGTTATAGCCAATCGAGCATAGCGCAACATCAACTCCCTATATCGGGAAAGACGAAACCCCTCCTATCGCTCATTGCTTCCATGTGACTCGGGACTATACCCAAAATCTACCTGTTTGCACGACTCCTTTGAGCCATGGTAGGAAGGAAATCAAAGCACAGTGGGAACCACACAAGACTCTATGACGATCTCGGGTCTACAGACTAACCTGTACAAGTGTCACCAGAGAACTGCTATCTGACGATAGGTATGGTACCAACTAGGATTTCTCGGCGAGTCCTGTTCGGTGTACCCATTCTCTACTGAGCACCTGTGTACAATCTTTGATGTTAAACACCAATGGATCAGGGATCAACCATTGCCCGATACAGGGTCAAGAAACGTACACACCAGTCTACTCTGGAATATCGAAACCCTATCTCGATACTCTCTCGACTAGGAACTGTTAAAGGATGTGCTTGCGGACTACACAAGTCCCACTAGTATGATCTGCATCATAGTCCTGGTAGTCAAGCTAACATTCTAAGGGATTTATCAACATGTATCAGAGAGACAGTATAATAATACTAGTGCACATGTTAAGATAAAGAGCAACCAGATAGCATATCATCATGTCGAGTAAGAAAGTCCTCTATATATATGTCCAAGCATCCATTATATCATACAATAATAGCCTCTAGGGCATATATATTCCTAACATATGAATGAGCCTTCTTTTACACATATCTGTAAACGAAACTTAAACTGATGTAAACACATATGATCTCCAAGAAATCATCAATATGAATGATAAAAGACATACCTTTGCAGATCTAAATATCTGTCAGCAAAATAATAACTGCTCAATCAATAAGTTTCCTTTTATTAATCTCTCTAGCAATATGTTATTTCCTTTCTATATGCTTAATCTCATTCTCAGTTTAAGGACACATTTTCTTAAAGAGTGAGATTCCATGTCTAGCAGGAAGCATTCCATTCTTGGAATCTTGCAAATTGAACCTTTTAAGGATCTTATCCTCATAAGTAGCTTGCGACAATCCTATACGTCTCTTTACTCTATCTCTATAAAATTTGAGATCCAAGATATAGGAAACTTGACTAAGATCTTACATAGAGAACTTGTCTAAAAACCACAATTTAACATATGTGATCAAGCCTACATCATTCCCAATGAATTGTATGTCATCTACATAGAGTATTATGATCACAATAGAATCATTTTGTTACTTTTTATACACACAAGTATTTTCAGGATTTTGGAAGAAATCATATTCCTTAATCGTTTCATCAAAACGAATATTCCAACTTTTAGAAGCTTGTTTAAGTTCATATATTGACCTGTTCAATTTATATACCATGCTTTCTTGAGTCTTACATATAACACCTTCAGGTTATTGCATGTAAATATCTTCCTCTAGATATCCATTCAAGAAGGTTGTTTTAATATCCATTTACCAAATTTCATAGTCATAATATGTCGGCATGGCTAATAGGATTCTAATGGACTTTAACATCACAACAGGAGAAAAAGTTTTCTCATAATCAATTCCTTCTTTTTGAGTATAACCTTTTGCCACCAAGAGAGCTTTAAATGTCTCTGCATTTCCATCTCCATGTTTCCTTTTATATATCTAATTGCATCCAATGGGTTTTATCCCATTAGGTGGATCTACCAAGGTCCAAACATGTTTATGATACATAGAATCTATTTTCGCTTTCATGGTATCAACCCACTTACTAGAATCCATGTATAACAAAGATTCACTGTAAGTCCTATGATCCTCATTCTCGTTGACACTTTCCATCAAATATGTTTCATTATCAATTCAGTACTTTACAGGAGGACGAGTGATCCGAGTTGATCTTCTTATAACAACAGGTATATCAAAAACAGTTTCTAGTGGTGTTTCCTTATCTCCACTAACACTTGTACCTCCCTGTGAATTTCTAGAATTTCTTAACAAATTAGGATTTTCTCCTACTGGAATAAAGAACTCTCCTAATGGAGAAGACGACTCTTCATCAAGAGCTACACCTCCTTAACTAACAATTTGATCTTCCATAAAAACACGTTTCTACTTACGGCAATTGTATAATCACTAGAATTATAAACATAATGCCCAGTGCTATCCTTAAGGTGACCTACAAATAAGCATCTATCTTTCCTAAAATTTTAATTTGTCCATCATTTATTTTCTAACATGAGTTAGACAACCCTAAATCTTCAAGTGTCTTACACTTGGTTTTCTTCCTTTCCATATCTCATATGGAGTAGAAGAAACATATTCGGTAAGAACACTATTTAATAAATAATTCGCGGTTTCTACCGCAAAACCTTATAAGAATAGAGCAACCTCTGAATGACTAATCATCATCTAACCATATCTAATAAGGTTCGGTTCCTTCTTTCAGAAACACTGTTATGTTGTGGGATGCCGGGTGGTGTCAAGTTATAAACAATTCCATTTTCTTTTAAGAACCTTTTAAACTCATCTGATAAATAATCTTCACCATGATCTGATCGGATGGTCTTGATACTTCTACCATGCTCCTTTTCAACTTCGACTTTATATTTTTTGAACTTTTCAAAGCATTTAGATTGTGCCGTATTAAGTAAATATAACCATATCTAGATGCATCATCTGTAAATGTTACAAAATATGAATAAACACATCTTGCTTTAACACTTAAAGATCCACATACATCTGTATGTATGATATCAAGAGTACCTAATGCTTTATCATGCTTTCCTGTGAAGGGTAATTTAGTCATCTAACATCTAAGGCAATTCTTATAAGTTGAAAGATTTTCTATTTTTTGAAAATTTAAAAGATCATCTTTTATCAACCTGTTGATCCTATAAATATTAATATGACTCAGTCTCATGTGCCAAAGATAAGTTGTATCACTTTGATCTATCTTACGTTTTGAAGATTTATCAGACTCAATGACATTTACATAAGATTAATGGGCAACATCAATACAATATATTTCATTATCAATCACACAATGAGCAATAACAGAACTACCAAATTTAATAGAAGTTTTACTACTAAATAAAATAAAGTAACCACTGCTACATAGTTTCGAAACAGAAATCAAATTTCTCCTAAATTAAGGAACATAAAGACAATTTTAAAGTTCCATTACATGCCCTTTATTTAAATGCAAATAATAAGTTCTTAAAGACACAGCTGAAATTACGGCTCCATTTCCCATTGTCAAAGTAATCTTTCATCTCTGAGCTTCTGTTTTTCCTTATACCCCTGCAAGGAATTATAAACATTGGAAGAAGAACATGAGTCAATTCACTAAGCATAAGAGAAACAACTCACAGCATTAGTCTCTACTAAAAATTGAGAAAACATACATTCCGAAGGTTTCTCCTTCTTCAAGGAGGCAGTATAACTTTTGCAATTTCTCTTCTAATGTCCCTTCTTGTGACGGTAATGACATTCATCACTAGACTAATCCCTTTTTGCATTCTTGGAAACTTGTTTTCTTTTAACAATTTTCTTCTTAAAAAGAACTTTCTTTTCTTCTTGCCGGACGATCCGGCTGAATCAGCGACCATCATTATGGTCTTATCCCACTGCATTATATTCTCAACTCTTTTCAACATATTGCTTAGTTCATACAAGCTAATATCTGGCTCTTTCATGCTAAAGTTCATTTTGAACTGATTAAAATAAGAGGATAATGAAGTAAGAATAACATTAATTTTGGTTTCATGGTCAATCTTAGCTCCTAAGCATTCCAGATCATTAATGTACCTTGTCATCTTATGAACATGGGTATGAACTGGAGTACCTTCAGCCATCTTAGTGTTCATCAAATTACTTATAGCATTTTGACGAGCTGTGCGATTTCTCTCTTCGTACAAGGCTTTCAGGCAATCCAAGATATGTTTGCTAGTTTCTTTTTCCCGACGATAGGATTCAAGGATGCAACTATATAGCATTTAGCAAGCTCATCCTTATCAAACCAATTTTGATAATTGTTGATCTCATCAGCAGTTGCTTCAGGAGCAGGCTTTTACAATGTATCTTCTTCAACAATTTTAGCCAATTTTTCAGTAGTAAGGACAATCATCAAATTTCTTTTCCAATTGATATAATTCGGTCCAATCAGTTTATAGTCATCAAGTAATTTCCCAAACGGGTTATACTTAGTCATCTACACATAAAGGAGGATAACATTATTAGTAATTTAATTTATATATTTATAGCTGCACAATCATTACTAGGGTTTATTTTAAATAATGTTTTCACTATCAGTGCTTCTCTCATGCATCTATTAGTGAACATGAAATCGAAATTCATTCATAATTTTCCAGATTGTCAAGATAAAGTAAGAACAAATAAGGTTGGATACAATATATCCAATTATCTATATAACTTTTCTTTTATATTCGGTTTATTGATGTGTAACATTACTCCATTATTGTAGCGAGATTACTATATCATCAATGAAGTGTGGACCCATCATTTCGACTCCGTATGTAAAATAGGTTGCATCTCCTATTGTAGCCAAGTGGTCCTATTAAATATAACGAATCTAGTATCTTTATGCAAGTTATACGTAAATTAAGTACTTTAACAAATCCGATCATGTCCAGCTTCAAATAAGTTAAAATATTCGTCTTAAATATACCCCTGCGATGGAAAGCCTTAAGTTCTAAATTTCATAAACTATAAATCTATCTACACTTATATACAACTATTGTAAAATTAATTGAGAGAGTATTTAATTTATAAGTTTACTAAAACAATTTAATTATAATTATGACGTCATCATTTTAATTTGAAATTAAACAAACGACAATCCACATAATAATCCATAACAATTTATGTAGTTTTGAAACTTATTCTATACAAAAAATTTATCAAATATAAATTTTTATTAACCAATGCAATATCATATAAAAGACCGTAACAAACTAATCACAAAATTAGTTCAAGTATTTTCCATAAAAGAAGCACATATAAATCTAATTTATATTATTAAGTGACTAATATGTAATTTCAGTAATTTACAGAGGGTAACAGATAATTATCCAAGCCTATATTCAAATAATAAAGGTCTTGAAATAGTTTAACAATTTTCCAGGGACCTCTGTAATTTTTATTCATATTAATAAAAGCTTCTGAAACAAAATAATAATAATCCAGAGACCAGGAAATAGTTTTCCAGATCCTATGAAGGCAGACACAGGTTCCCTTTAAATGATGTGTTATTGGGTTGGGTCGGGTTTCCTTAAACCCGACCCGTTAGGGTCTACTATGGGGGGGCAACAACTATTTCTGCCTCCCCCTCAGCCTCCACATGGGGCGGCGGTGCTGGCTCCACCGTCTGCACTCAAGTCGGCGGGTTCGCTCGCGGCCACCATGGCTGTCGGTCATGGCTGCCGGTGAACAATATTTTTATGGGTTTTGATTTCAAAAACCAAAACATAATAGAAAAAAGTAATTTTGATTTCAAAAATCAAAATCTTGGTCTCAAAAACTCGATTAAAAATCTATCCTTTTAGATTTCATGCATAACAAATATAATCTCAATAGATCTAAGAAAAACATATTTTTTTTATCTAATCTAAATTATTTAATCTTATCAAATAATTTAGATCTAAAAAATTATAATTAATATCAAAACTAGGGTTTTAATTAAAACCCTAATCGTACAAGAGCAACCGTGTGCTCTGATACCAATTGAAGGAAATCATATGAGTATAGCAGCGGAAACGGTGCATATGACCTCCAAGAATTCATCAATATGAATGATAAAAAACATATCTTTGTAGATCTAAATATATATTAGTAAAATAATAATCTTTGAAGTTAGCACAAATGCAGAAGCCTCCAATCAAGTTAACCACCTTGCGTAGGGACAAACCAAAACTATGTCGATATGAACTCTTTTATTTTAAGAGGAGAAGTTTTAAATAATTCTTTATTATTTTTTCCTTATCTTTTATGGTCTACTATAGCCATCTTTTTATAGGGTTATGGTACAATACATTTTCCTTAATTTTACAATGTGGAACTAAACACCCTAACACAACATATTATGTTATATCACTTTTTTTCTTCTTTGTTTTTATTTACTCTTCTACCTTAAGGTTTTGCGGTGTGACCAATTGAGTCTCACATCGAGAATCAATTGTCAATCTCAATTAATTCGCAATTAATCAATTGATAATCTTAATTTAACAATCAAACTCCTATCACGCCAATTATTCATAAAGCTCTTCCTAATACGAGATAATAATTAATATTAATTTACATGCAACCCCTTCCAATATCAAGTTACTTTTCTTTAGGTCTTTTAACCGAGCAAGATAAAACCATCTAATCGCTCAAACTCAAATCTTCATTTATCCATGAATACAATAAATTCATTTCGAAAACAAATATAATAATATAATTTTGAAAAAAAAGTTTCCGAAATACCTGTACAGGATTTTCCCGCTTTCATGGGATTGGATATTAAACTTATTCTCATCAATATGAGAATGTCAGATCCTATCTATACATTCATAGTTTTCCTAAATGTATTCAAACAATCCAATATTTCAGGTTTCTTATTCTTGTTTAATCGACAAGACTAACCATCATATCAAACCTTACTTGTCAACAAATCGAAAACTACAATATCATCAAGTCAAAGAGACTATATAACAGTTTGAATTCTCCATCTTTATAGGTGACATATCCTGGAGAATTCAAACGTGGTCCTGTACTACATATATCGATATATACGCTCATGGCATACACTTGGAGAATCTCCATTCTCAGTGATTGAGACACACCACCACATCTTATATGTCGGTGTCATGCATGATAACCTGTCACAACTCTAACTATCCTATGCTAGTTGTAGGTTAAGTACTCAATTTAAGAAATTACTAAATTAGATCGCATCTCTATGCAAGTGACACATTACAATGCATAATCTAACAATATAATTTCCAAGGATATTACAACAATTATAAATAAATAAGAATACCAACATAATAAATCATTAAGTGCAATTATAAAATTTTATTAATATTCAACTAATATTATATGAATTGCAATGGATGTTTAGGAACACATATAACTATTCTAGCACAGAGAACCTATAGTTTTCTCAGCTGTGCTACCAGAGGATCTGGGGAAGTAGTAAAAGAAGAATAATCATCTTGGGGTGTGCTTACTATTTTAGATGCTTTCAGCAGTTATCCGTTCTGCACTTGGCTACCTAGCGTTTACTATAGGCATGATAACTGGTAACCCATTGGTGCGTTTTTCCCGGTCCTCTTATACTAGGGTAAAATCCTCTCAATGCTTTAATGTCCGCACGGATATAGAAAATACACAAATATTGCAAAACTTTTAGAAATCCAGAAATTTTCTTTCTAAATTGGTTTTTAAATGTTTTTCTTGGTAAAGCATAGAATATCACAAAACTTTTAGAAATCCCGAAATTTTCTGTTAACTTCGATTTTTTGATATTTTATATTTTATAACACACAGATATTGAGAAAGTTTTAGAAATCCTGAAATTTTCTGTTTTTTTTTGTCTTTTATATTTTGCTTGCTGCAAACGAATATTGGAAAAATTTTGAAATCCTAAAATCTCCAACTTTTATCTGTTTTTCAATATTTTGCTTGCTTATCACACGAAACTTACGAAATTTTCAAAAATCCTAAAAATTTCTGTTTTCCTTGCTTTATCAATATTTTGTTTCATATACCATACGAAAATCATGAAATTTTCATAAATCCTAGATTTTTCTTTTTCTTTTTCTGGTTTATCAATATTTTGTCATAGCGGAACTTTTAAAACATTCCTTAATTTTCCCATTTAAAACTTTTAAGTTTTTTCAATATTTTGCTTGCTAAATTTAGCATACTAAAAGTGCGGAATTTTCAGAAATCCCAAAATTTTATATTTTCTTTGATTTTTCAATATTTTACTTGCTATATGAAACAAAATGTCATGAAATTTTCCATCTTTTTGGGTTTTTCAATTTGCTAGGTAAAAGAATATCAAGAAATTTTCAAAAATCCTATAATTTTATGTTGTCTTCGATTTTTTAATATTTTGCTTGTTATATAGCATATGAAAATCACGAAACTTTAAAAAATACTAAAATTTTTAGTTCTTCCATTAAATCAATATTTTACTTACTAAATCACAAGAAATTTGGACTTTCAAAAATCGAAAAAAAATTCTATTTACTTCGATTTAGCAATATTTTGCTTGCTATATATATATAGCACACAAAACAGTGAAAATTTAAAAAATCCAAAATTTTCTTGTTATGTAGCACACGGATAATGTGAAATTTCCAACAATCCTAAAACTTATTGTTTTCTTTGGGTTTTTTTTTCACATTTTGAAAATTTCAAAAATCCTAAATATTTCGGTTTTATTTGGTTTATCAATATTTTTTTTATATCATACAAATATCATGAAATTTTAGTTTTCTTCGGTTTTTCAATATATTATTTTCTATAATACATGAAATCGTGAAATTTTGAGAAATCCCGAAATTTATTGTCTTTTTTGGTTTTTCAATATTTTGCTTGCTATAGGAAGCAAAATTGCAAAATTTTTCATTTTTTTGATTTCTCAATATTTTTCTTGCTTTACACGAAACCCATAAAATATTAAAGAATCGCAAAATTTTAGTTTTTTCGGGTTTTCAATATTTTACTTGTTATAACACACAAATTCTGCGAAATGTTTAGAAATCCTGAAAGTTTCAGTTTTCTTTGGGTTTTCAATAATTTGAATATAGCATATGAAAAACCTGAAATTTAAAGTTTTCTTCATTTTTTAAATATTTTGCTAGCTTTATAATAAATACAAAATTTTCGAAAATTCAAAAAGATTCTTTTTTGTTCGATTTATCAATGTTTTGTTTGTATAACACATGAAAATCACAAAAATTTTAGAAATCCTAAAACCTTATGTTTTCTTTCGTTTTTCAATATTTTGCTTATTATATACGAAAATAGTTAAATTTCTAGAAATTCCTAAAATCCAAAAAATTTCTAGTTTTCTCCGGTTTGTAGCACACGAATATATTTTTTTAGTTTTTAAAATTTTCACTTTTATTCGATTTTTCAATATTTTGCTTGTATAACAACGAAAAATCAAGAAATTTTCAGAAATAAAAAAAATGTTATCCTTTGTTTTTCTATGTTTTGCTTATGTGGCACACAAAAATTATGAAATCGTCAGAATTTGAAAGATTTTCAGTTTCCTTCGGTTTATTAATATTTTGCTTGCTCACACAAAGATCGTGAAATTTTTCTGTAATTCTAAAGCTTTTCATTTTTTTTGATTTTTAATATTTTGCTTAGCGCACGAATACCTAAAATTTTTTAGAATTCCTAAAATTTTATTTTTTTCTTCCGTTTTCATTAATTTTTTTGCGATATCACATGAAGATTATGAATCTCCATGAATTCCTATAATTTTCTGTTTGCTTCGCTTTATCAATATATCGTTTTTTATTGCTTAACGAAAACCAATCAATGCCCTTGTTAGGTAAATTGTAAAATTGTACTTCTTGCCGCAACTAGGGGTAGAGATAGATCATAACAAACATAGATTGAGAGTATTATAAATGATATGTTGATTGTTAATTTAACAGAAAGAATAGCCCTCGACACAGTGGAGTGGAAAATAAGGATTCATATAACCGACCCTAAAAGTTTGGGATGAAATCTCGTTGTTGTTGTAATATCATACGAAAACCGTAAAATCTTCAAAAATACTAATTTTTTGGTTTTATTCGGTTTATTCATATTCGTTTTCTATAAAAAAACGAATGTAGCAAAGTTTTCAAGAATCCGGAAATTTTCGTTTCTTCACTTTTTGCCTTCTATAGCACACAAAAACCACAAAATTTTATAAAACCGCAAATTTTTGTCTTCTTTGATTTTCACTATATTGTTTACTATACCTCACAAATATAGCGGAATTTTTAGAAATCCTAAAATTTTCAGTTTTATTCAGTTTACTAATATTTTGCTTGCTATATTACATGCGTATAAGGAAATTTTCAGAAATCCAAAACTTTTTAGTACCCTTTGGTTTTATAAAGTTTTGCTTGCTTTAAGCACATGAAATTCGTGACACTTTCATAAATATTAAAATTTTCGGTTTTCTTTGATTTTTCAATATTTTCTTGCAATATAGCACATGAATATTATGAAATTTTCAGAAATCCCAAAATTATATATTTTTTTGGTTCTTAAATATTTTGCTTGATATAATAAGAATATCATGGAATTTATGTAATACTAAAATTTTCAATCTTCTTCATTTATCAATATTTTGATTACTGTAACACACGAAAATCATAAATTTTCAAAAATCTTAAATATTACAGTTTCTTTTCGTTTATTAATATTTTGCTTACTATAACAAATGGATATTGCGAAATTTTCTGTTTTTAAGGTTTATAATATATTGCTTGATAGAGCACAGAATAATCACGAAATTTTCAGATATCCCATAATTTTCATTTTTCTTCATTTTATCAACATCTTGTTTGTCAGCACATGAATATTGCGAAATTTTCAGAATTCCTATATATTTCAGTTTTTTTGGTTTTTCAATATTTTGCTTACTATATATCACATGAAAATTGGGAAAATTTTAATTATCTCGGTTTTTAAATATTTTGAATGCTACAACACAAGAAAATCATAAAAATATTGGAAATTCAGAGTTTTTTTATTTTTGTTTTGTTTATCAATGTTTTGCTTGCCGTAGCACACAAAAATCATGAAATTTGCAGAAATGCTAAAATTTTCAATTTTTCAGTTTTTGCTAGCTGTTGGACATGAAAATTGTAAAAAATTTTAATACCAAGAAATTTTTTGTTATTTTTTGTTTTTAATATTTTGCTTACTATATGATGGGTTTATTTTATATTCCTAATTATATCTTAAGTGCATGGTTGTCCGTTGTAACACTTGTGGGTCGATCCGTAGGGAAGATAGGAATATAATTAAATTTAGGCGAATTAAAAATAGGTTTTGAAAAGAATTACTAATTACTAAAGGCGAATAAAAAGTAAATAAAAATAAAGCATTTTAGAAAATAAATTAAAGGAAAGATATATACCGGGATATTGAATCCTCTAGATCTAAGCATGAATCAATCAAATTACTCATGTTCTCTTAACTTTCACCATCCTATAGCACATATAGATCTATGGTTATAAGCATAAAATATTCGTTCATCGTAATAACCTATTAAGCCCTAAGTATAAATTATACGATTTTCGATTTATTCTATCAAACAACCATTCTCTATAATTTTTCTACGGTATAGTTCTAATTAGTCTATCATAAACCTAGTCTAAATTTTTTCCTAAATAGATCTAATACTTGTCATCGTAGAGATCTACCTAAGTTTATCGATTAGTAAGTATTAACCTAGAAACTAAATAAATCAAATCTAGTCTATGTTAATCAACCTATCCTATACTTTTCCTAAATTAAATCTATGGTTGTCAATCATAAATACTAATCTACTTTATCAATAGAGATTTTATTAAGATTAAATTAACATATTTAGATTTATATTAGCCTCCTGCGATAATAATATTTGTATTATTTTCTTTTTCATCACCACTTCATAATAATCATAAAATTAAGATAAAAAAGCATAAGCTATTCAGTTATGGAAATAATCTATCAATATTAAGAGAGCATAAATTATACCATCATTGACATAACCTATCAATATATAAATTAAATTATAATTATTAATAAAGTGTTATTCTAATTATTTTAGTCTTAATCTAATCTCTATTTTCTCCTTGTATAGAAGTTATACTTGTCATCACATAAACTCTACCAAAGATTGTCGACAAGTTAGAGTTAATCTACAATAACTAGGTCAGATCTGAGCAATAAAAATCCTACCTTTACCTTGACTTTCCCTAAAAAGAAATCCTTATGTTGTCATCCATAATTATTTTGCTTAGTTTATCAGTAAGGTTTTAATAAAGGGTAGATCTCATCTCTCTAGATCTGTTATTAAGCATAAAGAAATATAAACAAAAATCATCAGTTCATGATTAACCCTAAGTGCATCAACCTTATTAAGAAATTATCTATGCATGTTAAAAAAAAGAAAAAAACAAATAATAAAATGTATGATTAAAATTAAAGTGCAAAAATAAAATAAACTTACTAAAATATTTGATCTCCTCCTACAAATAATCTAGGAAAACTCTAGATAGAAAAAGAAGGTCAAAAGGAGATGAAAACCTAAAATAAATCTATAGCAGTATATATAGGGTTCTCAGCTGATTACAGAAGATAAAGTAGAATAATTATGGATGCATGAGTTACACGTAAAATTCCAGAGCCTTTCTCGAAGTTTGGGCCGCATTTTTCGGCGTTGACCGCATTTTTACGGTTTGACTTTTGATTTTAGGCCTCAAATTTTAGAAGCATGTTCTTCTCGTCAATATTTTTCCAATGAGCCTAAGACCATCCTCATCAGAGTTACGGTTTTCGAGTTATGATCGTTTGAAGTTGACTCTGCTGTCGTGCTTATATGTTGACTTGGGCTTGGATCTTTTGACACGTCTCTTTGCATCAACTCCTTTATTGAATTGATTACATCGAAATCACGTAATTTCATATTTTTCGTGATTTTGCAATTGAGACCCTATAATCTACATTTACTAACAAAAGACACCTTGAGCAGTATTAAATCGATAAAATAAGGAAAAGAAGAATATAAAAATGTGCAATAAATTACACCTATCACTATATATCACATGAATATTTTGAAATATTCAGAAATCCGAAAGATTTTTGTTTTCTTTGGTATTCAATATTTTGCTTACTAGCATACGAAAAGCGCGAAATTTTAGAAATCCTAAAATTTTAAGTTGTCTTCAGTTTATAAATATTTTGCTTGATATAGCACACGAAAATACCGAAAGTTTGAGGTATCACTAAATTTTCTGTATTTCTCGTTTTATCAATTTTTTTGGCTTGTTATAGAACATGAAAATCATGAAATTATCATAAATCCTAAAATTTCAGTTTTCTTTGTTATGTTAATATTTTGTTTTCTATAGAATAAAAATATCGAGGATTTTTTTTAAATCCTAAAATTTTTGAATTTTTCGGCTTCTTAATATTCTGCTTGCTAAAAGCACATAAATCAGAAAAAAATTTGTTCTCCTTGGTTTTCAATATCTTGTTTTCTATAAAACAAGTACAAGGTAAAATTTCCAAAAATCTTGAAATTTTTCGTTTTCTCCGGCTTTCAATATTTTTCTTCCCAAATGAATATCGCTAGATTTTCAAAAATCTTAAAATCATATGATTTCTTCGGTTTTTAGTATTTTGTTTGGTATAACATTCAAAAATCATGAAATTTTTAGAGATTTTTAAAAAATTTAGTTTTTTGGTTTATCAATATTTTGCTACGTATATCATAATAAAACAATAAAATTTTCAAAAGTTTCTATTTACTGCGGTTTATCAGTTTTTTGCTTGCTAGCATACGAAAACTTCGAATTTTCAAAATCTCGGATTTTCCTATTATTTTATTTTTCAATATTTTGTTTGTTATGGCACACAAAAAATCAAGAACTTTCAAAATTTTTAAATATTTCAATCTTCTATGGTTTATCAATAACATACGGATATCACGAAATTTTCAATTTTCTTCTGTTTTTCACCACGTTGCTTATATATAGCACACTAAAATCGCGAAATTTTCAAAAATCCCAAATTTTCCGTTTTCTTCGGCTTTTCAATATTTTCTTACTAAGCAAAGAAAAATCGTGAACTTTTCGGAAATCCTATTATTTTCTTTTTTCGGTTTATCACTATTACTTGCTGAGCACATAAAAATCACAACATTCTCAAAATATTAAAGTTTTTACCTTCTTCAACTTATCAATACTTTGCTTAAAGCAAAGCAAAGCAGTGAAAAACTAAAGGAGTAAAATTTTGGATTTTAATAAATTTCACTATTTTTGTGTGATATATCAAGCAAAATAGTAAGAACCGAAGAAAACAGAAGATTTTTAGATTTCTAAAAATTGCATGATTTTTGTGTGCTTTAGCAACTGAAATATTGAAAAAAAATAAAGAAAATAGAAACTTTTAGGATTTCTAAAATATCAAACAAAATATTGATAAAAATTAAAAACTTAAAATTTCAGGACTTTTTAAAAATTCTGTTATATTCTTGTGCTGTAACAAATAGAATGTTCAAAACTTCAAGAAATTTTTGGAAATCTTGAAATTTTCTATTTTCTTTGGGTTTTTAATATTTTTTCTTTCTATATAGTACATGAATACCGAGAAATTTACAAAAATCCCAAAATTTTCTGTTTTATTCGGTTTTTCTTCCCTGCTTGGTATAGAAAAAAAATATCGCGAAATTTTAGAAATCCCTAAATTATCTGTTTTCTTTGGTTTTTAAAATTTTACTTGGCATATCACACAACTATCACTAAATTTTATGTTTTATTTTGTTTTTCATTATTTTGTTTTTCATTATTTTGTTTGTTATAGCACAAGAATATAGCGTAATTTTTTTCAGTTTATCAATATTGCTTGCTAGCACACGAATATAGCAAAATTTTCAGAAATCCAAAACTTTTTCGTTTTTCATTGTTTTGCTTGATTAAAGAACAGCAAAATTGCGAACTTTTATTTTCATTGATTTTTCAAAATTTTGCTTGCTATGTAGTACACAAATATGGAAATTTTTTCAGAAATCCCGAAATTTTCTCTTTTTCGTGTTTTCAATATTTTTCTTTTTACACGAATATTAAGAAATATTCAGAAATCCTAAAATTTTATATTTTTTCTATTATTAATATTCTATTTGCTAACACACGAAAATCATGAAACATTTAGAAATCCTTAGATTTTTTAGTTTTCTTCGGTTAATCAATATTTTGCTTTATATATCTTACGAAAAACGCAAAATTTTCAAAAAGCGTAAAATTTTCTAATCACTTCGGTTTATCGATATTTTTCTTTATAGCACTCGATAACAACGAAAATTAAAAAACCTTCACAATTTTTGTTTTATTCATTTCAATAATTTACTTGTTATAGCTCAAGTATATCGCTAAATTTTCAAATATCCTTAAATCGTTATCTTTCGTTTTTCAACATTTTTCTTGATTTAGCACACGAAAACATGAAATTTTCTAAAATCCTCAACATGTCAGTTTTCTCTGATATATCAATATTTTGCTTACTTATAAGCATACAAATATCGCGAAATTTTCAGTTTTTTTCGATTGTCAATATAGTGCTTGATATAACTCATTAAAATCGTGAAGTTTTCATAAATACCAAAATTTACCGTTTTGTTTGGAATTTTGAATATTTTGCTTGCTATATAGCATACAAAATCGTGAAACTTTCATAGATTTGAAAGTTCCTAGTGCTCTTACCGCTACAAACTCAGCTAATATGGAATCAAAATTTTTTTTACAAGAGAGCACTAAACACTAATCCCTAATAATTTTTCCAAACACTAAACTAGCAACTAAGCATGCAAGATTATAGAAACTACAACCTTTGCCGCGTGTCCATCCAATCGTGGAAGACCCCTTCAAACTCCTCGTAGGCTGTCAGGAACAAATTTAAGAGATGACCACCCTTACCGAAGATAATCCAGCTGAATTGATCCAAGCTCTAACTTCACGTTGTGAAGCAACCGATGTTCCAAACTTTCTAGAAATGGAGTATGGAGATGTAGGATTTTTTCACTCTCAAAAGCTCATTTTTTATCACTTAAGAGAGTGAACAAGAAGGAGGAGGAGAAAGATGAAGAGAAAGAGCTCTCATAATAAAAAATGCCTAAGTGTTGAATGAATAAGAGAAGAATGGCTTCCTTTTTATTTTCTAACCATCAAAGAAAATGTGACATAACATTTATGCATAAAAAATTACAGCCCATCCCTCTTTACATGCTCTCAACCATACCTAAAACCACCTGATTTCCTTGAATATTCATAAATGAATATTCACAAACGAGGTGTCTTTCTTCTAGAAGGTATTCCGTATAAATACGGATTACATCCCCCGATATATGTATCGTATATATATGCGTATCCGTATAAAAATACGAATAGCCAATAGAGAGAAAATGAATAGTGAACAATAATACTAGAATATATATATATATATATATATGTAAATTATTTAATTAATACTTGATTTAATAATCCAGCTTAATCCTAAACCGGCTAGTATTATCAACCGTCCGATTAAAGTCCGTGTAGCTAGTACACGTATCTAATCGGACGTCTGCACGTATCAATATACGGCCTTTATATCATATCGTCTGAACTGGGAAAAACCCTCTGTGTAGGACTCTAAAGACTTGAGAATACGCTGGTAGTGATTTACTAGATAAATCCAAAACCACAAGTATGTCACCGACACTAGCTGTACGTAACGGCTACCCAGATATATGTCGAAAAGGAGGTCGACAATCAAGTCCGTCCGTACCCTATTGAGCCTGAATATGACAATCTCCGTACAGTCTGGTCTCTTCATCTATGAGTATCACATACCGGCTCTAGGGGTGGATAACGTCAGACCCATAATAACCCGATAAGTCGTGCCGGAGTCAAGCTCATCACCAACCGAGAAACTACTGAACTCCTATTAGTAAATCTCATCCACAGTGGCCACGGATTTATGGTGATGGCCAACCAAATATAGCGCAACATCGAATCCTAATTCCAGGAGAGATGAATCCCTGACAATCGCTCACTGCCTCCATGTGGCTCGGGACTGTACCCGACTAAAATCTGATTGCACGACTCCATTGAGCTATGGTGGGATAGTAATCTAAGTACAGTGGGAACTCACACGAGATAAGTGACGATCTCAGGTCAAAAAACTAAACTGTACTTATACCACCAGAGAACTACTATCTGACGATAGATATAATACCATCTAGAAGTTCTCGGCGAGTCCGTCCGGTGTACTCACCTCCAGTGAGCACCTGTATACTATCTTAGGTGACACAACACCAATGGCTTGTGAGACCGGCCACCGCCCCTCGTTGGGGTCTAGAAACATATATACTAGTCTATTCCGAAATATCGATGCCCAGTCTCAATACTCTCTCGACTAGAGATATTTAAGGATGTGCTTATGAACTATTGATCGCCATCATAATGCTGGTAGTCAAGCAAAAATTCTACGGGCTTCATCATTATGTATCAGCGACACGTAATAACAAAAAAACATATACACATCAATGTAAAGACAAACCGGATAGCATACTATCATTTTGAGTAAGACTGTTCTAACTATATAGGTCTTCCTTCAATTATCATAATCGCCTACCTACAATTACAATAATTGCCTTGAGGGTATTATAGCCAACAATCTCTCACTTTCACTTAAGGCTAATTATTGTGGAATCGCATACCCACATCCCATGTGCTACCAAATATCCAATTTCTTTACTAATCAGTTTCGCAAACCGTGTTTATGAAGCATCCGTGTTCGAGAAATAGCCTCAGTAAGCGGATCCGATACAATGTTTCTAATTTCATCTCTCTATATCTAAAATTCGCGGAGATCAACAATCTCCCGAAATGAGCGATACCCCGCCTCAAGAATTTGTCTGGATACTTGATGGGACCAAGTTCATATATGAACAACTTTATTCAACAAACTTCTTAGGCTGTATTCTCCGTTGAGTCATAACCAGCTTCTTGCACCATGCCTATCTCAGTATCTCTATTAAAACCCTATCCAATATACTGCTTCACAGAAAAGGGTAAATTCAAAAACTCTGACAGCATCTCTGTTATCCAGGTCACCTTAAAAGCCAGAACCGGTAATCACCTCCTTTACGAGGCTGCCATTACCACACACAAAGAACATTATATTATGTTCTTTATTGCTTCCCTTTATTTATCCAGGATTGGATTAAAATCCTTTTACCACAGCAAGTGCAAAAGTAATATCTAGTCTAGTACATGACGTCGCATGATTGACCTAATTACCAAAGCAATTGAAATGTTATTCATGTAAGTTCCTCTCCTCACCAGTTTAGATGACATCTCTTTATAGAGGGTGGCTCCATTACCTGTGGGTACACCACCACGCTAGGAGTTTTCCATTCTAAACCACTTTTAGAATGTTGTCTAAGTATCCGGATCTGGATACTTCCCAAATTTATATCTAAAAGCATAAATCTAGTCACCAAAATTTCTAATATCTTATCTAGATCTTATGTAGAGAAACACCTGTGATAACCAAAGTTTGACCTATTGTGGCATATGAACATCACCTCCTATTCGGAGTATGTCATCCAAATCTCAGGACAGTACTCCCTACACCCTTCTTACCAGGTTCATCTATTGTTTTAATGAAGTCAAATAACTTGACTCTCACATCAAAAAAGATGATTTGTCTCCGCTATGCCTGGTCCAATCTATAAATAGACATAAACTACTTGCACACCTTCTGCTACTCTCACTGACTACGATAACCTTCTGACAGAGTCATATACACGTGCATTTCTAAATTCTCATTTAGAAAGACGTTATAGTCATTCTTTAACCAGATCTTATAGTCATGAATAGCAGCAGTGACAAATCATATCCGTATGAACTTCAACATAGACATTGAGGTAAAGGTTTCATTACAATCCACACCGGGTATTTGATGAAAAACTTTTTATTACAGGTCTAGTCTTATTAGGTTACCATCTTTCTACCTGCATTGATCTCGAAAGATCTAATTGCTCCTAATGGCTATTACCCCTTCAGGGGCACCCAACAAATTCCATAATTTGCTGAAGTGCGTGGAGTCCAATTTGGATATAATACATCTAGTCATATGGAAGTTACCACTTCTTATGACCTGCTGATTACTAGTAGGGCCATCATAACCATGATGCTGACCTCCCTGTCACTATTTACGAGAAAACTGAAGTATCTCTCAGGTGACTGAATTTACCTATTAAAATCTGGGGAGTGGCTAAGGTTTGTCGGTTCCAATTGAATCTCCAGATTTTACTAAATTTTCAGTAATCGTTTGTGGTTCTGAAATCACTTCCAGTTCTACCATATTCCCACTAGTTTCTTTTGCAAAAATATTCTTTTTATAAAAAGGCGGCGAGTCAAGAACAATGTAACTATTGATCTTGAAAATGGTAGAAGTTAAACCCTTACTAATACTTGGGATAACCCATAAACTGCCATTACTGAAACATGCTTTGAGTTTTTCCGGATTCTACTTTTAAACATAAACCAGATAACTCAATGTCTTAACATCCTCAAAATATGCAACCATTCTATGTCCAGATAGAATCAAATGCACTAATTTAGATGGAACCATATTCAATTGGCATGCATTAGTTTTCAGTGCATATCTGAAAAAAGACCATACAACATTAATCACCAAGGAGCGCACCCACGGATGAGTAACCCGTGAGAGAATCAAGTTTTCAATATTACTACGACGGAATACCTAGCATAAGTATCTACATCTTCGATCATTTCGAAGAATTCTGATACTTCCAATGTATGATTCTCTACTTTGTTCTTATATCTATAAACTTCTCAAAATCTTTGGACCTTGCATTTCAACGAATACGTGTCTAAAACCAGAGAACTCATAGCTAAACTGAATGAATTAAGATTGCCAACCTCTTATCTTAAAAGACACCGGATAACATACATTACTATGTATAAGTCCTAAGAGTATACTAACTCCAACTCCGTGTGTCGTAGATTGAAAATTGTATTTTGGTTAAGAACATCTACACAGTTATTCAATACACCTTATCTTATCCTCAACTGATAAAGATAAATGTTTAGAACGCAATTTTCAAAAAGTTATATCCCACTTTATAAAATAAAGATACATACATATCATTTAAAAATTGGTGCAAAATAATGGTTATTCAAAACCAAATATTTGCCGTAAGGCAAAACCAGATGACTTAATCCAATCTTGCCAATTGCTATGAATTCTGATATTGAGGATCAAATCGACCATTTCCCGATATTCTACTCCTACTCAGCATCTGTAACATCATACAGATATGAGATTCTAATATGGTATATACATACCCTAGAGTCAGAATTAGTTAGGAAAACAGTTTTCAATTACAACATCAAAGAAATTCTAAAACATAACTATTTTAAGGGGGTGGCCGGGTATTCCTAGTAATGCCTTTTCCAATATCCAGATTCATGGCACTAGTTGCTATTTTCTTTGCCCCTAGTTCAATCCCTTTATATGTATCTATATCTTACCTTTTGTACACCACACTTACGCTAACTGGCTTTCTTCCTTCTCTACCATTCGGCACCAGCCTAAAATTTGGAAGAAGACTATCCAATAAGCACAATATGTGTACTCTCCTAATACAAGAAGCTCTCGTAACCCGAGAGAAGTTAAAGGGAAGAGACAATCGAATAATACAATTCAATTTCTCCAGAACTAGTGGCTATTCTCGACTGAAGTAATTTCTTCGAGTTCGTATGTAATTATACGATGGCCATTCTAAATAATATGTATTATCATAGTGATACGGAGTGTTCTGGAGAAAATCAAAGGGAAAGTAGGAGCAGCAGGGATATATGCGACTTTTGTCGTGAATTATGACAATCCAAAGCCAGAGTATGTAAGAAGGTTCGGTTAACTTGGTTAATGAGTTTTAGTTAATGGTAAGTCATGGTCATATAACCAGAGAGAGAGAGAGAGAGGGGAAAGAAACATTCAGCGTGCAGTCTATCAAAATTAGATTAGTTAATAATTTTATCTAATCAGGATGGTTCTTTCTGAAATATATACAACGGTGACATCGACCGCATCCTGGTCAATCCCCAATAAAAGTATATACATAATACGGAAACGGCGGCCACAGGTTGGAGCTCGTCCCGAACAAATGAATACAACATTATAAATCAAAACTGTACAAGTAATCGCACGTGGGGTTATCCGACACAACAATCCGGCTAAACCATCACAAAGATATATATATATATATATATATATATATATATATATATATATATATATCACAGAACAAGCAACAACATATGTGCAATCTCGTCTAATCGAACATATAGCAATTGGACGATGTTTAACAACATATACAAACAAGCGGATCATAAATGATGCTAAAATTTCGTCTAAAAGTTTTCCGTATTGCCCCGAAATCAAAGATAACACTACATGAAATCTGGGGCAAAAAGAATGATACCAAAATTCAAGTTTCATCAATTCCAAGCAACCACCAAAACTTAGGGACCTAAGAACAACTTTGGGAAGTAAATAGCGGCTAAAATGAATTTTCCGACGGCCAGATTTTCGAGTTAGGTCCTCAGGTTTTGTACCATGTTTCCATACCTTAAAAAAATCCACTGACATACTTTAAAGAAAATTCAGGCGTGTTCTAAAAAATGGACAGAAACTTGGAATTCGAAACTCGACCCGGCAAAACTTTTGGCGTCGAAACTAGAATATTGTCTACAACTAGTTCTAGTATTTGGGTGGTTCTGATACCATTGATAGTTTCTAGTACTCTTGCTGCTACAACCGCGGCCAATGCGGAATCGAAAAACAAAAATTTACAAGAGAGCACTAGGCACTAATCTCTAGCAATCTTTCTAAACACTAAACTAGCAACTAAACATGCAAGATTATAGAAACTACAATCTTTGTTGCGTGTTCACCCAATCGTGGAAGACCCCTCTAAGCTCCTCGTAGGCCGTCGAGAACAAACTTGAGAGGCGACCGCCCTTACCAAAGATGATCCATCTGAGGGAAACCGATCCAAACTCCAGATTCACCTAGTGAAGCAACCGACACTTTAACCTTGCTAGAAATGGAGTGTGGGGATGTAGAAATTTTCCAGTCTAAAAAACTCTCTCTTTTTATCACTTAAGAGAGTGAACAAGAAGGAGGAGGAGGAGGAGAAAGATGAAGAGCAAGAGCTCTCATAATAAAAAATGGCTAAGTGTTGAATGAATAAGAGAAGAATGGATTCCTTTTTATTTTTCAACCATCAAAGAAAATGTGACATAACATTTATGCATAAACAATTGAAGCCCATCCCTATCTACATACTCTCAACCATACACAAAGCCACCTAATTTCCTTGAATATTCATATATGAATATTCACAAATGAGGTGTCTTTCTTCTAGAAAGTATTCCGTATAAATACGAAATGCATCCCCCGATATATGTATCGCTATATATACACGTATCCGTATAAAAATACGAATAACCAAGAGAGAGAATGAATAGTGAACAATAATACTAGAATATATATATATATATATATATATATATATATATGTATGTATGTATGTATGTAAATTATTAAATCAATACTTGATTTAAAAATTTGGCTTAATCCTAAGCCGGCTAGTATTATCAACTGTCCGATTAAATTCCATGTAGCCATTACACGTATTCAATCGGACCCCTGCATGTATCAATATACGGCCTCACATCATATCATCTGAACTGGGAAAAACCATCTGTGTGGGACTCTAAAGACTCGACAATACGCTGACAGTGATTTACCAAATAAATTCAAAACCACAAGCACGTCAGCCGCACTAGCTGTATGTAAAGGCTATCCAGGTATATGTCGAAATGAAGGTCAACAATTAAGTTCGTCCGTACCCTACTGATCCTGAATGTGACAATCTCCGTACAGTCTGGTCTCTTCATCTAAGAGTATCGCATACCGAGTCTAGGGGTAGATAATGTCAGACCCCTAATAACTCGATAAGTCGTGCCGGAGTCAAACTCACCACCAACCGAGAAACTACTGAATTTCTATCACTAAATCTCATCCACCGAGGACATGGATTTATGGTGATGGCTGACCGAACACAGCGCGATATCGACTCCTAATATCAGGAGAGACGAATCCCTGACAATCGCTCACTGCTTCTATGTGGCTCGGGACTGTATCCAACTAAAACTTATTTGGACGACTCCTTTAAGCTGTAGTAAGGTAGTAATCTAAGTACAATGGGAATTCACATGAGACAACTGACGATCTCAGGTCAAAGGACTAACATGTACTCATGACACTAAAGAACTACTATCTGATGATAGATATAATACTATCTAGAAGTTCTCGGCGAGTCCGTCCGGTGTACTCACCTCCTGTAACACCCTTCACTGCTATACTATATTTATTTGGGGTATTTCAAATCTTGCGGCAAAATTCCTTATTATTATTTCTTTTAGGCTGCGGATAGTGCAATTGGTAGTTGTGGTTATTATCCGACCCGACCTGCATGTTTAAAATCCAACATGGTTCGAGATTACCTTAAATATTTGCTAGTACAAAATATCCATGCAAATCTAGATTTTATACACAGATATAATATATTTTAGAATCTAAATATCTTTTTAAAATACAATATAAAACCAAATAATATATTTGGTTATCTAGCCTTGCATGTCATAGTACCCCATATCATGTGGTTGCACCCATATATCATGTTCATACCCTAATTGTTAAATAGACTCGTTTTTTATCGCTACGTATATTTACGTAGATCCATATTTGGGGGTATATATTTTTATTTACTATATATCACATTATAGTTTAAACTTTTACGTATATTCTCCATATTGAAGAACTAGATTTTTAAATGGATACGGGTAATATTCGGAGCAATCTGGTATTATCTGTAAGATCCTATAATATATATATTATATTATTATAACAAATAAATATATATATTACTGTTATATATATATAATATATTAAATTATTTTAAATAATAATTTCTCTCATTCTCTCTCCCGTCTCTCTCTCTCAGTCTCTCTCTTTCTCTCCTTTAAACCCCCGTCCCCACCTCATTCCATCTCTCTCTAACACACACACACACACACACACACTATATATATATATATATATAATATTATAAAACCCAAAACACTCTCTTTCCCCCTCGTTTTCTTCTCCTCAACACCGAACCCAAGCCCTAACCCTCGTCTCCCCCATCACCTCGTCGTCGTCCCTTGTCGCCGTTCGTCCCCTCTCGTCCTCATACTCGCCTCCTCTGCCTCACCTCCTCCACCTCTTCTCCTCCTCTCCCTGACGACCTCAAGCCCTAACCACAACACCGAGAACCCATTTCGTCCAAACCCTCCTTTGCCGGTAACCTCATCGTCGCCGAAAAACCCATCAACATCGACCACCCTCTTCACCCTGCTCGTCTTCCGACAACCCTAGACCACTACCACACCTCTTCTCCCGCCTTTGGACATCCTCAAGCACACCAGACTCATGGCCACACCCACCTCGCCGTCGACGACTTCGCCTCTTCACCATCACCTTATCGCCACCATGTCCTCTGTCCTCAACAGAACACCAGCAAACCCAGCAACAACAACCTCTACTTCTTCTTCTTCTTCTTCTTATTCTTTCTTTTCTTTTCTTTTTTCGGCCGTCTCGCTGGAGTTGCGCACATCGTCGATGATCCAGACGACCCAGCCACCATCGTCATCTAGCCCAGTTACCACGTTATGCAGCTGCTCAGTCAGGTCAAGTTCTGCGCACGTAAGTTTGCATCGAGACTTTATTTTCGACGTCGGAACGAGACATCCGTATCTCGACGTGAGATCCGATCAGGCAAGTTCTAAACTTGCGACATGCTATTTTATTATATCAATATTTATTTGATAAATTATAGTGTATGTGTTTTACTATTCAGCAGAAATTACCGATTTACAGTTTTATAGCATCCGTTTGTATCTGTACTGATAATAGCTTATCTAGTTGCATGTCGGAACATCACAATGTTATTATACAACTATAACAATTCAATATAATTATCTAGATTGCATTATACATGGTAATGGACATATAACGGTTATTACAGATAGACATATATGCATCCTGGTATTAATTGTATTTCGATATCGATTATAGTTTTACGTTGGTATCTATTTTGGTTAATATACAGTACATGGCATGTTCACGACACACTACTGTTTACCGCTGAAAACCGGAAAGACAAACGTCTTGCCTGCATTTGGGGGCAGATGCTATTTGGTTTTATCTGTCCACCTCTCCGAAAATGCCAAGTTGATTTATGGCACCGTGTATCGAAGGTTTAGACAGATGCGGCCATTGTAGCAGACTTCGTCAAATTCCCCCTCGATGTTAATGGTTTTTTGATTGTGGGGACGCTCATCCTTGCATGCGTAAGCCCCTGCAGTTAATTACGTTACCGCATCACGGTAACCACTTTCTCCTGCTCCAGAAGGTCACTTTATGTCGTGTGTGTTTGTTTTATTTTTGGTTGCCCTTGGATTGTATACGGAGACTAATTGTGTTGTCTCCCATAAGGCGTGGATTAGTCCAAATCCGTATTTTCTTAGATTTGGGTTTGGTTTAATTTATGGATCATTAATCTCGTTTGTGATTAAGATCAACTTAAATGTTTGTTGAGAATACGTTAATCTAATTTTAGACTAAGATCTACTCAACATAATTTTGGGATCATTCTGACCCAACAGAAGAGCATTTGGGCTCTATTGCTTTAGTTTAAGGACGTTACGGTCCATAGAACACCATTTTTGGTATGAGGGTTTAGTTTACGGACGTTGCGGTCCGCAGCTAGTTTAAGAACATTACGGTCCATTTTACTATGCTCATGGGTTTTGGAGTGCATCCAAGAGCTGTTGGTTGTCGGGACCCTCCATCTCTCTGAAGACGTTGAAGAATTACAACGACATGTATCAGAGGTGTGGAGAGATGTACCCTTGAACCGAACTCCAGATCGAGGGGAGATGTGGGATGAACGTCATTTTAGATGCCATCTGTTATGAGATCATTAGTCATCTTTGGAACTGAGATCGATTTGGGAAGACCTGAGTATAGGAAGGTTCGGTTGATTGATGGTCAAAAGGTTTTGGCCTTGGGAAACTTGGCTAATTTGGGCTAAGATTGGACTTTCACAGTGTTAAATACTGATATCTGCTTGGCGCTCACGTGCTCCTACGTGAGGCTCTAAAGCAGTGTTAAACACTGCAATTTGGAGCGCTCACGTGTGGCACGTGAGGCACCCGAAAGTTGGTGTGGTGCCCTTGGGTTCAAATCCCCGTCTATACATATAAGTGTTAAACACTTAAATCTTGTGGCCATCACGTGTGGACACGTGAGGCGCCCCTGAGTTGGGCACTGCCTCCTTTGGATTTATCCTCCTGTTCTTTTCTATGTGCTAAGCACTATTGGGGGTCACATGGGATCACGTGAGGCGCCCCAAAATGGGAATTATTTTTTTTTTATTCCCCTTTTCCTTTTATAAGTGCTAAGCACTATTAGGGGGTCACGTGAGGCGCTCTAAAATGGGAACTGCCTTTGGGTTTATTGCCTTTTTCTTTTATAAGTGCTAGGCCCTTGTCTTAAGGGGTCACGTGGGAACACGTGAGTCGATCTCAGTTGTTTTTTTTATACAAGGTTAAACCCTAGTTTTGTCAGAGAAATTAAATTTCTATATCTTTTGGAAGAATTAAATTCTTAAAACTTTGTTCTTTCCCCTAAGGTTTGGGACTGCATGACAGAATCTCCCCGATGAGAATTAAATTCTCAACTTGTGGGGAGATCTGCTTCTGCAGACCTCCACCAGAGGAAGAGGTAAGTTCTTTTTTGGAAGAGTTAAACTCTTGTAAGAGGAGATAAAATGATCTCTAGGTCTTTTTTTTACCTAGGATTTCTTTTCTTCAAAGAGAACTCTTCTTCTTTTTTTTTTAAAATCTTATGGGGGGGTTCCTCCTTTTTTCTTTCAGTCTCGGGTCCTTTATATAGTAGAGACAAGTTTGTTGATTTAGTTAAGGAAATCTCTCATTGAAGATTTTTTTAATTGATTTGGGGATTTTATCTACCGTTGGATTTTTGATCCAAAGACTTCTGTTTTACAGAAGATATTTTTCTTGTTTTAAATAAGATTGGGAAAATATTTTTCCATACAGAGCTTATTCTGTAGTTTGGAGATTTTTAATCACCATTGGATCTTTAATCCAACGGTGCTCTGTTTTACAGAGCGTAATTTTTCTTATTTAAAAAGATCGGGAAAAGATTTTCCCATACAGAGCTTATTCTGTAGCTTGGTGATTTTTAATCACCATTGGATTTTTAACCCAACGGTGCTCTGTTTTTACAGACCGTAATCTTTCTTGTTTAGAAAGATTGGGGAAATATTTCCCCATACAGAGCTTATTCTGTAGCTTGGTGATTTTTAATCACCATTGGATTTTTAATCCAACGGTGCTCTATTTTACAGAGCGTAATCTTTCTTATTTAGAAAGATCTAAAGAAATATTTCCCAAATAGGGTTTTGATCCCTTTTATTTAGAATTTAATTCTATCAGTTTGGAATGTGATTAGGAACCTTCACGTGTAGCACGTGATCCCTATAGCATTAAACTGTTTGCTTATATGTAGTAGTCCCAGAGAAAGGCATCACATGTTGGCACGTGAGCTGATATTCAGGAATGTCACGTATGGCACGTGACCCCCACGAAATTAACCCCAACAAAGAGCATCACGTGCTGACACGTGAGCTTTTTTGGCCCGTTATTTATTTTAGGAAGGCGCCTATATACTTTGTATATAGATGCTCACGTGTTTTCACGTAAGGCTCAATTTCAGCCTTAATTATTAAGCGCAATACCTATAATCTTTGCTCTAAGGTGCATCATGTGTGGGCACGTGATACTCCATTTGGGGAATTTTTCCCATCGCTTTTTATTTATTATTTATTTTTTATAAGGGAACAAATTCCCCCGCAGTGTTGTTCTCACGTGGTTTGCACGTGAGCGCAACGCTGTCTCCTTTACAGCCGTTGGATTGCCTAGGGGAATGGGGAGGTGAACCGCTCTTGTCACGTCTTATAAATGAAAGGGTTTTGTCTTTGGGAAGCCACTGCTCTTTCATCTTCTTCCTTCCTTGTCTTCTTCGAGAATTTAATTTCCTTCTTCAGAGCTTAGTTCTCTGCCCATTGCAAGTCCAGAGTTAAACTCTGTTAGAAAAAGAAACCCTTTTTAGGTAAAGATCTTGAACAACAAAGAAACCCTTTTCTTAAAAAAAAAATTTCCGGGATTTTAAATCCACCATAAGAGTTTTGCTCTCTTCTGAAACCCATCTCTTAGAGATCCAAAGACGTGATCTTTGAGTAGTAAACCTTAATGTCTTGGGCATTCTCCCTTTGATCTTTAAGGATTCATGGCATTTTTATTTTTCGTTTTCTCATCATGGGGGTTTCTGGAATTTAATTCCATCTCATAAAAGGAATTTTAATTCCTCACCAAAGAGCTTAGCTCTGAAAAATCAAAAGGGCCCTTCAGGAATTTCATTCCCTGGTGTTCTTGAGAACGTTTTCATAGGTTTTTTTATTTGCATGAATTTAAATTCATTGGGTATTTTAACAGAACTTGTTTTCTCTTTAAGTATGTCAAGAGTTGTTTAAACTCTCGTGTCTGTTTAATGAGAATCCTTTTTTGATTCTCATAATGATTGTCCTGTTTCATCATTGGTGAGCCGCCAAATTGATTTTGTGGGGTCTATTAATTTTGCAATCAGTGGTCTCATGGAACAAACTCTCTGTCGTTTCCCTCTGTTGTTATATATATATATATATATATATAGGTTTCATTAACGGTTTTTCTTTCCCTTCTTTCAGGAACGATGACTTCTCTTCCCTACTTTTCTTTTACTCGCTCGGACGCTGCTTTCCCACAATCGCCGACGGATGAGGAGGCTATGACAATGATCAGGGCCCATGACAGGGACTGTACTAGTTTGATCCTATGGAGAGTTTGGTATGAGCACATCATCCGGGGCCGCCGCAGCTTTACTTATGAGATGCCAACAGAGCCTCTCCACCCAATATCGCTGATGGAGCGTCCGCACACCGCTTATGCGGTGGAGGTGGCTAATTGGACTCCTGCATGCCGGCTTGAGCCGTCAATAACTGGGATACCCAACCAGCCCTTGCCGGCCATAGATATCTTGGGGCGCCGCATATGTCAAGGTGAAGCCCAACCCTGGGGACAAGTTTATAAGGTAGGGCTTACCCCTCGCCACCTAGTAGGCTATCTTCCCTGGGCTTGGTATGTTCTTTCCGCCCACCGTGCACGGTTGTAGAAGGTTGTGATGTATCAAGCGGTGTATACGTCTCTTTTTCATTATCCGTCTCCTCACGTCTGGTGGGTTAAAGCTTTCCTGAACCAATGGAATCTTCCCACCAACACCTTCTTGCTATGGGATCGTGAGGTCTCGATTTCACTGGAGGAGTTCTGCGAGATCTCCGAATTCCCGATCAGGGAGAGCAATATGAAGAGTTGTCGCCTCCCGATGAGTATGTGTTCACGACCGTGCCTGCTACGCTTAACGGTTTGATGACTGAAAACGCCGTCCGTCATAAGTACCCCAGTCTAATCAAGACTCTGGGTATTTTCGAGAAGATATTCGCGGAGTCAGAAGGACAGGGCGTCACCTTTAAGAGCTTCATCACCTATTTTCTCCGTGAAGATGTTTTATCAAAAGAGGCTCCAAAATTTGTAAACATTAACTACCCTTTTGGGTTTGGGCTGAATAAGCTGCCGGCCAAAGAAGAGGACTTGCCGTAGTTTTACATTCCGTCCTCATCGGCCGTGCCCTTCGATACAATTGCGGCCCCTGGTATGGACGAAGAGACCTTCTTCGTCGGCTTCATCAGTCTTTGGTTCAGTTGGTTCGCCATGCCGACGCATCGATACTTTATGAGAGCCTCCGTCTTCTACCCCGCTCATCGCGTAACCGAAGGGCACGGTTGGCCATTGGCATTGCGGAACTGTCGCATCTTTATCATGGATTAAGTGTTGCGGCCAACACTTCAACCCCAGGTACAGATGTCGTGAATTCCTCCCTCCACTACTTCATGTCGTGGATCGAGATGCATGTACTGGGAGCGTTCGCAGCGCATCGGCGGCCAGATTTCTATGACTCCTATACCTTCCCACGGGTTATGAGGTTGGTGGATGCTTCCGCTCTCGATCCGACCCAGCTAGGAGCCCTCCGCGTGCTGCTTAACCCATACTCCAACGAGGGCGGGATGGTTTTTAGCGACTGAGTCATCTCTGCTCCCGCGGGGCCTATCAAGCAGCTGTTTGATCTGTCGAAAGGTGGAGTGTCTTCTTTAAAGCCTAAGGAGATCATGCACTTGTACTCGATTAGGCCTGGCTACTTGGTGTTTCGTCAGAATAACAGAGCCCTTTTTATGCGGTACAATCCGCACCGCTTCGCCCAGCACTTAGGCTATAACTAGGATGTCCCTTTCGAGGCGTTCTTAGTTAAGACTACTCCGTCTCTGGAAGTCACGCATGACGTCGCCCATCACTTTATGCGACTGAACACCGGCTCCCGTTTCATGATCCCCGAGGCTGACTATATTCCAAGGTGTGTGAGGTCTTTTACGGGTTGGTATCGTCATCGAGTCGGTCCCGTCATTGTCGAGGAGAAGCGGGTACTCTTTGAATGTCGATATTCAGCTCCGGTCTAAGCCACTGGTGTTCCGTTGCGGCCGCGGACAGTGGTTCGTCCTCCATTGAGGGATAGTGGTGTGGTGCTTATCCCCAAGGCTGCAGAAACAGAATCGACTCCCCGCACTGCTGGTATGCCAGTTCGCCCAAGAGCCCAAGCAAAAGCTTCCAATGAAGCGCCAGCGGTAGTGCCATCGGTGGCGGTGTCATCAGCGGTGGCGCCATCAATGGCGGTGTCATCAGCAGTGGTATCGCCAAAAGGGGATACCGGAAGCGAGGTTGGCCAACGTCGCGCCAAAGCGCTGAGGGGAAGGAAGTGATCCTCATCTAGTGTTAGCTCCAGCTCGAAAAGGAGGAAGAAAATAGTTGCCAGCATGCTTGACCTTTTGCTGGAATCTGAGCCTATTGTTCAAGACGAACCTATATCCATGCAAGAGCCGGATGATGGTCTTATTTATCCTGGCTCGTCCGCTGAGGAAGTCGCGCAATTGGATGAAGCTTTAAGGCGCTCGCAGGATGAGACCGAGAATGTGCACATCCCGAAAAAGCCCTACCCCCTGGTTATCTTCTACGAAGATCCCCCATCGTTACAGAGAGTACATATAGGTCATCTGCGAAGGGAAGACGAAAGAGCCTTCAAGCAGTCCATCTCGGTTGCTTCTGAAGATGAGATGGCACTGAAGACCGGTGGGCATGAATCCGCATTTGAAGCCCGGCGAGCACATTCCCTCAGGAAGGAACGACGGCTCGAAAAAACCATACTAGAAGCATCCTGGCGTATCGGTATGTGTGTTTTCCATATTTTTCTTTTGGCAAGTAATTTGTATCGCTTTTTATATCTTCTTATCTTGGCGAAAACTTTGCAGGGACTTCAGCAACGAAAGAGGATTTGAGCTCAGGTCGTGCCATGACCGTAGATTCTATAGATGTCTCCCATGATGCATCGGCAGGTGCAGAAGAGATCATTACAGCCGCCGTTCTTGTTGTGGAACTTCCAGTGGTGACTCTTGTTCCTTCGATGTCCATTCCTCCAGCGGAGGTGACCCCATTGGCCGCGGACCCTATGGATGTCTTTAATGACGCACCGAAAGGTGTAAAAGAGATTGTCGAAGCTGTTAGTTCTATCTTGGATCTCCCGGTGATGACCTCCACTTCTTCAGCGTCTGTACTTTCTACAGTGGCGACCTTGCCAGTCGTAGACCCAATGGATCTTTCTGGTGGCGTCTTGAAGATTGTAGGAAGGACCGCCAAGGCCATTGTTCCCTCTTTGGAGCCTGAAGTGGCGGCTGTTGTTCCGCAACTGGAAGCTGCTATGCCGGCAAATATCCCCGGTAATGTGCCTGAGGGCGCGGAGGAAGCTGCCGAAGCTGCTATCCCTCCAGTTCAAGGTGAGTGGAGCATCGAAGGTAATCTTTTACATTTCATTTTAATGATCTCCTCATTATCTGAACTCTTCTTTGTTTCCCCCAATCAGAGCAAAGCTCTGTTGAAATTCAAAATTCAAAATTTTGAAGCAACGCTTCAAATCCCGGGCGCAACGCGCCACGTGTCTGGCGCAGACGCATCAGCGCAGCGCCCAAGGCAGCGCACCCAATCAGAGCAAAGCTCTGTTTTAAACAAAATTAAATGAAGCAACGCTTCAGCTGCGCAAGCACTGCGCAGTGCGACACGTGTCAGCGCAGTTGCGCTGCGCTGTGCGCTGCGCGACACGTGTCAGCGCAGATGCGCCAGTGCAGTTGCGCTCCACTGTGCGCTGCGCGACAGGTGTCAGCGCAGAGGCACCAGCGCAGTTGCGCTCCGCTGTGCGCTGCGCGACACGCGTCAGCGCAGAGGCGCCAGCGCAGTTGCGCTCCGCTGTGCGCTGCGCGACACGCGTCAGCGCAGATGCGCCAGCGCAGTTGCGCTCCGCTGTGCGCTGCATGAAACGTGTCACGCTCTGGAGCAGTTGCGCCAAACAGAATTAAAATTCTAAGAAATCTTTCTGTTCTTGTTAAAACAAGAAGATTTTCTTCTGTAAAACAGAAGCCCTTGGATCAAAGATCCAACGGTGGGGAAAATCTCCCAAATCACTCAGGGAAAGATCTCTTTAACAAAATTAACTAATTTATGGGCACTATAAAAAGGACCCTAAGCCTCAATTCAAAGGCATGAACATTCTTCTGAGAAAAAAAAAAGAACTCTGAAGAACTCCTCAAGAACAAAAAAGATAAAAACCTTTAGAAAAGGAGAAAATTCTTCTAAAAACAGATCATAGATCTAAAAACAAGATCAATGATCTTTAATAAAAACAAAAAATATATATAAAATAGTGCTTTACACTCTCTTATGAACCATTAGTTCTTTGAAAACAAGAAAAAACTTGTTTTCTTTGATTTAAAATCGATCAAAATATAAAATAGTGCTTTGCACTCTCTTATGACCCATTGGTTCTTTGAAAACAAGAAAAAACTTGTTTTCTTTGATTTAAAATCGATCAAAATATAAAACAGTGCTTTGCACTTGAAAAATTGCATTGTTGCGCTCTTTTGTTGGCGCAAGCCACCAGGGAGCGCCACGTGTCAACAGCGCAACAGCGCAGCGCACTGACACAGCGCACTGCGCTATTGCGCTTGCATTCACCGGAGTGAGACACGTGTCGCTTTCACGAGCGCTTGCGCTCATTATTTGGCGCAAAGCGCCTGACAAGCCACTGTCAAATAATTAGTGCGCTGCATTGCTTACAAAAGTGCCAGGCCCAATTAAAGAAGGCCTAACAGGCCTAATAAAATGCAATGCATTATTTTAAAAAGGGCAGAGCCCAAACCAAAACAGATGCTCTGCATTATTTACAAAGGGACAGAGCCCAAATAAAAAAGGCCTAGCAAGGGCAAACCCTAGCACAAGCCTAATAGGCCAAAGATAAATAAAAACGTTGAACATTCTTCAACTGGACTTAGCCCAATCATGGCCGTAAGTCCTCAAATTAAATTGACTGAGCGCAGCTCTCTCTTAAATCAATTTATATCCGGTTCGAGGGTACATCTCCGAACTCCTCTGACGTCTGTCGTTGTAATCCCTCAACGACGTCAGAGAGGTGGCTGGTCCCGACGACCACACATCAATATCGGACCGAAACGTCCTTAAACTAATATCGGACCGAAACGTCCTTAAACTAATATAGGACCGAAACGTCCTTAAACTAATATCGGACCGAAACGTCCTTAAACTAATATCGGATCGAAACGTCCTTAAACTAATATCGGACCGAAATGTTCTTAAACTAATGTTGGACCGAAACGTCCTTATACTAATGTCGGACCACCACGTCTCTAAACTGGAATATGGACCACCACGTCCCTAAACTGGAATATGGACCACCACGTCCCTAAACTGGAATATAGACCGCCACGTCCTTAAACTGGAACATGGACCACTACGTCCCTAAACTGGAACAATAGAGCCTCCAAATGCTCTTTTGTCGGATCTAAACGATCCCGTTTAAGTCGATCTTAGCCCCAAAACACGGCTAACGCATCCTTAAATATTCAAGTGGACTATAAAATTCCAAATCAACTCTGGTTCGAGGGTACATCTCCGAGCTCCTCTGACACCTGTCGTTGTAATCCTTCAACGACGTCAGAGAGGTGACGAGTCCTGACGGCCATATATTAAATGAATTACTACGGTAAGTTGATCTTAGTCTCAAACCAGACTAATGTATCCTTAACGAACGTTTAAGTTGATCTTAGTCTCAAATGCGGCTAACGTATCCTTAAACTAAAAACACCAAACCCGAATCTAAGTAAATACGGATTTGGACTAATCCACGTCCTACGGGCGACGGCATTACTCAGTCTCCGTATACAATCCACGGGCAACCACAAACAAAACAAACACCCACGACACGAAGTGAAATTCTGATGAAGGAGAAAGTTGTTACCGCTATGCGGTAGCGTAATTAACTGCAGGGGCTTGCGCCTGCAGGGAAGAGCGTCCCCATAATTAAAAACCCCTCAAGCGAGGGGGAATCTGACGAAGTCTGCTACATCGGCCGCATCTGTCTAAACCTCCGATACACGGTGCCATAAATCAACTTGGCATCTTCGGAGAGGTAGACGGATAAAACCAAATAGCATCTGCCCCGAATCTCAGGCAAGACGTCCTAATGCGTCGGCCGCCATTCGGAGGGGAACATTCTTTCTTTCAGAATTGCGGGAATTGACGGCTTCTATAGTGGACTTATCTCCCAGGAAGTCCTTCCAGCGCCTACTTGATATGGCTGCCCTACAGGCGATATCTCCACAAAGCATCGTCCTTTCTTTCGGGCAAGGTCGGTATTCTTTGACCCCTTTGGTTTATTATCATTTTTTATAACGATGCTAATATGCCCTCTGCAGTTCTAGAAGCTGATGATGAAGTGGAGATCTTTGATGTGCCTGGGGATCTTTCAAACCCCCTTTGCATGACTGTGGGTAAGTAAAGCTTTACCCTTGGCATTGTTTTGTTTATTCCATGTTCGCCAGTCTCACTGACTATTCATAAATCTTAACAGCTTTGCCAGCTCTGGCTCCGTTAGAGTCCCGAATCTCTATGCCACCGGGCCCATATGCCCGACGTGCGTTTGAAAGGATGGTGAGACAAAGCATTCACTGCTTTTCGGACCTCATCGAAGATCTTCGTGATGGTAGTTCTGTTACGGCCAAAGAATTTGCTACCGAAGCCAATACTTCTTTGCTCTTCCTTGCCACTTATCATGATGAAACATTGGTGCATGTTTGGGTTGAGTATTGTCATCGAGTGGAGGCTTGCTTACATGATCTTGAGTGCATACGCTTTCCTTCTTAGCTCCTAACTGCAAAGGGGAGCCTGCGGGAGTGGATTGAGAGGCGTGCCGCTAATCTACAGTCTTGCGAGAAGAGGCTCAACTAGAAATTTTCGGAAAGGGAGCTAGCCTCAAATGCTTTGGGGGAACTCCAGGCTCAACTCACTATCAAGACCACCCGTGTGTACGAAATTTGGCGGGTGCTTCAAGAAGCTATCACAGAGGTGGTAGCTCTTGATAAAGCCGTTATCTTTACCCGTGAGATGGTTGAAGCTCATTAAGTTGCTGAAAAGAAGCTTGAAAGTCGATTCGCTTCCTATCAAACTCAACAGTCTTACGCGGAGACCCGTCTTGTAGCAATAACAAAGCTTGAAGCCGAGGCCCAGCGGAAGAACGATGAACTGACGAGCTTATTGCACTATCCGCCGGCTTAAATATTTTTTGTATATTCTCCTTTTTTGTATTTACTCCTGAATGAGAGTATCTTGTATTCATTTTGATTCTTTTATGAAATGTATCTTGTATTCATTTGGATTCATGAATAAAAGACATTTTATTTCATACTGGCACGTCCCTTTAGCAAATGCGTCTTGTAGATAGTCTATCTTGATCTCCTTGCAAGGAAGCAATGACTTAGAAAACAGGTTCAGATCTGCCGCCTAATACTTTTCAAATTTATGAGCCGTGAGGGTCTCATAAGGACTTTTCTCCCGACGAGTCGAGAGGATTCCGTAGATGTATTTTCTCCTTAGGAGTCGTGAGGAATCCTAAGTGCGTTTTCTCTTAAGAGTTATAAGGATCTCACAAGAGAATTTTTCGCCTTACAAGTCAAGAGGACTCGTAAGTGGTTATTTCCCTCCTTGTTGATATTCGACTTTGGAGAGTGTGGCCCATGAATAGTATGCAATAGTCCATCTTGGACCGACTTGCAGGGCCCTAGTGCTTAGGAAACAGGTCCTTATCCCCGTTGCCTAAGGCTTTTCCCTATGAGTCGAGACAAGTCGAGAAGTTCTCGCAGGAACATTATTTTCCCCACGAGTCGAGACGAATCGAGAAGTTCTCGCAAGGGTGTCCTAACATCACAGTTAACTCCTGGTAATAGAAGTCCGTTAGGGTCTGTGATACTAGGGTTTTCTACCCGTCGTACCGTCGCGTTGGCCGGTGTATTCCTCGATATGCAATCATGCTGTTCAAGTAGCCCCGCGACTGTCGTGTCTCTGATCCCTTCGGGGGCTGGACAAGTCGTCTTCAAGTAATCTTCCAGGTGATATTACCGTCGAAAGAGAAAGCGTTAGGGATATTCCATGTCCCTTTTTACTTAAGGTTAGGCTCAGTTTGGGAGCCCCGATGAGTCATGACCACTCCGCGCTGGAGTAGAATGATCTCCGATAGTTTTTCAGGTCTCATTTGAGTTGCCGTCAAGACCCTGAAGCTAGGGATCTTTCTTTGCTTCGTTTGTTGACATTGTGTCTGTAATATTACGACGAATGTTGAGACTGTCTCTGGGTTGTCTGTGAACCGTCGAGATTTGGAATTAGGGGACTTTACCATGGCTCTGTTTGTTGATGTCGCATCTGTATCCTGCTGGAGGGAGGAAGAATGTTGTTGTTGATCTCTAGGCTATAGATGCTGTCGCCGAGACTTGGAACTAGGCATTCTGCCATGGCTCCGAGGTAGTCTCTAGGTTGTCTGTGAACCGTCGAGATTTGGAACCAGGGGACTTTGCCGTGGCTCCGAAGTAGTCTCTAGGCTATTTGTGAACCGTCGAGATTTGGAACTAGGAAACTTTGCTGTGGCTCCGTTGTAGTCTCTAGTTTGTCTGTGAACCGTCGAGATTTGGAACTAGGAGACTTTGCCGTGACTTCGAGGTAGTCTCTAGGCTGTTTGTGAACCGTTCGAGATTTGGAACTAGGGGACTTTGCCGTGGCTCCGTTTTGCTGACGTCGTATCTGCTTTTGGTTGGAACGAGAAGGAATGTCGTTGTTGATTTCTAGGCTGTAGATGTATCCATCGAGATCTGGCTTCCCTTTGACGAAGCCCGGTGAGGTAATATAGTTCCCTTTCCGTTTGTGCCCATGGATTGTATACATGGGTCAATGTAATCTCACCTGCAGGGCAAAAGTTTTATTTTATTTTATTTCTTTCCACGATGCTCTATCATTTCAGCTTTTCATATCGCGAAAGTCGCGATCGCCCAATCATTTCGGCTGTTTTTTTCTTTTCACTCGCTGCTTTTTATTGCGAGTTGCCCAAACATTTCGACTATTTTTATATGCATATATTTTGCTCGCTGATTTTTATTGCGAGTTGCCCAAACATTTCGGCTATTTCATATGCATTTTTGCTCGCTGATTTTTATTGCGTGTATGGAACCCGAGGTCTGATACTAATCTTAGCATCAACATCGCTGCGACTGGAATATTGCCAGGAGCGAATCATCATTTGCCGTAAAAGGGCTTGGAATTTGATACCAATTTAGGCATCATGATCGCTACCACTGGGATTGTTGCCAGGAGCGAATCATTATTTTCCTTTGTCGATTCGAACAAAGGTGGCTTAGCAAACATGGTCAGGATCCTGTCGACTAAGGCTTTTGACTTCATGAGCCGTAAGGGTCTCATAAAGGTGTTTCTCCCTACGAGTCGTGAGGATCTCGTACGTGTGTTTTCTCCTCAGGAGTCGTGAGGATTCCTAAGTGTTTGTTCTCTTATAAGTCGTAAGGATTTTATAAGAGTGTTTTCTCCTCATAAGTCGAGAGGACTTACAAGTGTTGTTCACCACATGAGGACATTCCTCATCGTTGGTGGGACTTGGTGGGGGAAACGTTTATTTATGCCCGTGGATTATATACAAGGGTCAATATTGAACCGCTTGTAAGGCAACTTGGGGAGTGTGATGGCTTAAGAACAGGTTCAGATCCCTGTAGTTTAAGGCTTTTGAATCCTACGAGCCATGAGGGTCTTATAGGGGGAATTCTCCTTACGAGTCGTAAGGATCTCGTAAGTGTAATTTCTCCTTAGGAATCGTGGGGATGCCTAAGTGTGTTGCTTCCTTGTGAGTCGTAAGGATCTCACGCAGGTGTTTTCTCCTCACAAGGTCGAGAGGACTTTGCAGGTGTTTTTTTTTATTTTAATGAGATCGCGTCCTTTCGGGTTTTCACAAACTCGCCGGTAGCCTTACTGTTTTTACTCACGGAGCCTTTTCGGATTTTTCATTCCTTCCTATTTTTCTTGTGGACGTATCTTTTTTTTTTATCACGATGGCACTTCGCCGACCGGGGTAGTTGTGTAGCCAGAGGGACTTAAGTTGCAATCCTCGCTGCTAGGACTTGTAGACCTGGATTTCACTGTCACCATGTTTTGAGGCAGCGTATTTAGTTTAAAGACAATGTGGTCCATTGTTAGTTTAAGGACATCTCGGTCCATTGTTAGTTTAAGGACATCTCGGTCCATTGTTAGTTTAAAGATATCTCGGTCCACTGTTAGTTTAGGGACATCTCGGTCGACAGCTAGTTTAAGGACATTGCGGTTCGCTGTTAGTTTAAGGACATCTTGGTCCACTGTTAGTTTAAGGACATTTCGGTCTATCGTTAGTTTAAGGACATCTCGGTCCACAGCTAGTTTAAGGACGTTGCAGTCCACTGGGATTTTGAGGCGAGGTTTCACTGGATACTACTTATAGAGTTTGGACTCATGAAGACAGCGAGTGGACACGAGCGTCGTCATCCATCATTAACCTGAGCCGTGACTTGTCAAGCGTAGTATTTCTTAAGAAACCGGCCGCTTATTGGCCGGAAGGGTCTTTCGCCATGCATATCCATGAGCAAGTTGGCCCCACCTTGGTAGACCTTGTCTATGATGTACGGGCCCTCATAGTTCGGCTCGAATTTTCCGCGTTTAGCATGATTGGGGATCATAGGTCTTTTTACGACTAGCATGAGTTTGCCTTGACGGAATGTTCTCGGCCTAGTCAATCTTTCGTATGAGCGCGTCATCCTTGCTTTGTAAGCTTCTAGGTTTTGCTGTGCCATGAGACGAGTTTCATTGAGGGGATCGAGCTCCTCAAGCCGAAGATGGGCATTTTCTTCATCCGTCAGCTCGTGTTGAACTGCTACTCGTAGAGAGGGTAGTTCTATCTCCAAGAGAAGTACTACTTCCGTGCCAAATACCAACGCGAATAGCGTTGTATTCGTGGCTGTCTCGAACGTGGTCCGATAAGCCCAGAGAGCTTCATGCAATCTCTCATGCCAGTCCTTTTTATTTCTGGACACCATTTTGTTTATGATCATTCTCAAGGTCTTGTTGAAAGCCTTAGCTAGACCGTTAGCTCGGGAATTATAAACCGAAGAGTATCTCCAATCTATTTTATGTTGCTGTGCGAAGCGGCTGATCTTATGGCTTCTGTAGGTCGGCCCATTATCCGAGATGATCCGTCGCGGAGTGCCGAACCGGTAGATGACATGTGTCTTGAAGAAATGGAGGATATTCTCCGTCTTCACCTCTCTTAACGGTATTTCTTCTGCCTACTTAGAGAAGTAATCAGTTGTTGCTAGTATAAATCGATGTCCCTTGGATGATGCTGGTACAATGGGCCCGATTATACCGGTTCCCCACATTTCAAATGGCCAGCTAGCCAATGTTGGGTGTAACGGATTCGGATGCTGGTGGATGAAGTCCTCGTGAATTTGGCACGAGTGACATTGCTTTGCATATTCGAGGCAGTCCTGAATCATCGTGGGCCAATAGTAACCCATTCTTTTGATCTTCAGCTTCATCTTTGGCTCGACTTGATGAGAACCGCAGAGTTCGTCATGAGTTTCTTGGACGACTCTCCTTGCTTCTTCTGGTCCCAGACACCTTATCCACAAACAATCGAACGATCTCTTATATAGAGTATCATTGACGAAGGCGAAAGATAGAGCTCGCTTCATGAGCTGATGTCTTGAAGATGTGTTTTCGGGCGTATGATGAGATTTGAAGTAGTCTACAAAGACTTCTCTCCAATCCTTTGCCTTTTCTTCATATTCTAATTGGAATGCCGCTTGTTCAGCCGCTTCCTTTTCTTCAGAAGACTCCGGAGATATTTCTACTGGCGCGAGAATCCGGCGGCTTTGCACAATGATCCTTACGTCATCGAGATTTTCGTCGGCCAATTCTTTAGCAAGCTTGGCTAATGCATCCGCCTTACTATTTTCTGCACACGGAATGCTTTCCAGAATGTAAGAGGGGATTTGTGTCACGCCCTGCTTCCCAGAGTATGCTAAGGTAGGCATGTGACATAGCCAACCATGCTACCTGTGGATAGGAATTATCCTTCCACAGTCACATTACGGCCGTAAAGATATCAAGAACAATAATAATCTAACACATGTCCATAAGCCAAAATAAAATGAGTCAAGAATAAAATACCGCGGAAGCAAAAGATCCAATACAAGAATAACTGGAATGTATGTCCCATAATGCGGGCTCACATCAGGAAATAAAATAATACTGAAAGTAAAAGTACTAACTACTAACGAGTCCTCACTGCTCAGCCTGCTGACTGAAGTACTCCTGCTCGGACTGCAGCAAAGGTACGGAATCTGGGCCATGCAAAACCCAGACATCAGCGCGTCATAACATCAAGCAATAATATATAAATAGAGAAGCAAGACATGCAAGTATGATCATACATGGTAAAGCAGGTGTAACAGCAATATAAATCAGGGCAATGAAAGGTAGTGTGCAGTGAGTAATCTAAACTGGTCTATTAGGTTAACCACTCTCAAGTCTTGAAATCAATTTGATGAATCATCGATGTAACTCAATAGTATCCCGTGGGTGCCCGGGATCACGGTGAAGATTCTCGGGCTGAAACCGAGACATGCCGCTAGGCACTAAAGGAAAAGGGGTAATGATGAATGATGTCTGCAACATCATCCCAAGGCTGGCCTAGCCTCTAAAACTGATCAGTAAAGGTAGCACACTGTCGAGTTACAAGTCCGGTTTCATCATTGATTACCCCAAGTTATATGTGTTCAAGTCATGTATTAAAAAGCTAGAGCCAATGCCAACACAGGATCATGCAGGTACAGGTTTGTCTGGATAGACAACAAGAACGGTTCGTAAGGACAACAGGTCAGGTTTGTTGGCATTAGACACAAGATCAGGTAACAGGTAAAGCCATGGTACATCATGTCAAGTCAAGTAATGTATATAGGTGGCATGTCATGTCAAGAGTCGCACGGTACCATGTCGTGTCAAGTAAAAGGTGCAACAAGTCATGTCAGTGTGTACAAGGTATCATGTGGGTGCTCATAATCAAACTAGCATAAGCATAGGTATACAAAACAAGCATGTGTACTAATAGAACAACAAACTGGCACATGTAATATGGTATGCAAATAGGTACAGATTAAACTATATGGATGCATGGTTATCGATTAGGGTTAGAGTTATGGTTCCAACATTAAGTATCATACACTTAAATGAAGATGGAATATTAAAATCTCGTTAGTATGGGTTATATGATCTGGGGATGCAATTATAACTAAAACAGGTTAAAGATGCACAAGGGTGTCCAATAGGGTAAAACTATAAAAGGGTACCATAGACTATGCAAATAGTTATTATGTGATTTAACATACAGATGTGGTTACTAGGTATAGTAAACTAAAATGCAACGGGTATGTTTCAAGTTCTGAATCTAAAAGATATAAACGGAACATCAAACTGTTAACTTGGAACACGTGACTTTAGATTCGATCCATAGGCTTAATATGAAATTAAATAAATAAGTATAAACATATTATGAATAGCATGTAGCAAGTTTCACTTGCCTCGACGGATCGCGAAGTGGTGCACGGAACGTCACGCGTCGGCGGGAAAAGTCGCGACGCGCGCACAGTACACGGAAAGAGTACAAACAACGCACGGGGGAGACACACGGGTCAGAGATACCTGCTGGGTCGTCGTGATCGTCGCCGTCGTCAGAATTCCAGCGATCTACAGAGGTGAAAGATTTTACAGCAAAGAAAAGAAATGCACAGAAGAAGAAGAGAAAGATTAAGAGAAGAAGAAAGGAGGTACGAGAGAGAGAAAAGGCTTACTGGGGTTAGACTGGTAAAGCAACGGGGAGACGAGATGGTGGTGGTGAGATCGACGGAGCTCCGGCCAGGGAATGTGCAGGGGGTGCAGGTTCTTGGCGCTCGGTTGCAGCTAGGGTTTGGTTTTGGTGTAGGTTGGGGTTTAGATGTAAGGTTCTGGCATTGGAGGGAGAGCAGAGGAGAGGGAGGAGATGGCGACGGCGACGGGAGATGGTCGGCGAAAATGGAACGGTGGGTTCTTGGGTTCGTGTAGGGTGTGTGTGCAGGGGGAGAGAGGCTCGGGAAGAAGAAAGAGAAGAAGAAGATGGAGAGGAGTGTTAGTTATGTATATGCCCTAGAGGCCATTGTTGTACATATGATGTATATTATGATGGATGCTTGGATATATATAGAGAGGACTTTCTTGCTCGTCATGATAGTATGCTATTTGGTTTCACTTTATCTTAACATGTTGACTTGTACTGGTTTACTGTCTTACTCTCACATGTTGATAAAGCCCTTAGGATCTGTACTCGACTACTGGGACTATGATGAGATCATACTAGTGGGGCCATGGTAGTTGATGAGTACATCCTATAACTGTTCCTAGTCGAGGGTATATCGAGACAGGGCATCGATACACCAGAGTAGACTAGCGTATACGCATCTTGACCCATATGATGGGCGATGGATGATCCCATATCCATCGGTGTTTGACATCAGAGATGGTGTACGGGTGCTCAGTGGAGACTGGGTACATTGGACGGACTCGCCGAGAACTCCCAGATGGTGATATACCACACGTCAGATGGCAGTTCTCCGGTGACACTGGTACAGGGTAGTCTGTAGACACGAGATCGTCATAGAGTCTTGTGTGATTCCCACTGTGCTTTGATTTCCACCTTACCATGTCCAAGAGGGCATGCAAAACTGTGGCTTTTGGGTGCAGTCCCGAATCACATGGAAGCAATGAGCGATAGAAGGGGATTCGTCTCTCCCGGTATAGGGAGTTGATGTTGTGCTGTGTTCGATTGTCTATAACTGGAAGTCCCTGGCCAGGGCTGATATAGAGATTTACTGGTAAGTGTTACCAGTAGTTTCTCAACCTGTTATGAGCCTCACATCGACATGACTTATCGGTTACTGGGGTCTGACGTATACCACCCCTAGACTTGATATGCGACATATCAGACGAAGAGACCGGACTGTACGGGAGTGTTACTGATTGGATTCACAGGAGAACGTACAGGCTAGCTTGTTGATCTTCTGATCGCTTAATACCTGGGTGGCTGTTACGTTTAGCTGACCGCTTACAGCTTGTGGGTGTTTGATATGATCATCACCTGCTACCGGCGTATTGACGATTCTTTAGAGTCCTACACAGAGGTTTCTTCGCTCAGGCAAAACGGAGTAGAGGCACATATGTGATATGCGCAGGACCGAGGATAATGCGATATGAGATACCGTATTATATTCTCGCGATATTTAGATATGAACCGGGTCATCGGATCAAGTGTTGATTCGATGAATCGGTACATTATATATTAGTCGGTTATATTCGATATAGCCGGATTGTCAGATCAAGTGTTGATTCGATGATTTAATGTATAATAATATATATGATATATTGTATTACATTATCTAATATTGGCTCACTTTATTATTTCATTTTCTCACCGGATAATACATTGATATATATGCGATATATGTTAATTGTATTATTTTCTTTTGTTACAATTATATAATATATATGTGATATATATTATAGTAACATGATATGATTAATAATGGAACATGTTTAGTAGAGATAAAACAAGGTTAGGGTTTGATTAGGGTTAGCTCTTTCTTGCACATTCTAGAAAGAATTCCTTTTGTCATGAGAAATATATTATGTTGATATTTATCCATGACTCACTCTTTAACCTAACCAAACCCTAGCCCTAGTTTATTCTCTACAAGGGTTATCCTAGTCATTCTTGACCATGGTTCCATGTTTAATCATATACTCTTTTCTATTATTCATCACAAAAGGATTATCTCATTTTTGATCATCTTCTTCTCTCTTGAGCTTTGAGAAAGCTCACTAGATTTTCCTTTTGTGATGATTTCTTGTGAGAATATGATATAAAAGGAAAGCATAAATACTAATCCATCATCTTCATCTAATCTAGCCCATTAGATTAGGGTGTTCACCTCATTAGAGTGAGAGAGCTTGAGTTATAGCAACTTTGACGTAGATCATCGGAGAAACGGAACACTACAAGCTAGCATGGATCGTTCGAGTCGTGGAGCCTCTCTTGAGTCCGGAAGATCATGGATCGCGGCGAAGGGAATTCTACTCGAAGCTTATGAAGCGAAGGAGCAGACTACAAAGGTTTTAATCCCTCACACTTAGTGGTAAAGATGTTTACTTGCATGTTAAACCCTAATAATCTAGCAAAGATCCTGGTTTTGGATTGTTCGGCACGTCTAAAATTTAATTCGGGCATGTTTGATGCCTTATGAACCTTCACAAGAGTGCCTAGGAACCCCTACAGTGGTATCAGAGCCTAGCTAGAGCATTAGGCGACGTGTATACGAAGTTAAAACTCCGATCGAACCCGACACGACGAAATAAAACTCCTCTCTAGAAATTTTGTAAAAATGTGATTTTTTCTGCTTTAAAAATACTCAAAAAAATCAGCAGGGAATTCTAAGAATTATCATGAAATACGAGCCCACAATTCCATGAAATCACCGTGGAGCCGCGGCGGGAACCTGCTTCACGCGGCGGTTCCGCGACCGATCTTTGGGATTACGACACGTGTCTTCAGGGTAATATCCGTTGGTGCTTATTGCTGCTTCTGGGTATTTTTAATCTGTCTCAAGTGTTGAGTGTTCTGGGGTTTATTTTGTAATCGTTGATTGGATCGGAAAATTTAATTTTTTTATGTTTTCCGGATATTTAGAAACTGTTAAAATGTTCGAGCGGATATCATTAACTCACTTTTTCCCGGCACGAAAAACTTTCAAGTGTTGAATTTTTATCAGGTTTAAATCTTTCGGAAAAATGTGCAAGTAACGCGGTGGACCCTCTAGAAGAACACAAACCTTAACTCGATTATGTGACCGTCTTGAACTGCCTCTAAACCTTAGGGTTTGGGGCAGTACGGCGTGCCACATGTGAGGCGTTGGCTTGACCCTTCTACGGATGGATCACCGGTACCGTGACATATTCTGGGATTATTTGAACTCCGCTCAAGTGTTGAGCTATTTAGGAAATTTTGGGTATTTGATTATCTGTTCGGAAATTTTAACACTATCTATTTATCTGGAATGTGATACAATATGTGGAATTCATATAGTTAGGCATGAAATGCGAAGTATGTGATATTTCGGATTTACGATGTCTAAAGTTATTGTGGATTCCAAATACTGTAGTTTTACAATTTCTTTTCTGTGACCGTAAGTGTAGTATGTAGTTGTATTGCCGGTTTTCGTTGCTATACGTCAACGACGATCGGTGTATGCATACTTACTTACGTTGATGATATGTGATATTATGTGTTGCTGTGATATGTTATATTGGATCGTCGTGTTCTGAATAGCCGGGGGTTTTATGTGAGATGAGGGTTTTTATTTTCATTCATGTAAAATTCATTTGTATGTAATATTCTTTTATTGGGACACTTCCGGGATGAGGTTGATGTCACCAGTGTATATTATTTACTTTTCCGCATTAGGTAGACCCAAGGAGGGGAGCACAAGTAACCGGGTTCTAGGGTCCAGTGGGAGGCCATCTCGAGGAGTCGAGATCGGGTCTCCTAACCCTAGAATTGGCAGTGTTACTTGCCGCTCTCGTAGGGGTCTAGGGATGTGGGTTTGGCTATTCATCGCGACCGTGGAATCCGTGTTTTATACCGGCTCGTATTAAAAACACGGACATCCTAGTATATCCAATATTTCATATATGTTCTTTGCTGCAATGTTCTGTGATGAGATCATATTACTGCCTGAGACGAATGCTTATACTATATATATATGCTGATATATAAATATTACTGCTTTCGTTTCTTCTGTGATGCTTAAGAAGCATAAGTTGATGGGATTTATTAATGAGATTAATAAAAAGAAAAGAAACCTAAAAGATGTTGTAGAATCAAAACTTTATAAAAAGGGTAGCTACAGTTTTGCTTTGCATAGCGGTATATATGATATATCCTGCACCTTATTCGATAAGGAAAGAGCCGAGATCCCTTCACCGGGAGTGACCTCTTTAGCGAAACTGGCAGATGCTACAAACTCGCGGTTTAGTTTTTGACAGCTTATATAGTTTTTGCTTTGCACAACGGTATATATGATATACCCTGCACCTTATTCGATGGGGAAAGAGCCGAGATCTCTTCACCGGGAGTGACCTCTTTAGCAAAACTAGAAGCCTAAAAAACACTCCTTTTCAAAATCAAATGATTCTATGACGATATCAAGTTCATTACGCTCAAGGTTTTCTGAAAAACCTGTGTAGCCCTCCGTCATTTCAGATAAAGACTAGTTAGTATTCGTGCTACGTTTGTTGACTATGTTAAGGCGTAGTGCGCGGTAGCTAATTAGTACTTATCTGCTAAAACATGAGATGTGATTGGATTAGGGTAGTTGTACGACTTTGTTGACTATGTTAAGGGTCGTGCAGGTGGGTTTAATTCAATCGGGAAATGACGGGTTGAACTTGGCTAGCAATTATGATTTGTTGACTATGTTAAGGTCATAAGTTGCCAGGGGCAAAAGTATTATCGGGAATTTCAAGTGTTGAAATTTGCAATGATATTGCATACCTCCTATGAGATAGTTGGATCCCGATACCCACTGCGAGTAAGTGTTACTCCTGGGAGAGTTTTACACAGGACAATTAGCCGATCAAGTAGGTGTCTAGAAAAGTGTTAACGGGGTTACGCCTCTGGGAAAACGAGGTTTACTTTAATTAGGTCCGTGCGAAAGCACAGGGAACCTCCCTCAAGTACCGACACTGATCTGGCTGAAAGATTGACGAAATTGTAGGGTGAAATTAATCCCGGGTAATCTTACCTTTTAGGGTTTGAAGGAAGATTTGATAAAAACAGTGGGAGACATCCTGATTAGATAAGATAATAACCAATGTAATCTTGCAAGAGCATACGCTAAAGTGTTTTCTTCTCTCTCTCTCCAGGTAGCGACCATGTCAGGCCATAATCAAGATAATAATATGGATGTATTGACTGAACCCGCTTATTATACTGAGCAGGGGAACGTCGGTCCCGTTCTTTCTTATAAGAGTTATAAGACTGAACAGGGAATAGGAGAATATCTAGATTCTCACGCCGCCCAAACGAAGAATATGCATGTTGATGCACCTTCTTCGGGTGTGTTAGTTATTGAGAACTGTTTCTCAGTTTACCCTACGTCCTGGGTATTAGATACCGGATCAGGATCCCACATATGTAAATTGTTACATGGGCTACGGAAATGTAGAGAACTGGGAAAAGGTGATCATTCCGTTCAAGTAGGGAATGGGGAAAGTATTGCAGCCAAAGCAGTTAGGGAATATCACATAGTATTACCAAGTCGTAATACACTGATTCTAAATGAGTGCTATTATATACCGAACATGATGTGCAACATTATATCAGTTTCTTTATTAAGTAAAGAAGGATATAATTTTGTAGTACAGGATAATGTTATGAACATCTTCCTAAATCAAAAGTTGATTGCATCAGGCTCGTTACATAATGGCATATTCATTCTCAATCAAAATACAGTCCTCAAAATACAAAACACACACAAGAGGAAAAGTTCAGAAATGAACGAATCCTACTTATGGTATTGTAGACTTGGTCATATCAATGCGACACGACTGGCTAAGTTACATAAGGATGGATATTTGAATCCATTCGAATTATCATCTTATGATACTTGCCATTCATGTCTCAAAGGAAAAATGACCAAAGCTCCGTTTAGTGGACACGGAGAAAGAGTTACGGAACTCTTAGGACTGGTACATAGTGATGTGTGCGGTCCCATGTCTACGCATACCAGGAACGGTTCTTCCTACTTCATTACATTCACTGACAATCTCTCAAGATTCGGACATGTGTTCCTGATGAAACACAAGTCTGAAGCTTTTGAGAAATTCAGAGAATATAACCACGAAGTAGAGAACCAAACGGGCAAAAGTATTAAAATTCTTCGATCTGATCGAGGAGGTGAATACTTGAGCAATGAGTTCCTAGATTATCTAAAAGAGAATGAGATTCTCTCTCAGCTTACTCCTCCCTATACACCACAGCACAACGGTGTATCGGAGCGGAGGAATCGCACCCTATTAGATATGGTGCACTCTATGATGAGCACTGCTGAGTTGCCTATTTCTTTCTGGGGTTATGCGCTTGAGACAGCAGCATACCTATTGAATCAAGTTCCGTCTAAATCTGTACCTACCACACCATATGAGATATGGAGTGGGAAGAGACCATATTTTAAACGAGTTAAGATATGGGGTTGTCCGGCCCATGTCAAAAGGCAAAATCCGGACAAACTCGAGGCATGATCAGTTCTTTGCAAGTTTGTGGGATATCCTAAGAATTCCCAAGGATACTTTTTCTACCACGCTGAAGAACAAAAAGTGTTTGTTTCTCAATATGCCACCTTTTTGGAAAATGAATTTCTTGCAAAAGAAATTAGTGGCAAAGAGGTAGAGCTGGAAGAGGTTCCAGCAACACAAACTGCAACTGAAGATTTAGTAGAACCAGAGGATTCAGTAGTACCCGACGAACCCCGGCCTCTCCGCCGATATAGCAGGGTTTCTCATCCACCTGAGAGATACTACGGTTTTCTCATTGATGGTGGAAGCGAGGATTGCATCATGGAAGATGATGACCCGACTAGTTTTGAGCAGGCCATCACGAGTGGTGACTCTGTGAAATGGCTGGATGCAATGCGATCTGAGATGGAATCCATGTACACCAACAAATTATGGACTTTGGAAAATGCTCCTGAAGGGGTAAAACCCATTGGGAGCAAGTAGATCTTTAAAAAGAAATTTGGTGTAGATGGAAAAGTTGAGACTTTCAAAGCTAGACTTGTTGCAAAGGGTTTTCGTCAACGACCAGGTGTGGATTATGACGAAACCTTTTCTCCAGTGGCTATGCTTAAGTCCATCCGGATCTTACTTTCCATTGCTGCATACCATGACTACGAAATCTGACAAATGGATGTTAAGACCGCCTTTCTAAACGGTGATTTAGAAGAGTGCGTGTACATGACTCAGCCAGAGGGCTTCGTAGATAGTGAGAGCAGCGGAAAGTTGTGCAAGCTGCTTAAATCCATTTATGGGTTAAAGCAAGCATCGCGGAGTTGGAACATTTGTTTTGATGTTGTAGTCAAAGAGTTTGACTTCATCAAAAATATAGATGAACCTTGTATCTATAAAAAGGTAGCAGAGAGTAAGGTTGTCTTCCTCGTATTGTACGTGGATGACATACTCTTGATAGGAAATGACATTCCTATGCTGCAATCAGTCAAGCTCTTCTTATCACAAAGATTCTCAATGAAAGATCTAGGTGATGCCTCCTGCATATTGGGAATCATGATCTATAGAGATAGATCTAAACGAATACTGGGATTGTCCCAATCCAGGTACATTGACACCATACTAAAGATGTTTAGTATGGAAGAATCCAAGCGTGGGAACCAACCCACGATCTCTGGACTCACTCTCTCCAAAGAGATGTCTCCCAAGACTGATTTGGAGAGAGCTCGCATGCAAGGGATACCCTATGCTTCGGCAGTAGGCTCTATCATGTATGCGATGCTATGTACCAGACCCGATGTAGCATACTCACTAAGTGTAGTGAGTCGGAATCAAGCAGATCCTGGAGAGAGTCACTGGACAGCTGTGAAGAACATTCTCAAGTACTTACGAAGGACTAGAGACATGTTCTTGGTGTATGGTAACGGAGAACTCCTGGTGGAGTCCTTTACCGATTCCAGCTTCCAAAGTGATAAGGACGACTCTAAGTCGCACTCGGGATTTGTCTTTACCCTCAATGGAGGGGTGCTATGTTGGAAGAGTTCCAAACAGGATACCGTTGCAGACTCGACGATGGAGGCTGAATACATCGCTACCAACGATGCTGCCAAAGAGGCTGTCTGGATAAAGAAGTTCATTAGTGAACTTGGTGTGGTTCCATCCATTGAGCATCCAATACCTCTGTATTGCGATAACAATGGAGCTGTGGCTTTGGCCAAGGAACCCAGGTCCCATCAGAAGTCCAGACATATTCTGAGGCGGTATCACCTGATCAGGGAGATAGTTGATCGCCGGGAGATCGAGGTCAGGAGAGTAGATACGAAGGACAACACTGCTGATCCACTCACGAAGGCTATTCCCCAGATACAGTTTGAGAGATTATTCGAGATGCTAGGTATGAGATACTACAGCAGCTGGCCTTAGTGCAAGTGGGAGATTGTTAGTTATGTATATGCCCTAGAGGCCATTGTTGTACATATGATGTATATTATGATGGATGCTTGGATATATATAGAGAGGACTTTCTTGCTCGTCATGATAGTATGCTATTTGGTTTCACTTTATCTTAACATGTTGACTTGTACTGGTTTACTGTCTTACTCTCACATATTGATAAAGCCCTTAGGATCTGTACTCGACTACTGGGACTATGATGAGATCATACTAGTGGGGCCATGGTAGTCGATGAGTACATCCTATAACTGTTCCTAGTCGAGGGTATATCGAGACATGGCATAGATACACCAGAGTAGACTAGCGTATACGCATCTTGACCCATATGATGGGCGATGGATGATCCCATATCCATCGGTGTTTGACATCAAAGATGGTGTACGGGTGCTCAGTGGAGACTGGGTACACTGGACGGACTCGCCGAGAACTCCCAGATGGTGATATACCATACGTCAGATGGCAGTTCTCCGGTGACACTGGTACAGGGTAGTCTGTAGACCCGAGATTGTCATAGAGTCTTGTGTGATTCCCACTGTGCTTTGATTTCCACCTTACCACGTCCAAGAGGGCATGCAAAACAGTGGCTTTTGGGTGCAGTCCCGAATCACATGGAGGAAATGAGCGATAGGAGGGGATTCGTCTCTTCCGGTATAGGGAGTTGATGTTGTGCTGTGTTCGATTGGCTATAACTGGAAGTCCCTGGCCAGGGCTGATATAGAGATTTACTGGTAAGTGTTACCAGTAGTTTCTCAACCTGTTATGAGCCTCACATCGACACGACTTATCGGTTACTGGGGTCTGACGTATACCACCCCTAGACTTGATATGCGACATATCAGACGAAGAGACCGGACTGTACGAGAGTGTTACTGATTGGATTCACAGGAGAACGTACAGGCTAGCTTGTTGATCTTCTGATCCCTCAATACCTGGGTGGCTGTTACGTTTAGCTGACCGCTTGCAGCTTGTGGGTGTTTGATATGATCATCACCTGCTACCGGCGTATTGACGATTCTTTAGAGTCCTACACAGAGGTTTCTTCGCTCAGGCAAAACGGAGTAGAGGCACATATGTGGTATGCGCAGGACCGAGGATAATGCGATATGAGATACCGTATTATATTCTCGTGATATTTAGATATGAACCGGGTCATCGGATCAAGTGTTGATTCGATGAATCGGTACATGATATATTAGTCGGTTATATTCGATATAGCAGGATTGTCGGATCAAGTGTTGATTCGATGATTTAATGTATAATAATATATATGATATATTGTATTACATTATCTAATATTGGCTCACTTTATTATTTCATTTTCTCACCGGATAATACATTGATATATATGCGATATATGTTAATTGTATTATTTTCTTTTGTTATAAATATATAATATATATATGATATATATTATAGTAACATGATATGATTAATAATGGAACATGTTTAGTAGAGATAAAACAAGGTTAGGGTTTGATTAGGGTTAGCTCTTTCTTGCACATTCTAGAAAGAATTCCTTTTGTCATGAGAAATATATTGTGTTAATATTTATCCATGACTCACTCTTTAACCTAACCAAACCCTAGCCCTAGTTTATTCTCTACAAAGGTTATCCTCGTTATTTTTGACCATGGTTCCATGATTAATCATATACACTTTTCTATTATTCATCACAAAAGGATTATCTCATTTTTGATCATCTTCTTCTCTCTTAAGCTTTGAGAAAGCTCACTAGATTTTCTTTTTGTGATGATTTCTTGTGAGAATATGATATAAAAGGAAAGCATAAATACCACTCCATCATCCTCATCTAATCTAGCCCATTAGATTAGGGTGTTCACCTCATTAGAGTGAGAGAGCTTGAGTTATAGCAATTTCGACGTAGATCATCGGAGAAACGGAACACTACAAGCTAGCATGGATCGTTCGAGTCGTGGAGCCTCTCTTGAGTCCGGGAGATCATGGATCGCGGTGAAGGGACTTCTACTCGGAGCTTATGAAGCGAAGGAGCGGACTACAAAGGTTGTAATCCCTCACACTTAGTGGTAAAGATGTTTACTTGCATGTTAAACCCTAATAATCTAGCAAAGATCCCGGCTTTGGGTTGTTCGGCACGTCTAAAATTTTATTCGGGCATGTTTGATGCCTTATGAACTTTCACAAGAGTGCCTAGGAACCCCTACAAGGAGGAGGAGAGGAGATGACGAGGCTCGGTTTGGGGTTGAGGATATGATGGAGTTAGGGTTAGGGTTTGAGGGAGGCGATAGGTTAAAGGAGAGCACTCGGGTTTAAAAGAGAGGAAGAAGAGGAGATGCAGAAGGGAGGTTGTTCCCCTCCAAATGGCGGCCAAGACAGGGACGTCCCGCCTGAGATTCGGAGCAGATGCTAATTGGTTTTATCCGTCCACCTCTTCAAAGATGCCAAGTTGATTTATGAAACCGTGTATCGAAGGTTTAGACGGATGCGGCCGATGTAGCAGACTTCGTCAGATTCCCCCTCGCTTGAGGGGTTTTTGATTGTGGGGATGCTCTCCCCTGCAGGCGCAAGCCCCTGCAGTTAATTACGCTACCACATCGCGGTAACAACTTTCTCCTTCTCCAGATGTTCACTTCGTGTCGTGGGTGTTTGTTTTGCTTGTGGTTGCCCGTGGATTGTATACGGAGACTAATTTATGTCGTCGCCCGTAGGACGTGGATTAGTCCAAATCCGTATTTTCTTATATTTGGGTTTGGGGTTTTGGTTTGAGGATACGTTAGCCATATTTAAGGCTAAGATCAACTCAAACGTTTGTTAAGGATACGTTAGTCTAATTTGAGACTAAGATCAACTTAACGGGATCGTTTAGATCTAACAAAAGAGCATTTGGGCTCTATTGTTCCAGTTTAGGGACATAGTGGTCCAACATTCCCATTTTGGGGACGGATGTTGGTTTAAGGACGCATAAGTCTATGAGTTTAAGGACCCCACAGTCCGTATTACCAGTTTAGGGACATGGTGGTCCAACATTCCCATTTTGGGGACGAATGTTGGTTTAAGGACGCATAAGTCCATGAGTTTAAGGACCCCACAGTCCGTATTACCAGTTTAGGGACATGGTGGTCCAACATTCCCATTTTGGGGACGAATGTTGGTTTAAGGACGCATAAGTCCATGAGTTTAAGGACCGCACAGTCCGTATTACCAGTTTAGGGACATGGTGGTCCAACATTCCCATTTTGGGGACGAATGTTGGTTTAAGGACGCATAAGTCCATGAGTTTAAGGACCCCACAGTCCGTATTACCAGTTTAGGGATATGGTGGTCCAACATTCCCATTTTGGGGACGAATGTTGGTTTAAGGACGCATAAGTCCATGAGTTTAAGGACCCCATAGTTCGTATTACCAGTTTAGGGACATGGTGGTCCATTTCCAGTTAGGGACATGGTGGTCCAACATTCCTATTTTGGGGACGGATATTGGTTTAAGGATGCATTAGTCCATGAGTTCAAGGACCCCACAGTCCGTATTGCCAGTTTAGGGACATGGTGGTCCAACATTCCCATTTTGGGGGCGGATATTGGTTTAAGAACGCATTAGTCCACGAGTTTAAGGACTCTACAGTCCGTATTGCCAGTTTAGGGACATGGTGGTCCAACATTACCTTTTTGGGGATGAATGTTGGTTTAAGGACGCATTAGTCCATGAGTTTAAGGACCCCACAGTCCGTATTACCTGTTTAGGGACATGGTGGTCCAACATTCCCATTTTGGGGACGAATGTTGGTTTAAGGACGCATAAGTCCATGAGTTTAAGGACCCCACAGTCCGGATTACCAGTTTAGGGACATGGTGGTCCAACATTCCCATTTTGGGGACGAATGTTGGTTTAAGGACGCATAAGTCCATGAGTTTAAGGACCCCACAGTCCGTATTACCAGTTTAGGGACATGGTGGTCCAACATTCCCATTTTGGGGACGAATGTTGGTTTAAGGACGCATAAGTCCATGAGTTTAAGGACCCCACAGTCCGTATTACCTGTTTAGGGACATGGTGCTCCAACATTCCCATTTTGGGGACGAATGTTGGTTTAAGGACGCATAAGTCCATGAGTTTAAGGACCTCATAGTTCGTATTACCAGTTTAGGGACATTGTGGTCCATTTCCAGTTAGGGACATAGTGGTCCAACATTCCCATTTTGGGGACGGATATTGGTTTAAGGACGTATTAGTCCATGAGTTTAAGGACCCCACAGTCCGTATTGCCAGTTTAGGGACATGGTGGTCCAACATTCCCATTTTGGGGATGAATATTGGTTTAAGGACGCATTAGTCCATTAGTTTAAGGACCCCACAGTCCGTATTACCAGTTTAGGGACATGGTGGTCCAACATTCCCATTTTGGGGACGAATGTTGGTTTAAGGAGGCATTAGTCCATGAGTTTAAGGACCCCACAGTCCGTATTACCAGTTTAGGGACATGGTGGTCCAACATTCCCATTTTGGGGATGAATGTTGGTTTAAGGACGCATAAGTCCATGAGTTTAAGGACCCCACAGTCCGTATTACCAGTTTAGGGACATGGTGGTCCAACATTCGCATTTTGGGGACGAATGTTGGCTTAAGGGCGCATAAGTCCATGAGTTTAAGGACCCCACAGTCCGTATTACCAGTTTAGGGACATGGTGGTCCAACATTCCCATTTTGGGGACGAATGTTGGTTTAAGGACGCATAAGTCCATGAGTTTAAGGACCCCACAGTCCGTATTACCAGTTTAGGGATATGGTGGTCCAACATTCCCAATTTGGGGATGGATATTGGTTTAAGGACGCATTAGTTCATGAGTTTAAGGACCCCACAGTCCGTATTACCAGTTTAGAGACATGGTGGTCCAACATTCCCATTTTGGGGACGAATGTTAGTTTAAGGACGCATTAGTCCATGAGTTTAAGGACCCCACAGTCCGTATTATGTATGGTTGTCGGGACCCGTCACCTCTCTGACGATGTTGAAGGATTACGATGACAAATATCAGAGGAGTTCAGAGATGTACCCTTGAACCGGGTGTAAATTGATTTGAGAGAGCAGTCGTGCTCAGTCAATTTAATTTGAGGACTTACGGCTAGAATTGGGCTAAGTCCAGTTAGAAAATGTCTAACATTTTATTTATCTTTGGCCTATTAGGCCTATGACCTTTTATTAATGCATAGCATTTATTGTTCTGACAGTGCGCCGCGTGGCTTGTCAGGCGCTTTGCGCCAATTGAGGAGCGCAAGGCGCAAATTCATATGGAGGTGACACGTGTCGCTCTCTGGTGAGCGCAAGCGTAGTGCGTTGTGCCAGTGCGCTGCGCTAGTGCGTTGCCGACACGTGGCGCGCTTTGGTGACTTGCGCCAAACCAAGAGAGCAGTGCTCTGTTTTTAAAAGCGCAAGGCGCAACTGTTCTGTGATTGACATGTGGCGCTCCCTGGTGGCTTGCGCCAATCCAAGGAGCGCAACAGTGCAAATTTCAAAAGTGCAAGGCACTGTTTAATATTTTGATCAAATTTAGAACAATGAAAACAAGTTTTTCTTGTTTTCAAGAACCAATGGTTCATCAAAAGGCAATGCCTTTATATAGATCAAAAGATCTAGTAAAGAAGTAAATTACTTCTTTTTTTATTTTTTATTCAAGATCTTGATCTTGTTCTTAGATCTTTGATCTTTTTAGAAGAACTTCTTCTTTTTTCTAAAGGTTTTACCTTTTTTCTTTTCTTTTCTTCGAGTTCTTCTCAAAGTTTTAGAGGAGTTCTGTATCTCTCTATCTTGATGTCAATCTCTTTTAGACTTGGAGTTTATGGGCCTTTATATAATGCCAAATGATTTGTTAAATCCGTTAAAGTGATCTTTCTCTGAGTGATTTAGGGATTTTCCCCACCGTTGGATCTTTGATCCAAGGGCTTCTGTTTTACAGAAGATAATCTTCTTGTTTCAACAAGATTAGAAAGATCTCTCTAGAATTTTTCTGTTTTAAATGCTGGCATAGTTGGCGCAAGCACACCTGCGCTTGACACGTGTCGCGCAGCGCAGAGCGCAACTGCGCCGACACGTGTCGCGCAGCGCAACTGCGCTGACACGTGTCGCGCAGCGCAAAGCGCAGATCATCTGAAGCGTTGCTTCCTTTACTTTTATTTTAAATAGAGCCTTGCTCTGATTGGGTGCGCTGTCTTGGGCGTAGCGCTGGCGCGTCAGCTTTTGACACGTGGCGCGCTGCGCGCAGCGCAAGGAATCTGAAGCGTTGCTTCAATTTTTGAATTTTTGAAATTCAAACATCGCTTTGCTCTGATTGGGGGGAAACAAAAGCTTTTCTTCATTTTCCGTCTTGGAATTTGAACAGAGCTTTGCTTTTATTTGGTAAACAAATGTCCCCCCACCATTGCGCTTACGTAGCCCCAAACGTGAGCGTAGCGGTGGAAGAATTCCAACCGTTGCGCCAACTTTTGGAAGTTGAAACGACTCTCTTAATGCCTATAAATAGGACCTTTGGTCCCTTAGATGATTTTGCATCTCTTCATAAGGATTTTCATTCAGAGCCTTGCTCTTTTGTTTAAGCACTTTTAAGAGTTCAAACTCTAGAGAATCTTTAGGTAAAAATTAGATTAGATTAAATTAATTTTAAGAGCATTGCTCTCAATAGATCCCTGATCTAAAGAAAACTCATTTAGGGTTTCACTAGAAGAGCTTTGCTCTAGGGATCTAAAGAGAACTAAAGAGAACCCTATTAGGGTTCCAATAATAGAGCCTTTACTCTCTAAAAAGATTTTATTAATTTTTTTTGATGAATTATATCATTTTTTCAGAGCAAAGCTTTCAATGTTCTCAGGGGATTTTCTTCAAATTCTCCTCATAATTTTGACAGGTGTCACTCCTGTCTGCAGAGCATTGCTCTCGAGGAGTTTAACTTCCTGTGTCTTTTTTTCTCATTGCTAATCTTCCAATGATGTTTCTTTCAGGCATTATGGCTGTTCATTTATACAGTCTGCACGGATTCATTACTTATGAGGATATCCGCGTACAGGGTCGTCACCAAAACCAAGAGTTTACAGATGCCCAGTGTGCGGAGATTATGGGTCGTCTGCACGCACGCGTTGGTTGGTTGCTTCCTCGCCGTTCTGCTCTCTTGAAAGTCGTGTTGGGAGCAATTTGGAGAGCACTTCCGGGGTTTCATGAGGCCATGCCGCTTAATGCGCTGGTTGATGCCGAAGACAAGGTGCATTCAGTGTACCTGTCGGGGCTGATCTCGAAGAAACGGCGAGATAGCCTCATTGACATTCTGCATCAAATTTTTCAACAGACGACGATAATTGCTGCTTATCGAAGGATGGGGGGCCTTGCCGAAGATCTTGACACGCGTGAGCGTGAGAGGATGCACACGAAAATGATCAGAAAGGCCAGAAAGACTCTAGATGGCCTTACTTTCGAATTCCTTAATCCATGCCCTGGATCTGAGGTTTTGCCACTGTAAACATTTCAATAATGTTGCTTTTGTTTATTGTCCTCATTGATGTAAGAATTTTCCGAGTATGAATGACAAATCTTTTGCCTCCTTCCTTTTATTTTCTGCTTTGCTATTGGCATATTTCTCAAGTAAGCGTAGCATGTAGGTGATATAGAACATTCCGTCTTGAATACTTTGGGGATTAGCGACGGCTTATGAAGCATGTTCAGATCTGCTACCTAAGGCTTTTCAACTATATGAGCCGTAAGGGTCTCACAAAGACTTTTCTTCCTACGGATCGAGAGGATCTCGTAGGTGTATTTTCTTCTTAGGGATCGTGAGGACTCCTAAGTGTATTTTCTCTTGAGAGTCGTAAGGATCTCACTATAGAATTTTTCCCCTTACAAGTCGAGAGGGCTCGTAAGCGGTTGTTTCCCTCCTTGTCGAGATTCGACTTTGGAGAGTGTGGTCCGTGAATAGTATGCAAAGTCCGTTTTGGACCGACTTGCAGGACCCCGGTGCTTAGGATACAGGTTTTTTAATTCCTGCTGTCTAAGGCTTTTCCTCACGAGTCGAGACGAATCGAGCATTTCTCGCAAAGACACTAATTTCCTCACGAGTCGAGAAGAATCGAGCATTTCTCGCAAGAATATCCTAACGTCACAGTTAACCTCTGCTCTTTACGACAGAGGTCCGTTAGGGTCTGTGGTACTTAGGGTTTTGTCCGTCGTACCGTCGTGTTGGCTGATGTATTCCTCGATAGGCAATCTTGCTGTTCGAGTAGCCTTGCGATTGTCGTGTCTCTGATCTCTTCGGGGGCTGGACAAGACGTCTTCAAGTAATCTTCCAGATAATATTACCGTCGAAAGAGCAAGCGTAGGGATATTCCATGTCACTTTTTACTTGAGGTTAAGCTCATTTTGGAGAGCCCCGATGAGTCATAACCACTCCGCGCTGGTGTGGGATGATCTCCGATAGTCTTTCAGGCTTTATATGACTTGTCGTCAAGACCCTAAAGCTAGGAATTTGGCCTTTGCTTCGTTTGTTGGCATTACGTCCTCTATATCGAGACGAATATCGTGGTTGTCTCTAGGTTGTTGGTGAACCGTCGAGGTTTGGAACTAGGGACTTTGCCGTGGCTCCGCTGTTTGATTGTCGCGTCTGAATCCTGTTGGAGGAAGAACGCTGGGGTGACATCTCGTCTGCTGTATTGAGACGAACGTCGAGGTGGTGACCACTCTGCACTGGTGCAAAATGATCTCCGATTGTCTTTCAGGCTTTATATGACTTGCCGTTAAGATCCTGAAGCCAGGAATTTGGCCTTTGCTTCATTTTCTTTTGGCATTGCGTCTGCTGTATCTAGACGAATGCTGGGGTGGAGCTGGGATTTTGCCGTCACTCCGCTTTGCTGACCATGGGGTCTTTTGTTGACGTTGCATTTACATCCTGCTGGACTGCGAAGGAACGCCGTTGTTGACATCTCGTCTGCCGTATCGAGACGAATGTTAAGGTGAAGCTCGGATTTTGCCATCGCTTCGCCTTGTTTTGACCGTGAGGTCTTTCGTTGACGTTGCATCTGCATCCTGCCGGAGTGAGGAGAAACGCCGTTGGTGATCTCTAAGTTGTCGATATCGACGTCGAGACCTTGAAGCTAAGGATCTTCTTTTGCTTCGTTTGCTGACATTGTGTTTGCAATATTGCAACAAATGTCGAGGTTGTCTCTAGGTTGTCCATGAACCGTCGAGATTTGGCTTCACTTTCTGGTGGAGCCTGTTGGGAAGGTATGGTTCCCTCTTTGTTTTTGCCCCTAGATTGTATACAGGGATCGATGTGATCTCACCTGTAGGGCATAAATTTCATTACATATATTTTTTTTATTTTATTCCTTTCCGCGATGCTCTATCATTTCAGCTTTTTATATCGCGAAAATCGCGATTGCCCAATCATTTCGGCTATTTTTCGCGGTGCCCAATCATTTCGGCTATTTATATTATTTTTACTCGCTGCTTTTTATTGCGAGTTGCCCAATCATTTCGGCTATTTATTTTATTTTTACTCGCTGCTTTTTATTGCGAGTTGCCCAATCATTTCGGCTATTTGTATGCATATATTTTTACTTGCTGATTTTGTTTGCAAGTTGCCCCATCATTTCGGCTATTTCGTATGCATTTTTTTTTGGCTCGCTGATTTTTTTTCGCGAGTATGGGATTTGGGATCTGATGCCAATCTTAGCATCAGCATCGCTACGACTGGAATATTGCCAGGAGCGAATCATCATTTGCCATGAAAGGACTTGGAATTTGATACCGATTTAGGCATCAGCATCGCTACAACTGGGATATTGCCAGGAGCGAATCATCATTTGCCTTTGTCGATGTCGAACAAAGGTGGCTTAGCGAACAGGATTAAGATCCTGTCGACTAAGGCTTTGACTTCATGAGCCGTAAGGGTCTCACAACGGTATTTCTCCCTACAAGTCGTGAGGATCTCATAGGTGTATTTTCTCCTTGGGGGTCGTGAGGACTCCTAGGTGTGTGTTCCCCTGTAAGTCGTAAGGATCTTACAAAAGGGTTTTCTCCTTATAAGTCGAGAGGGCTTACAAGGGTTGTTCACCGTATGGACATATCCCTAGTCACGGATGGGATTTGGTTAGGGAAATGTTTATTCGCGCCCGTGGATTGTATACAAGGGTCAGCATTGAGCCGCTTGTAGGGCAGTATTGGAGGTTGTGGGGGTTGCTTAAGAACAGGTTCAGGTCTCTGTATGAGCCGTGAGGGTCCCATAAGAGAGTTCTCCTTACGAGTCGTGAGGATCTCGTAGGTGTATTTTCTCCTTAGGGATCGTGAGGATCCCTAAGTGTGCTGCTCCCTTGTGAGTCGTAAGGATCTCACGCGGGTGGTTTCTCCTTACAAGGTCGAGAGGATCTTGTAAGTGTCTTTTAACGAGGTTGCGCCCTTTCGGATTTTCACAAACACTCGCCGGTAGCCCTGCTGTTTTTACTCACGGAGCCCTTTCGGGTTTTCATCCGTGCCTTTTTTGCTTATGGACATACCGTTTTTTCCTTTTTTTCTTTTATTCTTTTTTCTAACGAGGTTGCGCCCTTTCAGGTTTTCACAAGACTCGCCGGTAGCCCTGCTGTTTTTACTCACGGAGCCCTTTCGGGTTTCATCCGCGCCCTTTTTGCTTATGGGCATACCGTTTTTATTTATTTATTTATATTCTTTTTTTATCGGCTTTGGGATATTGTAATCCACCGTAGTTTATCGACATCTCGGTCAACAGCTAGTTTTAGGACGTAGTGGTCCGCCATTAGTTTAAGAACGTTTCGGTCATCAGCCAGTTTTAGGACATAGTGGTCCATCGTTAGTTTAACGACGTTTCGGTCTTTCGCCAGTTTTAGGACATAGTGGTCCAATGTCACCGTATTTCAGGCGAATCTCTAGTTTACTGACTTTTCGGTCGATGGGGTTTTCCTTATGAATGAGCACGATGCCCCCGGCATGTCCATCTTTCTCGGAGCATGTGGTTGTGGCGGGCTCACCTTCCAGTTTTCGGATAACGCGAACTTGCCCTGTTGGTATTGATCTTCAACCCAGTTTTTGAAGACGTAGCAGTTTTCGATCGGATGGCCCAATACTTGGTGGTAAGGGCAGTAATTGGGATTGTTGACATCATTCAGCTGTAGCTAGTGTTTCGGCTCCGGTAGAGTGATAAGCCTGTTGCGCACTGCTAGTTCGAACAGCCTCCTTGTTTCATCCCGGAGAAATGAGTAAGGACGTTTCAACTTCTCATAAAGGGGTTGCCGCTTGTTGCTTTGGAGAACAACCGGCCTAGGGCCACTCGATTGTTGTTGAGTGTTGGCGACGAAGGCCGTTCTTCCTATCCCTTTATCCTTTCTGTCCGATCCCTTGTTTGTGGGTCCGAGATTCTTTCCGGGTAGCGTGCGATTGCACGGCTGAATGTTCTCGCAACTCCTCAATTCTTTCGTTTCAGAGATGGATTCCTTGAAGAGAGGACCGTGGGCTACTTTTTCGTCGGAGTCGCTCCCGAAGGTGAAAACTCGCGATCCCCCGGGATCAACCCTATGACAATTGCCGGCAATTCTTTTATGCTCATCTGTCGCATTTTTCCGCCGTCTACGAGCTTCACGCTTTGTCCTGTTGAAGTGTTGCCTGTGAGCGACATACCCTTGCCACCAACACTTAAAAGAGTTGCAGTCTTCAGTAGGATGTGCGATCTTCTGATGATATAAGCAGAAGTTAGGATGCACGTCTGCTTCATCAAGATGTATACCGCCAGGAGAATTTTCTCTGAAAGAGGGCAGCTTCATCCCCATCGATATGGCTTTGGCGAATCGTTTCCTTGTCTTGATCCTGATTTCATTTGCGTCGGATGTGCTTTGATCAGGTGGGAGTGTTTCGACCCTTTCATCTAGTTGCTGGCGTTTGGCTTTCTCGAATACGGCCATCTCGCGCTCTCGATCAGCTTTGCTTTTAAGACGGGCTTCGTTCAGGAATGCATCAATCATTTCGTCTGATGGTCCTAGAAGTTCTGGCTCAGGATCTGCCCCCAGCTTCTCTGTGTAAGGAGCTTCTTCGTCATTTATTGACGAGTGAGAGATCAGATGGCAGCTTGCCACATAATCCTCAGATTCATCCGACGAGTCTTCTCCATTGTCATCATCTCCGTCCTCAAGGACGTGGCTGAGAAATTCTTGGAGTGTGACTGGGGTCCACGCCTTCTGATTATATTCTTCCAATGCGTCAATATGTTTTTGCAGATCTGTGCGCTTGTCATCAAACTTTGCGGGCTTTTGGGTCTTCTCTTTCTTCTTCGAAGATTTTGATGGCTGGGTGCGAGTGCTTTGACTATCACCAATCTTTGGAGTTGGGCGCGGCTTCAGCATCTCCTTGATGATCTCAGGTTCCAACGGGTTCTTCCATCTGATCACCGGGCATGTCTGGAGATCATTCAGCATCTTTTTGGTTTTGGCGGAAAGCACGACCTCCCATGGAGCTTCTTCAACAAAAGAACAAGTTGCCCCCGGCGTTCCCGTCTTCTTTGGAGTGTGCGGCTGTGGTGGGTTTACTTTCCACTCTTCAGACAGCGCAAACTTGCCTTGTAGGTACTGATCCTCGATCCATCCCTTAAAGACAAAGTAATCCTCGATCGGGTGACTTACCGTTTGGTGGTAAGGGCAATAATTAGGATTATTCACCTCGCTTGGTTTGCGGTGGTCTCCTTGGATTCGGGAGATAGATAAGCCTATTGCGCATCGCCAGCTCGAACAGCCTCTTCGTTTTATCCCGCGGGAATGAGTAAGGGCGCTTCATTTTCTCATTATAATACCGTCGTCTCTCTTCCAGTTGATCCACTAGCTTTGGGGCACTGGGCTATTGTTGGGTGTTCGCAATGAAGATCGCCTTCCCTTTACCCTTGTCGTTTCGGGGTTTCAGCTTCGGAGGAGACGGTCTGTGACCCATTTGATCCATCTGGGCTAGCTTATCAATTAAAGCCTGGAACGTGGTCGTCTTAAAGAACATCATGAATTGCGAGATGGTTGCTTGCGGATCAAGAGTGCCCACGAACATGCCTACCGCTGGTGCTTCTTCGATGCGCTGCTCGCACTTCGACCATAGATTCCGCCATCGGATTGCGTACTGAACCTACGTCTCGCCCGGCTTCACCCTAGCATTAATCAGTGCCGTTATCGGGGTGCGTTCACCAGCGCTTGCGAATTGCAGGGTGAACAACAACTCCATTTCCGCGAAAGTTTTGACGGAGTCGTTAGGTAGCTTCGAATACCATTCGAAGGCCGTTTCCGCTAAGCTGCCGATGAATTGGCGAAGCAACAATTTATCATCGCCTCCGGTGTTGCCACATAAGGCTCTGAATTGAGCGACATGCTGATGTGGATTCCCTGTCCCTTTATATACATGAAACTTAGGGATCGTATATCCCGGCGGGTAACTGATTTGGTCATACCAGCCCGGATAAGGTCGTCCGGTTCTAGAAATTTGCCCAGCCACTTCATTCGCCTGATGAACTCGTATCTGCTGAGCTATATAGTCGTCTAGTGCAGCTTTGGAAATGGTTTCCTCCTTGGCTGCTGAAAGGGCCGGAGGAGGATTAGATGTCTCCCCTCCGTCGTCTCCAACAATGATTGGAGGGTCTTCAGCTGGAGGGTCCGGTTATAACATCATCTCTACCATATCTTAGAAGAGGAGCGCCATTTGTTTTATGTTAGCCGCTTGCTCTGCGGCTTCTTTGTCTTTCTTTTCGAGGATTCTACGTAAGAAGTCAGCATCGGTTTCTTGCTCGTGACACTGTTCTGATGATGCCTCCAAGCTTTCTTTTGGCCCGGTAAGTGCAGCCGTTGCAGTCATCATTTCCTGAAGCTTCTGTTGCTGCTCCTGGACTTTTGTCATGGATCGGGTGAGCGGTCGGTGACCCGTCGAAGCACGGCTTTCCTCCTTTCCGGAAGCCATATAAACAGTGTGCACCATCATGCCCCCAGACTTGGGGCATTTGTGTTCAGCGCTTTCACGGTTCGCCATGTTCACAGGGGCTTTTTGCGGCCTCTTTTTCTTTTGAGTGATTGACGTTGAGGGAGCCGTTGCAGTGTGCACCCAGCCAGCTGTTGCTTTTTCCGGCTTGACAGAGTAATCCTTCTCCTGCCGAACCTTCATCTTTTTCTGTCAGCGGAGGTAGTCTTGATCAACAACTGAGTCTTGGACTTGACGCCAGACTTTGTAAATCTTAGAGGACAGCCGCTGAGGGGGCTGCTCCAGCTTCTTCTCTGTATCATTCCCCACAGGTGAAGGAGTTCTCTTCAGCACTGCAGTAGGAGAGTTTCTGCACACCTTGTTGAGCAGTTCAAAACTGTTCTTGGTTGGAACAGCAGCATCGATCCCCACCGTTAGAGCTGGTGGAGTAAATCCAGAGGGAGAGCTGCCCCCAGCCTTCCGTACTCAGCGCCAGTGACGACGGCGAGCATGTCGCGGGGATGGTATTGGTTCAGCCGCAGGGGTGACCTCCTCATGCCCCCTGTGTTGGTCAGAATTTGCTGGTATCAGCCTTTTAAAGACCGACGTCCGTTGAATGGGGACGGTCACCCTATCAAAAGCAGACTTCCGAGTAGGGGAAGCAACCTTGGTGATTTCGCCTGGAACGGGAGCAGGGTTGGTTATCCGCTTCGAGACAACGCCTTCTGGTATTGCAGGCCTCTTCATGGGCCCGTTGGAGCTCTGGCCTAATCTGTTAAAAACTGAGGCAATGGAGTTGGGCGACCCGTTGAGAGGGGCCACGGTAGTTGTAAGTCGATCAAAGACTGACTTCTTTGGAGCTTCTTGCGACTTCATTGGGGTATTGAAGCTCATCGGTAGGAGCATGGTCCCAAAGAATAGTCCAGTGGTGGCTTGAGTTACCTGCTCCACTGGCATCTTGAAAAGAGAGGCTGCTTGGGGCCTATAAGTCACTCCTCCAGCAAGGATGGAGTGAGAGTTGTAGTTGCAGGTAGTGCAGTTTAAAGCCATTGATCTTCTGTATTCTGCACGGAGCAAGACACCAAATCTAAGTACCTCGAATCCACAGGCAACCACAGCAAACCGCGATTCGTTCGCGAACACGACACACGAAGTGTGGAGTGGAAAGAGGAAGAAGTCCTACCGGGCGTGCCAGAATCTGTTCCCCTCCGAAAGACGCGGTGGATACGCAATGGGCGTCTCGCATGAAATTCAGAGCAGATGCTAATTGGTGCTATCCGTCCGCCTCTCCGAAGATGCCAAGTTGATTTATGGCACCGTGTATCGGAGGTTTAGACGGATGCGGCCGATGTAGCAGACTTCGTCAGATTCCCCCTCGTTCGAGGGGTTTTTGATTGTGGGGACGCTCTTCCCTGCAGGCGCAAGCCCCTGCAGTTAATTACGCTACCGCATCGCGGTAACAACTTTCTCCTTCTCCAGATGTTCACTTCGTGTCGTGGGTGTTTGTTTTGCTTGTGGTTGCCTGTGGAATGTATACGGAGACTAATTTATGTCGTCGCTCGTAGGACGTGGATTAGTCCAAATCCGTATTTTCTTATATTTGGGTTTGGGGTTTTGGTTTGAGGATACGTTAGCCATATTTGAGGCTAAGATCAACTCAAACATTTGTTAAGGATACATTAGTCTAATTTGAGACTAAGATCAACTTAACGGGATCGTTTAGATCCAACAAAAGAGCATTTGGGCTCTATTGTTCCAGTTTAGGGACATAGTGGTCCAACATTCCCATTTTGGGGACGAATGTTGGTTTAAGGACGCATAAGTCCATGAGTTTAAGGACCCCACGGTCCGTATTACCAGTTTAGGGACATGGTGGTCCAACATTCCCATTTTGGGGACGGATGTTGGTTTAAGGACGCATAAGTCCATGAGTTTAAGGACCCCACAGTCCGTATTACCAGTTTAGGGACATGGTGGTCCAACATTCCCATTTTGGGGACGAATGTTGGTTTAAGGACGCATAAGTCCATGAGTTTAAGGAAACCACAGTCTCTATTACCAGTTTAGGGACATGGTAGTCCAACATTCCCATTTTGGGGACGAATGTTGGTTTAAGGACGCATAAGTCCATGAGTTTAAGGACCCCACAGTCCGTATTACCAGTTTAGGGACATGGTGGTCCAACATTCCCATTTTGGGGATGAATGTTGGTTTAAGGATGTATAAGTCCATGAGTTTAAGGACCCCACGGTCCGTATTACCAGTTTAGGGACATGGTGGTCCAACATTCCCATTTTGGGGACGAATGTTGGTTTAAGGACGCATAAGTCCATGAGTTTAAGGACCCCACAGTCCGTATTACCAGTTTAGGGACATGGTGGTCCATTTCCAGTTTAGGGACATGGTGGTCCAACATTCCCATTTTGGGGGCGGATATTGGTTTAAGAACGCATTAGTCCACGAGTTTAAGGACCCCACAGTCCGTATTGCCAGTTTAGGGACATGGTGGTCCAACATTCCCATTTTGGGGACGAATATTGGTTTAAGGACGCATTAGTCCATGAGTTTAAGGACCCCACAGTCCGTATCACCAGTTTAGGGACATGGTGGTCCAACATTCCCATTTTGGGGACGAATGTTGGTTTAAGGACGCATTAGTCCATTAGTTTAAGGACCCCACAGTCCGTATTACCAGTTTAGGGACATGGTGGTCTAACATTCCCATTTTGGGGATGAATGTTGGTTTAAGGACGCATAAGTCCATGAGTTAAAGGACCCCACAGTCCGTATTACCAGTTTAGGGACATGGTGGTCCAACATTCCCATTTTGGGGACGAATGTTGGTTTAAGAACGCATAAGTCCATGAGTTTAAGGACCCCACAGTCCGTATTACCAGTTTAGGGACATGGTGGTCCAACATTCCCATTTTAGGGACGAATATTGGTTTAAGGACGCATTAGTCCATGAGTTTAAGGAACCCACAGTCCGTATTACCAGTTTAGGGACATGGTGGTCCAACATTCCCATTTTGGGGACGAATGTTGGTTTAAGGACGCATTAGTCCATAAGTTTAAGGACCCCACAGTCCGTATTATGTGTGGTTGTCGGGACCCGTCATCTCTCTGACGATGTTGAAGGATTACAATGACAAATATCAGAGGAGTTCAGAGATGTACCCTTGAACCGGGTGTAAATTGATTTGAGAGATCAGTCGTGCTCAGTCAATTTAATTTGAGGACTTACGGCCAGAATTGGGCTAAGTCCAGTTAGAAAATGTCTAACATTTTGTTTATCTTTGGCCTATTAGGCCTCTGCTTGGGCTCTGCCCTTTTATTAATGTATAGCATTTATTGTTCTGACAGTGCGCCGCGTGGCTTGTCAGGCGCTTTGCGCTAATTGAGGAGTGCAAGGCGCAAATTCATATGGAGGTAACACGTGTCGCTCTCTGGTGAGCGCAAGCGCAGTGAGCTGCGCCGGTGCGCTGCCGACACGTGGCGCGCTCTGGTGACTTGCGCCAAACCAAGAGAGCAGTGCTCTATGTTTAGAAGTGCAAGGCGCAACTGTTCTGTGATTGAAACGTGGCGCTCCTTGGTGGCTTGCGCCAATCCAAGGAGCGCAACAGCGCAAATTTAAAAAGTGCAAGGCACTGTTTAATATTTTGATCAAATTTAGATCAAAGAAAACAAGTTTTTCTTGTTTTCAAGAACCAGTGGTTCATCAAAAGGCAATGCCTTTATATAGATCAAAAGATCTAGTAAAGAAGTAAATTACTTCTTTTTTTATTTTTTATTCAAGATCTTGATCTTGTTCTTAGATCTTTGATCTTTTTAGAAGAACTTCTTATTTTTTCTAAAGGTTTTACCTTTTTTCTTTTCTTTTCTTCGAGTTCTTCTCAAAGTTTTAGAGGAGTTATGTATCTCTCTATCTTGATGTCAATCTCTTTTAGACTTGGAGTCTAGGGGCCTTTATATAGTGCCAATTAATTTGTTAAATCAGTTAAAGAGATCTTTCTCTGAGTGATTTAGGGATTTTCCCCCACCGTTGGATCTTTGATCCAAGGGTTTTTGTTTTACAGAAGATAATCTTCTTGTTTTAACAAGATTAGAAAGATCTCTCCAGAATTTTTCTGTTTTAAATGCTGGCATAGTTAGCGCAAGCGCACCTGCGCTTGACACCTGTCGCGCAGCGCAGAGCGCAGCGCAACTGCGCTGTCACGTGTCGTGCAGCGCAACTGCGCTGACACGTGTCGCGCAGCGCAGAGCGCAGATCATCTGAAGCGTTGCTTCCTTTACTTTTATTTTAAATAGAGCCTTGCTCTGATTGGGTGCGCTGTCTTGGACGCAGCGCTGGTGCGTCAGCTTTTGACACGTGGTGCGCTACGCGCAGCGCAAGGAATCTGAAGCGTTGCTTCAATTTTTGAATTTTTGAAATTCAAACAGAGCTTTGCTCTGATTGGGGGAAAACAAAAGCGTTGCTTCATTTCCCGCCTTGGAATTTGAACAGAGCTTTGCTCTTATTGGGTAAACAGAGGTGACAGGATCGACGCGGGGGTGACGAGAATCAAGAAGCGAACAGTGTTGCGAGAGGAGAGAGAAAGGGAAGAGAGAGAGAGAAAGAGAAAAGGAAGGAGACTGAGAGAGGGCTCATGGGGGCCACCAGAGGAAAGAAAGGAAGCGATTGGTTGGGAAAGAGAGAGGAAAAATAGAGAAAGGCGTGTGGGGGCCCAGCACAAGAAATAGAGGGATATGATTGGCTCTGGGGGAAAAGATATGGGGAAAGGTTTTTTGGAAAAATCAAAAAAAGATTTTACTTGTTACCAAATATTTTATTTTAGCTGTATAATAAATCTTTCAGCTTAGAAAATATAATTAACGAATTTTAAAAAATTTAGATAATTAGAATTTGGCTGGATACAAAATATTTTTGAAATGCGCCCGGGTCGGGTTCAAATTTTGGATTTGAAATACGAAAATTTTATGCAAGTTCCAAAATTTAAAATGAAAGATTATGTAATGAAAAAGTATACCCCCAAGAACGGACGCACGTACGTGCGCGTAGCCATCCAAACACGTCCGTTTCACTGAACGGGACGAGAACACGATGCAAGGACGCTACCACAGGGTTGGGGGTATCATGCAGGCTATGTCATGTATTTTAAATTATTTTACATGACTTAAATTGTTATATGCAAAATACGTGATGCTAGGGTATTCTATTACTATGAAACAACAAGCTCAAGCAAGCGGGTCGAAAGTAAAGTACACTACCATTCGCATCCACACAGTAAATAGAATAAACACCACAAACAACACATGCGGCAACAGAAATTGGTATAACTGAACTCGGTTGTTACAATTTGTGTCAGCAATTGCTGCACACTTTTGACATATTTTACCAGCTCTGGCTTACACGTCTGATAGTCGCCATTTACTTGGCTGACGACCAGCTGGGAGTCTCCATATATGAGGAAGTTTGCGATCCCCATGTCGACAGCAATCTCAAGGCCTGCTATCAAAGCTTCATACTCAGCCTTATTATTTGTTCTCGGCTCTGTTAATGAAAGGGCGAAACGCATTATCCCTCCTTGCGGCGTCACGATGATAAGGCCCACCCCGGCTATAATCATGGGGGTGTTTTACTTTCGCTTCTTCAAGGAGGATGCTCCATCGAAGTAGAGTTCCCATCGGGTATCACTCCATTCTTTCTCCCCGTCGATTGCGTCAAACGCGTGTTCGTTCGGCAATTCGCAATTTAAGGGAGAGTGGGCGGGTATCGGATGCTCAGTGAGAAAGTCGGCGATGGTCTGGCCTTTTATTGCCTTGAGGGGTCGATATATTATCGAGAACTCCATCAAGAGGAGGGCCCATTTGGTAAGCCTTCATGTTAGTATGGCTCTTGACATCAAATATTTGAGAGGATCCACCTTTGATATGAGATGAACCTCATGTGCCAAGGTGTAATGTCGGAGCTTCGTTACCGTGAATATCAGTGCCAGGCAATACTTTTCGATGGGGGAGTAATTGTTTTCTGCCCCCAGGAGAACTCGACTCAAATAGTAGAGAGCTCTCTCGTTCCCCTGGTCGTTCTCTTGTGCCCATAGTGCGCCTAAAGAACATTCAAGGGATGTTGTGTACAGGATGAGGGGCTTTCCTTTGACCGGAGTGGTCAGTACTGGTGGGTTCTGCAGATATTGCTTGATTTCGTCCAGCGCGCTTTGGCATTTATGATCCCAAACGAACGGGGTCCCCTTCTTCATTAGATGACTGTAGGGGCAGCATTTGCCGGAGAGGTTAGCTATGAACCGCTGGATATACGTGAGCTTTCCTTGGAGAGACCGCAGTTGCTTGAGAGTTCTTGGCGAAGGCATTTACATAATCGCCTTGATCTTTGACGGGTCTATTTCGATGCCCCGGTGTCATACGATGAATCCTAGGAATTTTCCTGAGGAAACTCCAAACGCGTATTTCAGAGGGTTCATCTTCAGGTTATACTTTTGAAGGCGCTGGAACACTATCTTCATATTCTCCCAGTGCTCCTCGTACGATTTGCTTTTCACCATGAGGTCGTCAATATAACATTCAACAATCTCGTGTATGAGGTCATCAAAGATCTTTTTCATGGCCCTCTGATAGGTGGCGCCGGCGTTCTTCAGACCAAAGGGCATCACTTTGTAGCAGAATATGCCTAGCGGAGTCCGGAAAGCAGTGTGCTTTTGGTCTTCAGGATGCATCTTGATTTGGTTGTACCCTGAGGATCCGTCCATGAAGGAGAAGACTTCATGGGTGGATATGTTATCGATCATCAGCTCGGTAACAGGCACTGGGAAGTCATCCTTCGGACAAGCTTTGTTGAGATCCCGAAAATCTACGCAGATGCGTACTGTCCCATTTTTCTTCATTACCGGAACGATATTGGCGATCCAGTCAGGGTATTGAACTTCTTGGATGAAGCCAGAGTCGATTAGCTTCTTGACTTCTGCATTGATACTTATCTCAAGCTCGAGCCACATTCTTCTTGGCGCCTGTTTGACTGGCTTGACGTCCGGTGATATTTCCAGTTTATGCACAGCTACCTCTGGATCTAATCCCGGCATCTCGGAATAGTTCCATGCGAAACAGTTTTTATACTGCATAAGCACGTCTTTTAACGTGGCCACCTGTTTCTCATACAGTAGCTCACTGACGAACGTTGGCCTTGGCTCGTTTGCCGTCCCCAAGTCGATTTTTCTCAGGTTGTCTGCTGTGGTGTGTATCCCATCTTCCAACTCTTTTGGCGCCGGTGGAAATTCTGAGATCACATCATTCTCATCTTCATTTGCGAAGCACTGGGAGAGGTCGTCCATATTCTCGTGCTCTCCTTCCTTTGAGAATGTTATCATATGGCAGGTACGAGCTTGTTTCCAAGCTCGATACTGATTTAGACTTTCCCTCGCAGTGTAGGTTGCTCTCGGCTCATGCTTTCATAGCGGGGCTATCCTCCAACTGTCGGATAGAGCAAACCTGCCTTGCTGATACTGATCTTCAACCCAGTCTTTGAAGGTGAAGCAGTCTTCAAGAGGATGTCCCACTACTCGGTGGTAGGAGCAAATCCGGGTGATGGACCTCGTTTATCTGTTCGGGGTATCGAGACTCCAGGAGCGTCATATTTGATGCTTCATGATAAGGATGAATATTTTCCTTGTCTTGTCTTGAGGGAAAGAGTACTCCCAATCCATCTTCTTCATAAGAGACGGGTTCCGGCTGACTTTTTCTCGCTCGCGTGGCTTCTTGGATCCGCTTCGCTGTCTTTGAACGCCGTTCCCATTCTTCACCTTGCTGTTATTTCTATGTCGGGCTTTTCTCTTGCCACGAGAGCGCACAGCGGGCTGACGGTGAAAGGCATCTTCGTCTTCTCTTTCGGTAGCCTGCTGAATGATACGTTGTGTTCTGGCTTTCTCGTAAATGGCCATTTCACGGCTATGGTCATCCCTAACCTTTTGACCCGCTTCTCTCATCAGTTTGTCAATCTGTTCTTCGAATGACGGGCTTGGTATTCTCACTGCGGGATCTCGCTCTGGTTCGACATCAACGCTATCTGGAAATGCATTCGCTTCTCCACAGGAGTTATTTATGACATGGCAGCCATGGAACCGTTCCCGTTTCTTGGACCGAACGTATCCAAGGCCAGTCGTCTCCATTCTTCTGTTGGGCATCTTCCGCTGAGTCCCGGGAACATCCAAAATCTTGTTATAGAACTGGACTTGTCGAGCAGTCTATTTGAAGGGTACACATTGGCGTCTCAATTGCCTTTTCAGTCTCTCTGCGTAGTATTTGGGTAGATGAATTGGTTGAAGCCTGTCGAGCGTAGGTTCGGCACCGTGCCAGACTTCTTTCTCTCCTTTAGTCTCCGTGGATTGGTAGAAAATGATCGACTTTTCACCTTTTTGCTTAGGAAGGACGTAGAAGGCCTGTAGCTCTTGCACGCTGTACGTATCAAGTGCATCAAGTTCTTTTTAATTCCGCTACGGAACCATGGTAATTTGTAAACTCTAGTCAGCTCTAGCATAGTTCTGCATTGACGGACGGACGGAGAACACTGTGTTGGCCTCGTCCTCAGAGTCACTGCCAAAGACCAGAATAGGAGTAGATGGCCCTGGCCTGTTGCCTTAGGGTTGTCCCAAGTAGACCATCTCTTCATCCTCCTCGGTATCGCTCCCAAATATCGGGATAGTGGCGATGGCTTTTTGTTTATTCTCCGGTTTGCGACATCTTTCCATGTCTTCGAAATCTGGTAAGAAGTACTTAGCGTCTTCATATTTGTGGACTTCATTTACAGAGAATGGGTTCAGCTCCCCTGTAACTGTGTACTCGAGACCATCTTTGAAGTATTTCATACACTGATGTTGTGTAGAAGGGATGATGTTGTAATCATGTAACCAATGCCTGCCGAGCAAAGCGTTGTAGCAAGTCTTGGCATCAATAACATGGAACTTGATGTCAGTGACGAGCAGCCCGAAGCGTAATGTCAGTATTACAGACCCCGAGCATTTGTGATGATTGTGAGTCGAACCCGGAGATAGTAATTTTGTCCCGCGCCAGGTGTTGAACGTTCATGCAAATCTCCTTCAACACTCTCACATTAAGAAGGTTGACGGAGGACCAGTTGTCAACTAGGATCTTCCCTATATTGATATCGTGACAATACCCGGTTACATACAGCGGACGGTTGTGCTCGCACATTCCGAGAAGGAGGTCTTCATCGCTGAAGGTGATATCAGCCGTGCGGACTTCTTTCAGCTCGTCCTTCTTCTTTTCTTCTGCAAGGAATGCTTGGAACTGATCGGGCTCTTGTAACGCCTTGATCAGGGAATCTCGTATTTCTTTAGACAGGAGAAGGGCATACAAAATGCTCAACTGCGAAGGTATCTTCCTCAGGTGTGCCAGGACATTATAATCCACCTTGTTCGTTTTGGGAGGGTCCTTGGCTATGAGTTCTTCAGCGACTCTATCATCGAGGGTAATCTCCTCAGGGAATTTTTCCTTCCTTTGTCTCTTTTGCCCGAACATTTGTTTGAAGGTCCGAGATTCTTTTCAGGCAACGTACGGTTACGCATCTGAATATTCTGACAGTTCTTCATCTCTTCTTCTTTTTCAGAGGTGGATTCCTTGAAGAGAGGGTCGAGGGCTATTTCTTTGTCAGAATCGCTCCCGAAGGTAAGAACTTGAGATTTCGCTCTTGTCGAACTGGTACCAACCATATGACAGTTGCCATCCATTCCTTCACGCTTGTCTGTCATGCTTCTCTGTTCCCGACGAGCTTTGCGCTTCATTTGCTTGATGTGTTGTTGATGGGCAACATATCCCTGCCACCACTTCTTGAAGGCATTGCACTTTTCGGTAGGGTGTGTGGCCTTCTGATGGTACAAGCAGTAGTTTGGATGTACATTCGCTTCGTCGAGGCATGTACTCCCGGGAGTATTTCCTTCGAAAGGTGGTAGCTTCATTCCCATTGACAGAGCTTTGGCGAACTGCTTTCCTACCTTGATTTTGCTCTTGCTGGTGGCAGGTGCGCTTCGATCCGGTTAGGGTACTTTATGACTTCTCATTACCGGGGCTTCTTCAGCTTGGCGCCGACGCTTAGCCTTTTCTTATTTGGCTGCCTCACGTCCTCGGTCAGCTTTGCTCTTTTGGAGGGCTTCGTTCAGCAGCTTGTCGATAAGGTCATCTGACGGTTCCATAGATTTTAGATCTGGATCTGCCCCCAGTTTCTCTACGTTAGGAGCCTCTTTGCCATTTATCGACGAGTGAGAGATCATGTGGCAACTCTCCCCGTAATCCTCGGGTTCTTCTGACGAGCTGTCTCCTTCATCAATGGCACTGTTACCGTTCTTGAGAACATACTTGAAGAATTCTTCCAGCGTGACTGGGGTCCGTGCCTCTTGGTTGTATTCCTCTAGTGCATCGATGTAGTTTTGCAGACCCGTATGATTGTCGTCGAGCTGCACGGGCTTCTTGGCCTTTTTCTTTTTCTTTGAAGACGTCGGAGGCTAGGCCTGGAGGTTTTGCCCATCGTTATCCACTTTCGGCGTTGGGGCGGTTTCAGCATCCCGTCAATAATCTCAGGCTCCAGTGGGCTTTTCCACCTAATTGCCGGACATGCTTGAAGATCCTTCAGCATTTTTTTAGTTTTAGCCGAAAGAACAACTTCCCACGGAGATTCCTCTAAAAATGAGCATAATACCCCTGGCGTATCCACCTTTTTAAGAGCGTGTTGTTGCGGCGGGTTTACCTTCCAGTTTTCGGACAGTACGAACTTGCCATGTTGGTACTAGTATTCAACCCAGCTTTTGAAGACGTAGCAATCTTCGATTGGGTGGCCCACTATTCGGTGGTAAGGGCAATAATTGGGATTGTTGACTTCGCTCGGTTGCAGTGGGCGTCTCGGATCCGGCAAAGCGATGAGCTTGTTGTGCACCGCTAGTTTGAATAGTCTCCTCGTTTTATCCCGGGGGAACGAGTAAAGATGTCTCAACTTTTCTTCGAGAGATCTTGGTTTTTTATTTTGGCGAGCTACCGGTTTCGGGTCACTCGGTTGTTGTTGTGCGTTATCGACGAAGGTCGCTTTCCCTTTGCCCTTTTCATTCCGAAGATCTGTCTTTGAAGAGGACGACTTATGGCCCATCTGGTCCATTTGGGTCAGTTTGTCAATCAAGGCCTGGAAGGTGGTCGGCTTGAAGAACATCATAAACTGGGATATAGTTGCCTGAGGATCAAGGGTCCCTATGAACATACCCACAGCAGGAGCTTCTTCTATGCGTTGTTCACACTTTGGCCATAGGTTACGCCACCGAATTGCGTATTGAACCCAGGTCTCTCCCGGCTTCACTCTGGCATTGATTAATGCCGTGATTTGGGTGCACTCGCTTGCGCTTGTGAACCGATGTGTGAACAGTAGTTCCATCTCCGTAAATGTCTTGACAGAGTCATTTGGGAGCTCGGAGTACCATTCAAATACCATCTCCGACATGCTGCCAACAAACTGGCGAAGCAACAGTTTGTCATCGCCCCCGGTATTACCGCATAAAGCTCTGAATTGAGCAACATGTTGGTGCAGATTTCCCGTCCCCTTATACACATGGAATTTGGGGATCATATATCCTGGTGGGTACTTAATTTGGTCGTACTATCATGGATAAGGTCGCCCAGTTCTGACGACTTGGCCTGCCGCTTCGTTCACTTGATGGGCTCGTATTTGTTGAGCTATGTAGTCGTCAAGGGTAGATTTGAAGATCGTCTCCTCCCTGGCTGCTGAAAAAACCGGAGGAGGGTTTGATGTCTCCCCTATGTCGTCTTCAATGATTATTGGAGGGTCTTCGACTGGAGGGTCCAGCTGGATCATCATCCCGACCATATCTTGGAATAGGAGCACCATCTGCTTCAAGTTAGCAGCTTGCTCCGCGGCTTCTTTTTCCTTTCTTTCTAGTACCCTCCGCAGGAACTCCGTGTCGGTCTTCTGATCCTGGAGCTGCTTAGGCGATACTTCCGGGCTTTCTTTCTGTCCCGTGAATGCGGCCATCCTTGTCAACATCACTTGGAACTTTTGTTGTTGCTCCTGAGCCTTTGTCACAGATCGTGTAAGTAGTCGATGGCCCATGGAAGTACGACTTTCCTCTTTCCCGGAAAACATGTATACCGTGTGTACTACCATGCCCCCAGACTTGGGGCGTTTGGGTCCATTGCCTTTGATATTTGCTGCCGGCTGTTGGGGTAAAAATTTGCACCCCGGTTGACCGAGTCAAAGTCAAGGTCAACCCCAAGCTAGGTGGGCCCAAGCCCAGGTCAAGCGGGCCCATACCCAAGTCAAGTCCGCGGCCAGCCTCCCCATGCCAACAACAAAATCATGTAATAAATAATTTTTATGTAATTTTTTATACATGAATGCATGCAAAATGGGCATAAAGTCAATATTTTATAAGCCCATGGCTTATGTGCAAAAATGAAATGGCACATGAGCCATGAGATAGGCAAAATGCCATTTTGTAAAGCCCAAGGGGCTATATGTAAACCTGTAAGCCTATAAAAGGCAACATGATGATGAATAAAGTAAGACTTTTTCATTCTCTCAGAAAACCTAGGGTTTGTACATCTTTCCCTTTTCTGAAGACTTCAAACCTTTTTCTTTCTTTTGAATTAAATCAAGAGTTTTACTCTTCCTTTTCCAAAACTAAATAGTTTTTCACCACAAAACCCACAAAGGGGAACTTAGATCTACCATTAGATCTCAAAAGGAAGAGATTTTTAGATCTCACATCTCTTGATCTTCAAGATCCAGCCAACAGAGGAGGAAGAAGAAGAACCCCTTTCATCAACCAAAACATTTTAGGAGTTTAACTCCACTCTAAACCCTATTTCTGGGACTAAAAGCCCCTTTTTCTCGCCAGCGCCCTGCGCTCAAGCGCAAAGCGCCCACGTGCCGACACGTGGCGCGCCTGCGCTCCAGCGCTCAGCGCTCAAGCGCAAAGCGCCCACGTGCCGACACGTGGCGCGCCTGCGCTCAAGCGCCCAGCGCTCAAGCGCAAAGCGCCCATGTGCCGACACGTGGCGTGCCTGTGCTCAAGCGCAAAGCGCCCACGTGCCGACACGTGGCGCGCCTGCGCTCAAGCTCCCAGCGCTCAAGTGCAAAGCGCCCACGTGCCGACATATGGCGCGCTTGTGCGCAAGCGCCCAGCGCTCAAGCGCCCACGTGCCGACACGTGGCACGCTTGCGCCCAAGCGCCCAGCGCTCAAGCGCAAAGCGCCCACGTGCCGACACGTGGCGCGCTTGCGCCCAAGCTTCCAGCGCTCAAGCGCAAAGCGCCCACATGGCGCGCTTACGCCTAAGCGCACGGCGCTCGAGGCGCTGGCCCCACGCATCCTTTGGATGCCTTTCCCCCCTCTTTTTATATATATACATATGTATACATATGTACACACACATTCCCCCACACTGTTCCCCTCAAAAAGTTTTTGGGCCGGGGCGCTGCTCCGCACCCCGCAAGGGGGCTGCTAGCCCCCTTAACCTCCAGCCCGCTATCCGGGTAGCGGGACCCCCGTAAAAACTTTGCGAGGCCCCCGATACATCCAAAACCCCCTTTCAAAACACATCACATGCACACGGAACATTGAGTTCGCATGACCAGTTTAACCCGTCAATCGGAGGTTCCCTCGCTCCAAAGGCGAGGGGTAATTAACGGCAGTTTAGTCCGCGGCTGCCGGAGATTCGGATTCCCACAATCATTAAACCCCGGCCTACCCTAGGTAGAGGGAATCTGTAGTACGCCTGATAAGCGCGCGTGTATTCCCATCTCAATGGGGTGACAAAAAACACCCTACACCGGCATGGGGATATTCTCCGGCCTTCTCCTCTTGTGGGAGGTCGAGGTTGAGGGGGCCGTTGCAGCAGGCACCCACGCAGATGATACCTTCTGTGGTACGACGGAGAGATGGTCCTCATCTTGCTGAGCTTTCGTCTTCTTCAGCTGGCGAGAATAATCTTTGTCAATTACAGAGTCTTGGACTTTCTGCCAGACTCTGTAGATCTTGGAGGACAACCGTTGAGGAGGCTGTTCTGGCTTCACCTGTGTTGTGTTTTCAACAGGCGGAGGAGACTTCTCCAAGATGGCGGTTGAAGAGTTCTTGCGCACCCTCCTTAGCAGCTCGAAGCTGTTCCCAGTTGGAACAGCAGCATCAATTTCCACCATTGGAGCCGGTGGGGTAAGTCTAAAGGGGGAACTGCCCCCGGCTTTCCTCACTCGGCGCCAGTGGCGACGTCGAGCATGTCGTGCAGACGGGACTACCTTTGTCGTTAGAGCGACTTTGTCATGCTCCCTGCTTTGATGAGAGGCCGCTGTCGACGTTAGCCTGTCGAATACTGACGTCCGCTGAGAGGGAACGGTTAGTCTGTCGAAGGCAGACTTTTTGGCAGGGGAAGCAGCCTTGGTGACTTTGCCCAAAGTGGGAGTTAGAACGTCTAGTCTTATGAAGACCGATCCTTTAATAGGAGAAGCCCCTATGATGACTTCGTTTACTGGAGCTGGAATGGCTATCCGCTTCGGGATAACCCCTTCAGGTATCGCGAGCCTCTTTGCGGGCCTACTGGAGCTTTGGCTCAGCCTATCGAAGACTGAGGCGGCAGACTTGGATGACCCGTTGAGAGGGGCCGTGGTGGTTGTGAGCCGATCAAAGACCGACTTCTTTGGAGCCTCTTGTGATGGCATTGAGGCATTGAAGCTTATTGGCGGGAGCATGGTCCCAAAAAACAGTCCAGTAGTGGCCCGAGTCACCTGTTCCACCGGCATTGCAAAGATGGAGGCCGCTTGGGGCCCGTAATTCACTCCTCCAGCAGGGACGGGGTGGGAGTTGCTGTTGCATTTGGTGCAGTTGGAAGCCATCGATGTCATCTTCTCTTCTGCATGGAGCAAGACACCAAATCTTAGTACATCGAATCTAGGGGAAACCATATTAAACCGCGATTCATTCGTGAACACGACATACAAAGTGTGGAGTGGAAAGAGGAAAAGGTCCCACCGGGCGTGCCAGAATCTGTTTACCGCCGAAAACCGGAAAGACAAACTTCTTGCCTGCATTTGGGGGCAAATGCTATTTGGTTTTATCTGTCCACCTCTCCGAAGATGCCAAGTTAATTTATGACACCGTGTATCAAAGAGTTAGACAGATGCGGCCGTTGTTGCAGACTTCGTCAGATTCCCTATCGTTGTGAGGGGTTTTTAGATTGTGGGGACGCTCTTCCCTGCATGCGCAAGCCCCTGCAGTTAATTACGTTACTGCATCGCTGTAACCACTTTCTCCTGCTCCAGAAGGTCACTTCATGTCCTGTGTGTTTGTTTTATTTTTGGTTGCCCGTGGATTGTATACGGAGACTAATTTTTGTTGTCGCCCATAGGGCGTGGATTAGTCCAAATCCGTATTTTCTTAGATTTGGGTTTGGATTAATTTAAGGATCGTTAATCTCGTTTGGGATTAAGATCAACTTAATGGTTTGTTGAGAATACGTTAGTCTGATTTTAGACTAAGATCTACTCAGCATGATTTTGGGATCATTCTGACCCAACAAAAGAGCATTTGGGCTCTATTGCTTTAGTTTAAGGACATTACGATCCATAGAACACCATTTTTAGTATGAGGATTTATTTTAAGGACGTTGCGGTCCGCAGCTAGTTTAAGGACATTACGGTCCATTGTAATATGCTCATGGGTTTGGGAGTGCATCCAAGAGCTGTTGGTTGTCGGGACCCTCTATCTCTCTGAAGACGTTGAAGAATTACAACGACATGTATCAGAGGTGTGGAGAGATGTACCCTTGAACCGAACTCTAGATCGAGGGGAGATGTGGGATGAACGTCATTTTAGATGCCATCTGTTATGAGATCATTAGTCATCTTTGGAACTAAGGTCGATTTGGAGAGAGCTGAGTATAGAAGGGCTCGGTTGATTGATAGTCAAAAGGTTTTGGCCTCGGAAGACTTGGCTAATTTGGGTTAAGGTTGGCCTCTCACAGTGTTAAACACTGATATATGCTTGGCGCTCACGTGCTCCTACGTGAGGCTCTAAAGCAGTGTTAAACACTGCAATTTGGAGCGCTCACGTGTGGCACGTAAGGCACCTGAAAGTTGGTGTGGTGCCCTTGGGTTCAAATCCCCGTCTATACACTTAAATCTTGTGGCCATCACGTGTGGACACATGAGGCGCCTCCGACTTGGGCACTGCCTCCTTTGGATTTATCCTCCTGTTCTTTTCTAACTGCTAAGCGCTATTGAGGGTCATATGGGATCACGTGAGGCGCCCCAAAATGGGAACTGTCTTTGTTTTATTCCCCTTTTCCTTTTATAAGTGTTAAGCACTATTAGGGGATCACGTGGGATCACGTGAGGCGCCCCAAAATGAGAACTGTCTTTGGGTTTATTGCTTTTTTCTTTTATAAGTGCTAAGCACTTGTCTTAAGGGGTCACGTGGGAACACGTGAGTCGATCTCAGTTGTTTTTTTTATGCAGGGTTAAACCCTAGTTTTGTCAGAAGAATTAAATTCCTATATCTTTTGGAAGAATTAAATTCTTCAAACTTAGTTCTTTCCTCTAAGTTTTGGAACTGCATGACAGAATCTCCCCGATGAGAATTAAATTCTCAAATTGTGGGGAGATCTGCTTCTACAGACCTCCACCAGAGGAAGAAATAAGTTCTTTTTTGGAAGAGTTAAACTCTTGTAAGAGGAGATAAAATGATCTTTAGGTCTTTTTTTTCCTAGGATTTCTTTTCTTCAAAGAGAACTCTTCTTCTTTTTTTAAAAAATCTTATGGGGGTTCTTCTCCTTTTTTTCTTTCAGTCTCGGATCCTTTATATAGTAGAGGCAAGTTTGTTGATTTAGTTAAGGAAATCTCTCATTGAGAAAATTTTTAATTGATTCAGGGATTTTATCCACCGTTGGATTTTTGATCTAAGGACTTCTGTTTTACAGAAGATATTTTTCTTGTTTTTAACAAGATTGGGAAAATATTTTCCCATACAGAGCTTATTCTGTAGCTTGGAGATTTTTAATCACCATTGGATCTTTAATCCAACGGTGCTATATTTTACAGAGCGTGATCTTTCTTGTTTAGGAAGATCGGGGAAATATTTTCCCATACAGAGCTTATTCTGTAGCCTGGTGATTTTTAATCACCATTGGATTTTTAACCAAACGGTGCTCTGTAATACAGAGCGTAATCTTTCTTGTTTAGAAAGATTGGGGAAATATTTTTCCATACAGAGCTTATTCTGTAACTTGGTGATTTTTAATCACCATTGGATTTTTAATCCAACGGTGCTCTGTTTTACAGAGCGCAATCTTTCTTGTTTAGAAAGATCTAAAGAAATATTTCCCAAATAAGGTTTTGATCTCTTTTATTTAGAATTTAATTCTTTCAGCTTGGAAGATGATTAGGAACCCTCACGTGTAGCACGTGACCCCCATAGTATTAAACTGGTTTGCTTATATGCAGCAGTCCCAGAGAAAGGCATCACGTGTAGGCACGTGAGCTGATGTTTAAGAATGTCACGTGTGGCACGTGACCCCCACGAAGTTAACCCCAACAAAGAGCATCATATGCTGACACGTGAGCTTCTTTAGCTCGTTATTTGTTTTAGAAAGACGCCTATATACTTTGTATATAGATGCTCACGTGTTTGCACGTAAGGCTCAATTTCAGCCTTAATTGTCAAGCGCAATGCCTATAATCTTTTCTCCAAGGCGCATCACGTGTGGGCACGTGATACTCCATTTGGGGAATTTTTCCCATCTTTTTTATTTTTTATTTATTTTTTTATAAGGGAACAACTATCAGACTTGTTGCTTGGATCTTATTGCTAATGCCAATAATCCTGATTGTTATCCTGATGGACGTGACTTGTTGTCTGTATAGACAAGAACTGTACCCGCTTGATCATGTGTTGGCATTATATTTATATCGTTAATACCTGACTTGAACACAGAACCTTGGGGGAAAAGGGGAAATCAAGAATGTAACTAAAACTTAACTCAAGAGGATATTATAATTGTTTGCCGTGATTCCGAGAGCGACAGAATAATCATTGTTTGCCCTGATTCCGGGCGTGACGGAATAATCATTGTGTCGTGGTCCCGTGGGAGTTTGAACGTGATATATACTGTTCAGTTACGAAGAGAATTATATTAATTGATTTCAAATACTTATAGAATAGATAACCTAGAAGCACGGATTTTAGGATACACATCACATACATATAACTCATTATTTATATCTGTGTTTATTATTTATATTTATGTTTAATCATTGCATCATATCCTGGTTAATACTATTATTGTGGTATTTATAACGCACTGACGTCTGGGTTTTGCATGACCCAGTTCTTCTACTTTTATCGCAAACAGATCAAGGGTACTTTAGCAATTAAGCCGAGTAATGAGGAGCTAGCGATTTAATTTAGAGACTTTTAGTTTATTTATTTCAGCGGTTTTATTTTAGTGATGTAAGCCCATATTGGGACGTGATTCAGATACTATTGTTTATTGGATCTTGATTCGTTTCCGCTTTATTCATTTTCTTGATTCTATTTATGGTGGCAGATAGACACGTGTTAGCTAGATAATATTTTTACTGTTCTTGATATCCGATTGACAGCCGTAATGTGTCTATGGAGGGATGATTCCTAACCACATGTAGCATGGTTGACTCTGTCACGTGCCGTGTTTACGTATTTTGGGAAGCGAGGCATGACACCTCCAATGAGCATTTGTATATTATCTTAGGTGACACAACACTAATGGCTTGTGAGACCGGCCACCGCCTCTCGTCGGGGTCTAGAAAGGTATACATCAGTCTACTCTGAAATATCGATACCCAGTCTCAATACTCTCTCGACTATAGACATTTAAGGACGTGCTTATGGACTACCCAGCTTTCATGTATATAATCGTCATCATAATGCTAGTATTCAAGCAAGAATCTTATGAGTTTCATCATTAGCAACACGTAATAGCAGGTAAAACGTATACAAATCAATGATAAAGACAAAACAGATAGTATACTATTATTTCGAGTAAGACTATTCTACATGTATAAGTTCTCCTTCAATTATCATAATCGTGTACTTGCAATTACAATAATTGCCTTGAGGTGACTATAGCCAACAAGATCTTGATATTTTCTCTTTTTTCGACCTTTCAATACTTTGTTTGCTAAAGCACGAATATCGATAAAATTTCAAAAATTCTAAATTTTTATAATTCTTCAGTTTTTAAATATTTTGTTTGTATAGCACACGAAAATCACGAAAATTTATAAAATGCTAAAATTTCTGTTTTCTTTAGTTTATAAATATATTTCTTATTATAGCATAAGAATATAGTGTAATTTTTAGAAATCCAAAAATTCTGTTCTCTTCGGTTTTTTAATATTTTGCTTGTTAGAAAACAAGAAAACTTAGTTTTCACATATCGTTTTATTTTCTGTTTTCTTTGATTTGTAACTATTTTGTTTGGTATAGCTCATGTAAATATAAGAATTTTTTGAAATCCTAAAAAATTTTAGTATTCTTCGATTTATCAGTATTTTGCTTATAGCACATGAAAATCGCCAAATTTTAAGTTTTCTTTGGTTTTTCAATATATAAATTGCTTAGCACACAAAAATAACGAAATTAATAGAAATTCTAAAATTTAAAGTTTTGTTCGGTGTATTAATATTTTGCTTATCATAACACATGAATATTACCAAAGTTTTAGAAATCCTAAATGTTTTGTTTTTAATAACTTGTTTGCTATGACATACGAAAATTGCGAAAAAAAATTTCCTTCATTTTTAAAAATATTTTGTTTTCTGTAACACAAGAAAATCATGAAATTTTTTGAAAGTTCATAAATTTTCTATTTTGTTCGGCTTATAAATAAGCTAAGTTGTAAACTGCAAAAGCACATGAAATTGTTATTAACCCAAGTTGTAGCGATGATGACAAGAACCTTTTACTGAATGAATGAATAGGAGACTTCTCCATGTTAGAATTATTTAATTATGTTCTCTTTTTTGTGGAATAAATGAATCTCGGAAATCCTCAATAATAAAATCTTCGAAGATAGCTATTTTGATATAATTAGATACGCTTCTTATTATTATCACTAGTACAAAGATGGTTTACCCCTACAAATTAATAAAATCCGTAGGGGCAATTAACGAATAACCCTACGGATTAATTCATAGGGACAACTAATGTCTCTACGGATAACACTGTTAGGAGGTATATAAATAAAAATTTGTTAAACTTTAACTTATGCGGTTGTCCCTACGGTGCCGCAAGATAAAACCCTACGGATATATTCGTAGGGGCAAATTTCAAGATTAAATAAAAAATAAAAACCAAAGATTATCGTCCCCGTCACCACATACCTTAATTCTCCAATTCCCGCCAAAATTTTCCCACGCGCTCTCGTCTCCTCCTCCCTTTTCACCGCCTCCTCCGACATCTCGTCGTCTCCGCCCTCGTCGTCTCCTACAACCTCCAGCTCCATCTCCATCATCTCCAGCGCCGCCCTCTTCATCAACGTCGAGCTCCTTCCTGGCTTTCTTGTCGCCGTCGAAATTATCAACCGGTTAGTTAATTTATTGATAAATTTAAATTTTTATTTTCGTAAATTGAATTTGGTGGGTAGCCCTTCAATTTGGGGATCTTGAATTGCGGCGACGGCTGTGGCGGGGGGCGGCGGCGGCGGCGGCTGTGGTTTGGAGATGTGAGGGGCGGCAGCGGCAGCTGTGGTGGTAGATGGTGGTGGCACCTGCACTGTAATTAGGTTTAGGGCTAGGGTTAATTAAATCTAAGGTTATGGTTAAGGTAATTAAGGTTAATTAGGTATAGGTTAGGGTTAAGGTAATTAGGGTTAGAGTTAAGGATGAGGGTTATGATTAGGATATTTTAGTGTTAGTGTATGTGTGTGTGTAAGAGAGAGAGAGATAATATTGATGATGATGTGTGTGTGTTTGTGATGATGATGATGTTGATCTCTCATATTAAACAAGGCCAAACCCTAATTTTAAACTTAACACCGAACAAATTCTAAAATCTTAAACTTAACACTAGAACCAACTCCAAAATCTTAAACTTAACACTAGAACCAAATCCAAAATCTTGTAAAATAGATAATATATGAATACCAGGATCATGCCTTCCATAATTTGTAAGTTATCTTGTAAAACTAGATAAATTGTTTAAAGGGAAAATTGGAAAAAATATACAAAAAAGAAAAATCCTTGAAGTTTTACCTTGGTCCTGATTGAGAACTGAATCAGCATTTAAGAACAGGTTCTGGCTTCTGCTACGAAAAAAACATAAGTAGGTAATTCTATTTTTTATTTTAATTTCCTTTGCTGAGAAATTTAACTAGCTCCTAAAACACCTACCAATATATCATAGGATCCAAAATTAATCTTTTGAATCGGAAAGTTTATATATGCATGTATCAAACGTAATCAAATTTTATTTGAATAAATGAAATCAAAATCCGCGGCTATTTCAAATTATATAATATATACATCGAACAATAATCGATCTGTGACAATCATGTAATCATATATCCTTCATTGTGCCTTTAATTTCTGCACGGTATGCTTTTATGTGCAGGATACCATCATGATATAAAATCTAAAAAGTAATGAATAATTCGGAGAAGTAAGATCTTCATGATTAATATCTAGATCATGAATGTTAGGCCTATAAAAGACTCGGTCTTCGAAGGCTTTTTCACAAAAGTAAGGAGATTATTTTCTCCTCCTACCACAAGAGCCTCACATATATGCATATTCGATGTCGAGCAGCCCCGTTTCTTTGCCACGGCGACTCCATGAAATTTGGGTTTCAAAATATTGGAGAGACTCAAAGCATGCGCGGATACGATTCAACAAAGTATTTGTCTTTTTATCTATATATATATTTATAACATTTGTAGCAATCAAATATATATCATTTGTTGGTCATTCTATCATAAGATTGTCGTCAAGTAGTTGTGGGCAAGGAGTTGTAGGCTTTGTATGTGTGTGTGTGTATATATATATTATATAGATAGACAGATATATATATAGATTATTTCTTTTCTTTTCTTTATCTTGATGCTAAGATATCTTCATCGTTATCATCTAAGACGTTGGTACGCCAAATTTCATGTGATTCTACAACTTTTTCACCGTTAATTTAGCAATGTAAAAAGTTCTATTATCGGTAAACCGTTAATTTTGAACCACTAAATTAACGGTGAGAAAGTTGTAGAATTACATGAAATTTGGCGTACCCATATCTTAGATAATAACGATTAAGATGACGGGTTCTGATCGTTGGAAAACACGATAGAGATTGTATTTTTTCGACGCCATAGGAGGAAATTCCCTCCTATGGCATCTTTCCTCCATTATTCTCTCTCTTTCTATATATATAAAAGGTTAATGGAGGAAAGAGATCATAGAATCCCTTCTCCTATGATGTCGAAAAAATACACGCTTCCTCATTTTTTCCGACAATCGGCACCCACCATCTTCATCGTTATCATCTAGGATATGGGTACACCAAATTTCATGTGATTCAACAACTTTTTCACCGTTGATTTAGCGAGTTCAAAATTAACGGTTTACCGAAAATAGAACATTTTACATTGTTAAATCAACGGTGAAAAAGTTGGAGAATCATATGAAATTTGTGTACCCACATCTTAGATGAGATGAAGATGGACGATGAAGATGGTGGGTGCCGATCGACGGAAAAAATGAGGGAGATGTATTTTTTCGATACCAAAAAAGAAAATTCCCTCCTATGGCATCTTTCCTCCATTATATATATATATATATATATATATAAATAAAGTAAATGATTATTGAAGTGCACTTCCTTAGGTGAATCAAGAATTTGTTGTGTCAACTAATATCTCAACTAATATAATGCTCAATGAAGAGGGTTGGTTACTTCCCTTGAAATCAAGGCTTCAATTTTATGTCACATAGAAATTGCTTGTGTAAAAATATTATTAATCTACCACATTACATTCTTCACTTAAAAAAGAAAAAAGAAAAAAAAAGCCTTATAACTAAATATTTCTTCATGATATATGGGCAGCAATCTTTATCTCTAAAACGAAACATATCATTTTAAAATTAAGAAACTTTTACTATTTAATTATTTTGAAACTATCTCTCACACGCTCTATTTCTTATAATGGCACCATTTATATTCTATTTTCAAACCTCACACATCCAAAATTACTAGTAAAAATAACAGTGTTAGGTGATGAGTAATTATTGGAAAGAACAGTATGTTTTCATTACTAAATCTATAATTAAGCATGAAGAATAATATAAATAGAAAAAAGAGTACAAAGCTTTCAAAGCTGTCCCTTTTTGCATTTGATTCTTTTATTTCATGTGCTTAGAAGGGGTAAGAATAATCCCTTCTAAATTAATGGCATGCCATTTTTTATTTCGACTTGGAGTTATTAATAATGATTTTATTTAAATCCAAAATAAGTTTCTGCAATTTGAAAAAATAAAGAATATGGTATAATTTATTCAAGGTGTGGAGATTAACCAACAGGGATTAGTTATTTGCTAAATTAAGAGGTTTGGGGCATTTTTTGAAAATTAAAATGATTTATTTTATCCTTTATGAAATTAAATGCCTTCATTAAAGAGATGACATCATGACATATCGGGCAGCAAAAAGATCCTAAAAAAATTGCTTTTATGTAAAAATTACAATGAAATATGAAGTTGAGCGACAACAGACAGATTTTCTTCCCTGAGCCATATATTTGTATAATAGGAAGGAAAATAACCCTTGCTCATTTTTTCTATAGAATTTGTAGATATGATTACCCCATATCAATTAGGAATTATTCGGTGTGCCGGATGTAATACATCCGGACAGGAGGTTAGACAGAGGGGGAGGGTTTCAGACAGTTTTGGACAGCGTATGAGACCCACATTTTTATTACTTTTCTCTCTTGTCCGGATGTATACGGCCGACATATGGAATAATTTTTCCATATGAACGTTATCCAAAAAATCTCACTTCATTGTAGCTGACCATCAAATTTCTCAGAAGTTTACTTATAATAAATATTGGAATCTTTATACTTATGCAAAGTGGAGTCATGAAAAGCTTCATTTGCAAAAAGAGCTTTCTAAAATTGTCCTTCCATTTATTTATATTTATATTTATATCCATTTTCACAAAAACAATGCTTGCAAACATTATTTTTTATATTAAAGAGAATTATATAAGTTGTCCAAGCTAACCGTGTTGTGCATCATGTAGTCATTAAGTTAAAGGGTGAATTGATGTACTATGATTTCATTAAAAAATTTCAAGGATAATGGATTGAATTAAATTTCTCATGAAAAAAAGCATTTTTATTTTTATTTCATCAAAATCCCTCTATTTTTCAAATATTTCAAATTAGGGTCTTCTAATCTAGGGCTTCTCTTCTCTCTTCGCCGAATTGGCTATAAATTCAAATTTCAGCTCCACAACCTTATCACGGAATTATAAAGATCCACATTTGATTGGTTGCGGCTATATTGTGTGGAAGAAAGATCTCACCAAGAATTCCATTGTATTTGAGACGAAAAGAATTATTAGCCCCTGAATTAAAAAGAATTGTTTCCGAGACAAAGGGAAAAATTGGTACGAGAATTTTGAAACTTTAAAATAGGATTTTGAGGTGATTATGTATAAAATGGAAATGTTAGAGAGGAAGTCGGAAGCAACAAGTGGAAACTGATAAATTAATGAAAAAATTCAACTTCTTGTAGGCATTTGTAAATTTGCTTTTGTGTTTTATGTGTGTTAGTGCCATGAAAATGTATTTGAGTTTTATTGGTTTTTATTAAAGTAATGTTATTGTATGGAAGTTCTGTAATGGTTAATGTAGTATATTTTGAAACTTATAAAATAAGCTTTGAGGGTAATATATGTCCCCTCCTAATGTGTTGTCGTTAATCCCTAACGGTGTTAACAGAATATTCTAAAAAAATACTCTTTTGTCAATTGACTGGAATAACAGGAGTAACTTATAAACTTAAGGGGTTACAGGTAAATACTAATTATGGAAGGACAGAAAAAAATATTGAAGTATAGAGGGGGCTAACGGAAAAAACCCTTTATTTTTATAAGAGAACAATATGATGCTTCTTTTCAGAGAAAAAACACGGGATATAGATATCACTTAATTGTTTTTTCGTTTTTGTATTATTTTATTAGAACTTACTTTGGCCATCTTAAAAACTTTCGGAATTATTGGAATTTAACTACCTTCAATAATGTGTTTGTTTGATAACTAATTGACTGTTAATAAGTATTTATTACTATAAGTCTTGGCGATTAGGATCCTCTGCTTGCCAATTTCTGGCAAGAATCCTGCTTCGTGCCCTTGCAGCCATTGGATCCCTTCTTGAACCTATATAAACCATGGAACCCCATGCAATACCTCCATTGGGGGCCGTCGGATCCGCTTGATCCTTGCTCTGCTAGCAGAGGATCCGGATCCAGTCTTTGGTATGAAATTCACTTTAAGTTTTAGATATGAAATTCTATCATTTTCTTTATTTAGCAAAGCTTTGATTTAAAAAATTTAATCTCTATTTTCTTTTGTTCTTAATTACTACTAGTATGCTGCATGTGTGATGCACGTGCACAGTAAAATAAAGTTTTTATACGGAGATTCTTATCATCTTAACTAAAAGTCTCTAAGAATCTATTGTTTAAATAAATATCTTTAAAAATCATTATTAATCTTTTCAAATGTTTTTCATTTCTTGTTTTGATCTTCTATTTAGCCTAATTTAGATAGTTCCTGATTTTATTTTAATTTTTTGTTTGTGTTTTTTCTCAAAAACAAATTCTTCAAATTTTATTAAAATTTCACATGGCATTCATATGTTGCATGTTGGGCCAATTTGAAATTCTAATTGCAACTACCCTAAGAATTGTATTTATAATAGTAGAGATTAGTTTATTTTGATGTGGAGTAACAATGTATTTTTTCAGAGAATGAAATTACTGATATTTTCTATTTATTACTTGTTAACACGAGCGATACCTTTTTATTTGATAAAGTAATAAAGCATTTATAAATTTTTTGGATTTACAATTTACACATATATATATTGGGGCAGCTCAAATCCCACAGGTTACGCATGGGGTCGATGCTAGTATCTAAATAAGTGATGGTAAAGTAAAGGTAGGACAGACTTTTCATGCTGCCTTGACAAATTTATCCCCTTTTAAACACACAATTTTATTAGCTACATGGTTTCACATGCTGAAAATCTAAGGAAAGGTGATGATAAATTGAAAAAATTGCGAACTTTCACATCCGAATGCACATTCTATTAGTAAATAGGTATCATCTAAATTTGTAAAAGGTTATTCGGGGCCTGCAGTGTACTTATGGGCAATTAAGGTTCAGGGGCCTATTTGCAAAAAAACAACCCGGGTCTGCAGTGCCGAAGGTTCTGGGTACTGTACACCGGGGCGTGCAAGGTCCCTTTATAGCCTTCGTAAAAAGTAGTTGAAAGTTTAATGGTCACGCGAAATTATCAACTTCTTATATTTTAGGCTAAATTGCACGTAAATACTTGAGGTTTCACGTATTTGACAGATTAATCTCTAAGTTTCTGTGAGTTGCATGTAAATACCTTTCTGTCAACACTAGCAGTTTGATGATGACTAACGGTGTTAATGAAAATTGTAAAATTACCATTGTATCCCCCATCAAATAATTTATCCATTTTACTTTCTTCTTCTTCCTCGGCTTCACGGCCGCTGTCAACTCTAATCTTGTGGCCAACTCCATCTCAAATCTCGCTACTGTCGAATCTAATCTTGCAGCCAACTCAAACCTCGAAGAATCTCCATTAACTAGATTAAGGTTATTAATTTATGTTTGTTTTGATACAGTTGTAATTTATTTGAGAAGGAGAAGGTGAAAAAGAGGAAGAAGGAGAAGAGAGGAAGCTGGGTTAGGATTATGGTTCAATTTAGGATTTGACTGAAGAAGAAGAAGAAGAAGAGGAGAAGGAGGAGAAGAGAGTAATGAGTTTGGGTTTAATTAGAGAAGAAGAGGAGGAGGACTAGAAGAGAGTAATGAGAAGAAGAAGAAGGGAAGATGGCCATAAGTTTTGGTTCAATTGAAGAAGAGGAGGAGGAGGAAGTGAGTTATGATTCAGTGGAACAAAAATGTTATATTTTTAATTGTAGAAAAAATTGTCGCTTACTCTAACTGGTCTAAGAATAATTGGGTTTTATTTTTTTAAATTTGAATGTCACATGTCTCTTTTAATCAGAACAATAGACAAGACAAATTAAGATCAGTACATATTAATAGACATTTGCAAGGACAATTGAGATAATGTTAATCTTATATTTCTCTTTTTTAATCTAAACTCAAACATTTCCATTTAAACTCATCTCGTTTAGTGTTTTTCTTAATGGAACTATAAATTTTGCAAGTGAAATTATTAATCTACCAAATGGAACTATTGATTTACCAATTTAAAATGAATTTTCACTAAAAATTTCTTCAGGTGATACTATTTGTTCTTCTAAGTGTGACTTTTTGTTTATTAAATAGAACTTTTTGTTGACTAAATGCGACTTTCTAAAATATTCAACTTATTTGAATCGTGAGATCCAAATAGGTTAAAAAAAAAAATTCAACTGTATCGATTTGATCTATGATGACAAAATAGCTTAAATAAAAAAATTCAAATTGTTTGAAATTCATCTGGACCTCGATCATAAGCTTGCTTTTAAGATTATTTTTTCTTTGTGCATTAATTTGTGAGGTTATAATCAAGAAACAAACGGTCTTCAAATCTCGTAATTTTTTGTACGTAGACTGGTTATGTATTTTAAAATATATCCGTAAGCTTGAAATTGAATTTTTGTACTCGGATATTGAGAATTATAATTATAACAAATAATTATATTAAAAATTTTACGAACCAAATTTTTTTTACAACCATGCGGATGTGGCGTACGATGTTAACATATCAAGTGTTTAAATTAATGGGTATTAATTATAGTTTTCGGATAAAAAATACTTAATTTCCTTCGACAAAATCGTAGCACATTTAAATTTATGCGACAATATATTTGGCTTGATTGTTGTAACGTTTTCAAGTGGGACTAAAAGGTTTTTATGTAGAATAATAAATTTTGCAAGTGGAACTATTGATGTACCAAATAGAACTATCGATTTACCAATTTAGAATGAATTTTCACTGAGTATTTCTCTAGATGGTAATAATTGTTCTTCTAAGTGGGACCTTCTGTTTACTGAGTGGGACTTTTTGTTGACTAAATGCGATTTTTTTAAAAATTCAAATTAGTTGAATCTTGAGATCCAAGTAGATAATTTTTTTTAAAGAACTCAACCATACCGATATGATCTATGATGATTAAATAACTTAACTAAAAAAATTCAAAATTTTTGAAGTTCGTCTGGGCCTCGTTCAAAAGCTTTTAAGATAATTTTTTTGTGCACTAATTTTGTAAGTTTATGATCAAGAAACAAATGACTTTTAAATCAGGTAATTTTTTATACGTAACCTATTTATTTATTGTAAAACATAACAGTAGGGTTGAAATTGAATTTTTGTACTGAGATCTTAAGAATTTAGTCGTTATAATTATTAAATTCAAATAATTATAATAAAAAATTTACGAACAAAAAAAATTACAATCGTACGGATGCGATTTACGATATTAATATAGCTTACACAAAAAAATAAAATAATTTGAAAACCATTTGTTCCCTGATCATAAACTCATAAAATTAATACACAAAGTAAAAATCATCTTAAAAGTTTATGATCGAGACCCAAATGAACTTCAAAAAATTTGAATATTTTTATTTTAGCTATTTTATCGTCATATATCAAATCGGTACAGTTGCATTTTAAAAAAAAAATACCTATATAGACCTCACAGTTCAACCTTAATAAGTGCATCACAGTCTTAATAATTATATATGTTATTTAACCAATCAAAATTGAACTGTGAGTCATAAATATGTAATTTTTTTAATTTAAAACGTACCAATTTGATCTATGATTATTAAATAATCTAAATAAAAAGATTCAAATTTTTTGAAGTTTATCGGACTTCTCAGATCTTTTTTTGTGCATTAAGTTTGTGAGTTTATGATTAAGAAACAAATTGCCTTCGAATCAGATAATTTTTTTATACATGACCTATTTATATATTGTAAAAAATATCCGTAAGGTTGAAATTGAATTTTTTTACTCGGATCTTGAGAATTTAACCGTTATAATTATTAAATTCAAACAATTATAATAAAAATTTTACGAACAAAAAAAAAAATTACAACCATACGGATGTAATCTACGATGTTAACATAACTTACACAAAAAAATCAAATAATTTGAAGATCCTATGTTCCTTGTTCATAAACTCACAAAATTAATACATAAAAAAAATATCTTAGAAGCTTATGATTGAGTCACAGTTGAACATCAAAAAATTTGAATTTTTTTATTTAAGCTATTTTATCATCAAATATAAAATCGGTACGGTTGATTTTTTTTTCCTTAAATACCTATATAGGACTCACGATTCAATCTTAACTAGTGCATAACAGTTTTAATAGTTTTACATATTATCTAAGCAATCAAGATTGAACTGTGAATCATAAATATGCCTTTTATTTTATATTTGAACCGTATCGATTTTGTATATGAAAATAAAATATTCTAAATAAAAAAATTCAAATTATTTAAAGTACATATAAACCTCCCTTCTAATATTATTTTTTATTTGTGTATTAATTTTATGAGTTTATGATCAAGAAATAAATGGTTTTCAAATCAGATAATTTTTTATACATAACCTATTTATTTATTGTAAAATATATCCGTAAGATTGAAATTGAATTTTTGTACTCATATCTTGAGAATTTAGCCGTTATAATTATTAAATTCAAATAATTATATTAAAAAATTTACGAACAAAATTAAAATTACAAACACACGGATGCGATCTACGATACTAACATAGTTTACACAAAAAATATCAAATAATTTGAATACCATTTGTATCTTGATCATAAACTCACAAAATTAATACATAAATAAAAATTCTTCTTAAAACCTTATGATCCAAGCTCAGATGAATTTTGAAAATTTTTAATTTTTTTATTTAAATTATTTTATAATCATATATAAAAACATCTATATAAGGCTCACCGTTCAATTTTAACTAGTGTATAGCAGTTTTAAAACTACATGTTATCTAACCAATCAAGATTGAACTATGAATCATGAATATGTATTTTTTTTTTAATTTGAGCAGTACCGATTTGATCTATGATGATTAAATAAGCTAAATAAAAAAATTCAAATTTTTGAAAGTTTATCTGGATCTCCATCATAAGCATCTAAGATTATTTTTTCTTTATGCATTAATTTTGTGAGTTTTTGATCAAGGAACAAATTGCCTTCAAATCCGGTAATTTTTGGTCCGTACCTATTTATGTATTGTAAAACATATCCGTAAGGTTGAAATTGAATTTTTGTACTCGGATTTTGAGAATTTAGCCGTTATAATTATTAAATTCAAATAATTATATTAAAAAATTTACAAACAAAAACAAAATTATAACCGTACGGATGTGATCTACGATGTTAACATATCAGGTAGTTAAGTTAATGGGTATTATAATTTTTGGTTAAATAAATACTTAATTTTCTTCGGCAAAATCCCATCACTTTTAACTTTATGCAACTATATGTTAGGATTAATTGTTGTAAAGTTTTCAAGTGGTACTAAAAATATTGTAAGTGAAACTATTGATTTACCAATTTAGAATGAATTTTCATTGAGAATTTCTCCAAGCGGTACTATTTATTCTCTAAGTGAGACTTTCTCTTGACTAAATGAGACTTTCTAAATGGATTTTTTTGATGTGGAAAAAATTCAAAATATATCAAATTAGTACTCATTTGAAAGAGAATTTCAATATGAATTTAATGAACCAAATTTAAGTTAATTCTGTCATTGTATATAAAAGTTATGAAATTTTTAAGTTGGAAATTTGTTTTACCACGAATTGGACTAATCAGGACGCGCCGTGTGTTTCTTTCAATAAGGACAATTGATAAGACAAAAGAGGTATTTAATACTCTCTTCTTTCTCTGTCATGTGTATGCATATTTATTCTTAAAATTTTAAAGTTCCACTTGAAAACATAAAAGTACCACTTGGAAAGAAAAATGTTTCACTTGTCAAATAACAAGTTACACATAATTTAATATACGAAACAAAGAACAACAGAAACAGACATGTTTTTCCATACAGAAATTGCAGGAACCGGCATCTTTACAACCGGTCATTTTACTTTACAACCAGTCATTTCCATCTGTAAATACCAACCGTCGAATTTAAGATGGATGAATCACGTAATTTACAAATTTTACTTTTAAGCTATTTTGTTCCGCTGAATCATGACTCAAAAGAGGCAAAATGGTTTTAAAAAATCGATAAAAAAAGAATATTCTGACGGTTTGTTAACGGTGGGTAGTTAAGTGCTAACGGATCAAAACGTTGGATATTTATGTGCTACTCACATAAATATATGTATTTATCTATTAAACGCGTGAAACCTGGGATATTTATATGCAATTTTGATTATAATCTATTTTAGTTTTGAGGGAAAAAAATGCTAATCTTAAGTCTATATTCCAGTAAGAAAAAAATTACTATGCTTCATTAATTCTTCACCCAATGAATACATAGGAGATGAAAGGAACAAAGATCAAAGAAATCACAGTAAAATTTGGTAAAAACAACAAGGATGTGAGGTCTTTCTCAAACATTCAAAAAAACCAACATCCCTTCGTTTCACATTTCTTCTACATAAATAACGCAATTTAAAAATAAATGTAAATAGTTATGTTTCGGCCGGAATCAGAGAAGAAAAATCGAAGCTAAGAGCATCGAGATATACGCGGCCAAATCCATCGGCATGACCATTTCACTTCCACTGGTGGTTCCTGTTATGCTTTCACTTGAGCTACCTGCACGAAATTTTCGTGCATTCGGTTAATTATTATCAAATATTGTCTATTTTTTCTTTTAAAACAGAATTTCAGCATATTCAAAGAAAATTGCCATGGAAACGTTATCAATCCATAATTAAAAATTATTTGGGATAAAAAAAAATTTACCTGTAACATTTTTGCCACATGAAGCTTGAAACACTGCCCTGATTCCCTGCATCATTGGCGAACTATAGAAATGGAAGTTGGAGAAAATCCCATCCAAGCAGTTCACCATTAGCATTGCGTGCCCGAAGCAAGGCCCGTCGCAAAACGTAGCATTCGGGTTCATGCTTCCGTTCGCAAGCAACCCCGCCGATGAGATACAGTTCATGATAACCTATCCGCACACAATATTATCAATATATATTGAGTTATTCACTCGATTCGAAATAGGTGTATGTGCGTTAAATTTTGAAAATGGCGGCAGAGGCTGCAATCAAATCGGTTGCAACAAACGTTGAGATCCATTGAGTTATGATAGAGATCTGCTTACGGTCTTGTTGTCGAAACAAAGTGCTGCTTTGGCGACGATTTGGATAGAGTCCAATTGCTCCGATTGTGCTGAAAGAATTTAAAGACAGGTATTAATTCTAAGTGAAAACTTTGTAAATATTGTAACTAGCTAAATACAAATATTAGCTTATAAAACAAGAGCAAACCTTTGCAATAGGAAGTGGCCATAGTGAGCATGGCAATGGCAAAGCAAAAGTGCTTGATGGTAAGAGATGATGCCATAGGATCAAAGCAGTTGATTGAATAAAGATTGATTGATGAGTGAGATTGGAAAGTTGTTAGTGATGGCTTTCTCTTGAAAGAGAGGGAGATGTATTTATATTAGCATTAGCCTGAAGAGTGATGTCACTAACTGGTACCTATTTCTTTCTAATAACAAACACGCATTGACAAATTAATCATTTTGAGGGCCACCAAATAACAAGGTTTGCTATCTAATGTTAAACCAAAAAAGAGGTCAGAGTGGAGAATCAAAATGCATGGTTAGAAAATAGAGTAGGGATGTAGGAAAATCGTTTGTCATCGTATTCTGCTGGTATATATATGTGTGTTGAAAATGCATACTAAAATTATTTTCTTTGGATGTAAAACTAATACTCTACTTGAATGTTAAATAAGATCTTGTCGATTCCCGTGTTGAACATCTCTCTAAGATGCGTTTTGTAACTTTTTCTTAATTTATATTTTTTATATTTACTCTGTCTGTCTGTATGTTTCTTAAATCTAACCTAGGTTGCTCTGATATCATATGAAACGTACATTCCACTGCACCAAGACTTCAAAGTTATAAAGAGGGTTGAGGTATGCAATGGTGTATTCTAGCTTAACCATGAGCTCTAAATTTGATCAGATCATCTTGAATGGTTAAGAGAGTTAACCAACTAGCTAGTTTGTTGTGGTGTTGAAATGCATTGCATTTCAACACCTCTCTATATGGGTGGCATTGTTGGTTATTGTTCAACAATCACCAACTTCTTACTTGTTTTAGGACTTCTCTCTTAGAAATGGAATTAATTAAATCCTTTGGTGGGCCCATTTGTTTCATCTCAAACACTTCCTTGACCTTTACTGCACAATGTTTGGACTCTTGGTCTCCTAATGAATCATATTTTAAGGGTAAATTGTCAAAAAGATCCAGGCCTGTTTTATACTTGTTTAAGAACCCCTGGGTCTTTTGTTCCTGTTAAAAAACCCCGAGGTTGTGCTTGGTACATGAAATGGAAGATTACCAGAAATCCTTGCTTTCCCGGAAATGGGATGACCGGCCATCTAATTTCAAGGAATCTTGCATTAACGTGCTTGGTATATTTTAATCATTCCCTGTAATATATGTATGTGCAATCGTCGACCGACGGCGAGATCGAAGGAGGTTCGGTGGATGGCGACGAGACTGGTGGCAAACAGCCAATCGGTGGTGGACCAGTGAGAGACCGGCGACCGGCTACAGATCTGACTGGCGGACGACTGGCGACAGATTACGGCTGGCCAGCGGCGAACGTCCTACCGGCGGCAAACCGACTGGTGAACAATCGGTAATGACCGGCGGCCAATCGGCGGACGACCGACGGCTGGCGGCGGGACAGGCCAACCAACGGATGGCAATGGAGGCTGGCGGCGGATGATCATGACACTTTTCATGTTAGGAGGGAATATTGCGTGGTAGTCTAGGATAGACACATATTTTGGTAGGAATAGGATCACCATGAATTGGGTCATTTGATTACCGTAATAATCCTATATTTCCGGAAATACCATTTATACCAAAACAAACATTGTAGTATTTCATGGTAATCTAGAATTACCACCAAGATTTTCTCTTACCAAGCACACCCTGAGAGCAATCAAAACCCCCTTTATACTAGTATATCTAAGCAGTTGCTCGTAATATCTAGAATGTTATCTGTAATATATAAGCTATTGCGTGTAATATCTAAGCAGTTGGAAGGAATAAAGGGCAAAATGAATTGCAGTCCAAAGTCTTTTTTATAAAGATTTTGAACAGTAAGGCCTTTCCAACAATCTCGAAAATATCATGGGCTTTTGACAATTTGCCATTTTTTATTGATTAAAAGTTAGTATATTCTATAGGTGAAGCCAAGGCAACTAACTTGAGTAAAGTTATTGCAATAGATTGCATATAAAATGACAATTTTTGGTTTGGATTGTTATAGTTGTGGAGCTCTCCTTGACTCTGTGTTACCAACCAGAGCTGCTTATGTGCTTGATTTTGATAGGATTCTTAAATAAATATTTCTATTCTTAGGTTGTTATAGATTTTGTGGGGCTAGATGATGATTCAGGTTAGATGTTTTGGCTCATCAACTTGTTCCCTCTCTAAGGTTTTTTCTCTCTCCTTTTTTTGTGCTAATTTAACACGACATACCGTGGATCCATCAACTTTTATAGGGGTTTTTCTTTGCTTTTCAGTGACAATACATCCTATATAAGACAGATAAAGATAGAAATATAAAGACGGTTTTTCAATGGACTAAGTTACATAATGCATGTGGCGGAAAGACCAATTTTTTTCTCTAACCAAAGTTGTGGGCTAAATCTATTTTCTTCTATAGTTTCAAATTAAATGCCATCCCACACGATGCATCAATGTCTAAACCAAATGACATCCCACAAATGCCACATCAAATCTAAAATACTCACGTAACTTTCTCTCGATTTGGTATTTCCAAACTTCTGTGATATTTTGGGCTTTTCCAAAAGCAAGAATCTTGATTTGCTTAAAAGATGAACTATTTATCAATTTTGGTGCTCGAAAAAGTTTACCTTCCATTGTTTTTATGGAATGTAAATTTAGTTTATCATGCAAAACTTGAACAAGACAATGGCCTAGGTTTTAGATAGTTGAGAGCAGAACATATCTATTTACCTCATAAGAACATATATCATTACAAATTGAGGAAAAAAATTATTTTAAATGTTGGGCTAATTAATTTATATGGAATCAAAAATAAATGTAAAATAATTTCCTTCGGTAGTGCCATAAGCCACATTATATATATATATATATATATGAAAACGTTTATTCATAATTATTAGCACATATCCTAAAATTAATATAATGGTGAAAAGGTGGGAAGGGGTTGTTTCCAAATCCTTCCGATAGGATCTCTCTCTCTCTCTCTCTTTCTCTCTCTCTCTATGTTTAGCTAGCTAATATGAAACCATCAGTTAACCTATTATATAGTTCAATCCGACCGTCAAATCGACAATCCGCTTCAACCACTTTATTCTACAAATAGAGTGATCTATGTATATGAAATATTAAATACTTTGACATCATCTATGTCTTCGATTAAGTGTCCCCAATATATGACATTTTATTGTGTTTAACAACCATCTATTTTCTAATGCTTGATCCATCCCATAAAGTGGATCATATCGATCAAAATTTTACACGCATAGATCACTTCATGTGTGGAATAAGGTAGCCGGAGTGGATCGTCGATTTGACGGTCGGATTGGTTTATATAATAAGCTAGCTAACAGTTTAATATCAGCTAGCTAGCTGATAACCCGTTTCATATATATATATATATATATATATATATATATATATATATATATATATATATAGCCGGTCCTTATTCCCGCCAATTTTTTGGGTTAAGAGCTACTTGTTCCCTTATAAAAAAAAGGAGAGAAGAAAGAGGAAAATAGTCCTCATAGTTTGGCATCACGTGTTAAACGCGTGAGCGTTTATATGCAAAACATATAAACGCTGAAAACAAATAACTAAGGGTCAAACTGGCCTCACGTGTTAAACACGTGGGCGCACATATGCAAAGCATATTGGCATAGAATAAAATAAACCTAAAAGCCATACTGGCCTAAACACGTGAGCGCTCATATGCAAAGTATATGAGCGCTGAACATAAATAACCAAAGGCCAAACAGGTCTCACGTGTTAAATACATGAGCGCTTATATGCAAAGCATATAAACGCTGGAAGCAGATAATAACTAAAGGCCAACCTGGTCTCACGTGTTAAACAAGTGGGCGCTCATATGCAAAGCATATGAGCACTGAAAATAAATAACCAAACGCTAAATATGCCTCGCGTGTTAAACACATGAGCGCTCATATGTAAAGCATATGAGCGCTGAAAATGAACAAGCTAAAACCCACACTAGGAGTCGCGTGTTAAACATACGAGTTCTCTTTTCGTATTCTTTGGCAGCATTCACATGCAAAGCATGTGAGCGCCCCAATTTAAAATGCTACAATCTGATAGAATTAAATTCTATGTGATAGAATTAAATTCTATTTGGGAAATATTTTTTCTTAATCTTTCTAAAATGGAAAGATCATTCTCTATCAGAGAATCTTGGATTTAAAATCCAATGGTGATAAAATATCCCAAATTAAACTATCTGATAAAATTAAATTTTGTTTGATAGAATTAAATTCTATTTGGAAAATATTTTCCATGATCTTTCTAATATGGAAAGATCTTTCTCTAACAGAGAATTTTGGATTTAAAATCCAATTGTGATAAAAATATCACCAATTAAGCCATTTGATAGAATTAAATTCTATGTGGGAAATATTTTATTGATCTTTCTCAAAGTAGAAAGATCTTCTCTGTTAAACAGAGGACTTTTGGATCAAAGATCCAACGGTGATTATAAAATCACCCATCGATCATCTGATACAATAAAATTATATCTTAGAAAAATATGTTCTTAATTTTTTTAAACTAACAAGATATTTATATAATAGAATAAAATTCTAATCTTATTAAACTAATAAGATATTCATATGATAGAATAAAATTCTATCTTAGGAAAATATTTCCTAATCTTGTTAAATAAAACAAGAAAACTTCTCTGTTAAACAGAGAGGGTTTGGATTAAAATCCAACTGTGAATAAAATTAACCGATTGATCTAAAAGATCATTTTTGATTGATCATGAAATCAATCATTATCTCTCAATGAGAAATTTTCTCAACAAAATTGATTTTTCTCTTCTCCTATAAATAGGAGTAAAGAGATTAATCAAAAAAAGAAGAGAGAAAGAGATACACAGAACTCCCCACAAGTTTCTGCAAAAAAAATATATATAGTGAGCTCTTGAAAAAGGAAGAGAATTTAATTCTCAAAGAAAACTTGCCTTGTTGTAACCCTAGGTAAAGAAACATAGAGACCATATTATCTCACCTTTGCCTCTCTAAGGGTTTAACTCTTCATATAAGAACTCAGTTCTTTCTTTGGTTGAAATTTGCAGAAGCAAATCTCCGCACAAGTTGAGAATTTAATTCTCATCGGGAAGATTTTGTTTCTGCAGATTCAAAACTTAGGAAAAAAGAATAAAGTTAAAAAGAAAGAACAACAACATGTGGGAATTTAATTCCTCCAAAAAAATTAGGGTTTAACCCTACATAAAGAACTTGGTTCTTAAAAAAGTGAGAAAGAACTCAGTTCTTCAGCGCAAACGATAATGATGGTCCAAGATCTTCAAAACTGAAATCTTGACGATCATCAATGACTAAAAATGTCATTAACAGAGATCAATATCTCTAAGAAAATATAAGAACAACTTGGTGACTCGATTGGTGCTTAGCACTATTTTGAAGCCTCACGTGTTTATCACGAGAAGTGCTTAAAAAATAAACAAAAAGAACAGCCAAAACTGCCTCACGTGTTTCTCACGTGGGCGCCTAAAGAGCAAAGAAAAACTTCTTTGTCAATTAGGCAGCCGTCCCAAAAGGAAGCAGTCATGTGAAATGCACGTGAGCTCTATTCAAGTGCTTAGCACTTCTGTAAAAAGAGGGAAACGAACAAATAAAGCCCAGCACTCACGTGCTTCCCACGTGAGTATCATGCAGAGTGCTCAGCCCTCCATGATTAGTCAAAAATGACAAAAAAAATGCTCACATCTGAGCGCCTCACGTGTTTCACACATGAGTACCACAGGACTCTAGTGCTTAGCACTAATCCAGCACCCCATGTGTTTCATACGTGAGCGTTGTATGTCTCGATGCTCAGCACTGTTGGATAATTATGAAAACTCAATTTCAACCCAAAATTGGCTAAGTTTTTTTTTTAGGTCAAACCCCTTTGTTTTTTTTAAAAATCAATCAAGCGCATATACTCTTGATTTCCAAGATCTCAAATATGACAAAATTTCTTTAAGTCCACAACAACCCCTTTTCCCTCAAATAAGAGATTTGGTTTAAGGGTACATCTCTTCACACCTTTGATACACGTCGTTGTAATTCCTCAACGTCTTCAGAGAGATGGCGGGTCCCGACGACCAACAACTTTTTTCGTTGATACACTTCCAAACTGACGTGCACGCCTCAAATCGAATCGTGCCCCAAATTGGACACATTCCATATCACCATTGTTCACTTCGTCACATAACAAATACACGCGCGCGCAACATAGATAATGGACCGAAATGTCCTTAAACTAATATTCGCCTCCAAAATGGCGAAAAAGGACCAAAATGTTCTTAAATTAACATTTCGCCTCAAACATGGCGATAATGGACCGCGGTGTCCTTAAACTAAAATAATCGAGCCCAAATGCTCATATGTTTAAGCTGATCTTAATCTCAAACCAGATTAACAATTCTTAAATCAACCCAAACCCAAATCTAAAAATATACGGATTTGGACTAATCCACGCCCTACGGGCACGACATAAATTAGTCTCCGTATACAATCCACGGGCAATCAAAACCAAAACAAAACACACGATACAAAGTGAACTTCCGGAGCAGGAGAAAGTGATTATCGTGATACGGTAACGTAATTAACTACAGAGGTTTGCGCCTTCAGGGAAGAGCATCCTCACAATTAAAACCCCCCCATAAAATTAGTGGGAATCTGATGAAGTCATGCTACAACGGCTGTGTCCGTCCAAATCTCCGATATATGGTGCCATAAATCAACTTAGTATTTTCAGAGAGGTGGACGGATAAATCCAAATAGCATCTGCCTCCAGAATTCAGGCCAGACGTCCCAACGTCCTGGTCTCCGTTTCCGGCGTTGAACAGTCCTATATGGTCCGACTCATTTCTTATTTTGAGGTCTACTTCCAAAACACACAATCCTCTATTTTTTCACTGATCCGTACCGGCCATTATGATCTCCATATGTTAGATAAGTTATGTATCGAATTTTATGAGATTTGAAGACCTCTAGCAAATCCATCAAGCGATCTTGTTTTTCATGTATCGTAAAGCCATCGATTTTTCAGTCCATTTGATGCATTAGTTAGATGTCTTTAAATCTTGTAAAATTTGATACATAACCTATCTAGCACATGTAGATCACGATGAACGATGTAGATCGGTGAAAAACACGACTGATTGTGTGTTTGAAAAGTGGACCTCAAAATAAGAAATGAGGTCGGACCTCATAGGATCACTTATATATATATATGAAGATGATCTTATGAGGCGGATTCACATTTCTTATTTTGAGGCCAAACTATTAAATACACAACCTGTCACTCTCTGCTTCCCAAGATACGGGAGCAGAGACGCGACGTGGCCGCAACGTTACTATACTGAGAAGTAAATTCTCCCCGATATAGTTATGCTAAGTGTTAGAATGAAGAAATATACAAAAGCAAGTAAAAACAATTTTATTCATTAAACAACATTTATTACAATCTAAGATCAACATCAAGGTTTTATTACATCATAAAGAGAAAGACAGGAAAAAAAACAAGCCTTAACAGTTAGGCTAATACAAAAGAAATGGAAAGACGACTAATCAAGTAAAGCTAAGTGACTAAAACTCTGTTTCGAAATGGCCGAGGTCCCCTACTGAAGTTTCCATGTCAATCGTTCCGTCCATATTATCTTCTCCTATCCCCAACGGACATTTCGGAGGAAAAAGAGAGGAAAAAAATGTCCGTCAGCGAGATAAAATCGGGTAGGAATCTCAAGATGGTTATGTGCAACAGGTGGAACATGAATATAAACTAGCATTACAGTGTGCATGATAAAAAGGTAAATAAAACTAGTGTCGCGGGTATATAAGTTAACATATAGATAAGGTGTTGCCTAATAACTACTTTTCGTATTTTAATTTATTTTAGTTTGGTTTCGTAAGGGTACACGCATTTCGGGTAAAACAAATTATGATAAGCGGGTGGTGTTGTGGCATGCGAATTTATTCAATTGCATCGTGTCATTTAAGATATTTTGCAATGTTTTGATTTAAGAGTTCGGATAACAAAAGAGAGTTCCGTGTATCGAAGAGTATTCCGTATATGCCTGGAATCACGGAAACACGTCAGGGGCACTCCCAAGACACGTCATCCATCAGAGAGTATTTTGTATATGCACGGAATTGTTGGGTTTTCCCGGCGTCCCGGCCATCAAACCGTGGCCAAATGTGGAACAAAAATTTTCAAAACTTTGGCGCAAACAAAACCCGCACAAGATCGAACCAAAAACTTATATTAGAAAGCAATATAAAGAAGTTAGAATGGTTATACCGAATGAACCAAGTCCTTCGGGTCTTCAACTATCATCCCAAGATCCTAATGGTTGCAGATCGAGTTTAGTTGCCGATCTTCCTCCATCTACGATGATCCACCCGAGAAAAACGGCGCAAGCTTCAGCCTCAAGAAGCGAGGCAACCGACGCTCCAAGGTTGCTAGCAATGGAGAGTGGAGGTGTAGGATTATCTAATTAAAATTTTTCTCTCATCACAAATGCTCAAAGAGCAACTCAAGAAGATGAAGGAGGTGAGGAAACATGTAGTATGAGCAACTAAAAAAAATGGCTAAGTGTTTCTCCAAGTGAGAATGTAATGAAGCAAGCGAAAAAATCAAATGAGCAAGCCTTCTCATTCGAAAATGACGGCAGCCCCTCTCTCTCTCAATCATGCACACAAAAAATATCTCCACTCATTTTTGCAAGAAAATAAAGCCATGTACCTCTCTACATGCTTAACAATGTTCATGCCACCTCACTCCTCCACCTCATTTGTAAAACAAATGAATTTCCAAAAAGAAAAATCATACAAATGAGGTGTCCACTTCAAGAAGCAATTCCGTATAAATACGGAATACAACCCGGTACATGTATTGAAATACATATACGCGTATTCGTACAAAAATACGAATAGCCAAGAGAGAAAATGAATGGTGAACAATAATACTAAAATACATATATATAAATACATATATAAATTATGAAATCAAAATCTGATTTAACAATCCGGCTTAATCTTAAGCCGCTAGCATTATCAACCATCCGATTAAAGTCTGTGTATCCTGTACACATATTTAATCAGACACCTGTATGTACCAATATACTTCATCTACACCAATCGCCTGAACCGTAAAAACTCTCTGTATGGGACTCTAAAGACTCGTCAATACGCTGGCAGTGGATTTAACCACAAGCACATCAGCGACACTAGCTGTACGTAACGGCTACCCAGGTATTGACCGAAAAGAAGGCCGACAAGCAAACTCATCTGAACCCCTACTGAGCCTGACAGTGAAAATCTCCGTACAGTCCGGTTTGTTCGTCTATGAGTATCGCATATCGAGTCTAGGAGGGTGGATTAAGTCATACCCCTAATAACGTGACATTTAGTGTCTGTATGAAGCCTATCACCATCTGAGAAACTACCGATTCTAAATCAGTAATTCTCGACTATCTTGGCTAAGGATTTCTGGTGATGGCCACCCGTGCACTCCGCGACATCAACCCCCAATACCGGGAGAGACGAATCCCTCGACGATCCGCTCACTGCCTCCATATGGCTCGGAACTGTACCCAACTAAAACCTATTTGCACGACTCCTTTGAGCCGTGGTAGGGTAGTGATCAAAGCACAGTGGGAACTCACACGAGACAAATGATGATCTCAGGTCAATAGACTAGCCTGTACACATGTCACCAGGGAACTGCTATCTAACAATAGGTATAATACCAACTAGCATGTTTCCGGCGAGTCCGTCCGGTATACTCATAACCTAATGAGCACCTATATACATCTTAGGTGAACCAACTAACACCAATAGCTTGTGAGACCGTCCACCGCCCCTCGTCGGGGTCTCGATCAGTATACACTAGTCTACTTTTGGAGTATCTGTTAGTGTATATGCCCTAGGGGCCATTATTGTATCATACTAGCTTGTATATTACTTAATGGAAGCTTGGGATATTCACAGTTATATTAACAGTCTTGCTAAATATGGTAGTATGCTACTTGGTTTATATCTATCTTAATATGTGTGTACGTATTGATAGAGCCCTTAGGATCTTGCTTGACTACCAGCGTTGTGATGGCAGTCACACTAGTGGGGGCTGGGTAGTCTACAAGCACATCCTTTTTCAGGTCCCTAGTCATAGGATTATCGAGACAGGGCATCGATACTCCGGAGTAGACTAGTGTGTACGCTTCTCATCCCAGTTGGGGAGATGGTCTGTCCCACAGCCATCAGTACGTCGTACTGGAGATAGTATACAGGTGCTTGTTGGGTTACGGGTACACCGGACAGGACTCGCAGGGAATTGTTGGTTGGTATTATACCCGTCGTCAGTTAACAGTTCCCAGGTGACATGAGTACATCATAGTCCGTAGACTTGACACTGCTGCTTCGCCTCGAGTGTGTTCCCACTGTTCTTAGATTGCTACCCTACCATGGATCAAAGTAGTCGTGCAAACAGGTAGCAGTTGGGTGCAGTCCCGAAGCACTTGGAAGCAGTGGCGGTTAGACAGGATTCGTCTCTCCCAGTATTGGGAGTTGATATCGCGCTGTGTCTGGAGAGCCATTACGCAAAGTCCCTGGCTAGGGCAAGCGAGATTTACTGGTAGGTTTTCCAGTAGTTTCTCAAGGTGTAATGGGCTTCGCTCCGACACGATTTATACCGCTTTTAGGGGACTAACGCTTGCCGCCCCTAGGCCCGATATGCGATAGTCCTAGACGAACAGACCGGACTGTACGGAGATTGTCACATCAGGCTCAGTAGGAGTTCGGATGGGTTTCCTCATCGGCCTTCTTATCGACATCTACCTGGGGACCGTTATGTACAGCTAGTGCCGCTTGCGGTCTGTGGTTAAACCCACTGCCAGCGTAGTAGTTGAGTCTTTAGAGTCCCACACAGAGAGTTTTCCTGCTTCGGGCGAAACGATATAGAGGTCGTATGGTTTTACGACAGGGTTCGGACACATACGTGTTTTTATGCACGTACGATGTTCGGATAGTTTTTACTAGCGGGTTTTGGTTTAAGCCAGATTCTAGTATCGGATTATTGGATTTATACAGTCTAAAGTATTTCCGTGTTTTCACGGATAGGAGGGACATTCTCGTAAATTGTCTAGAAGCTTCTAGAAGTTTGATGAGTTGGAGGCTAAGGTGGCATTTGCATTAATTGGTTTAATGAGTCATGGTGTGATTCATCCATGGAGTTAATGATGCATTTATTATCTAAATGACTTATGAGATGAATCACCATGTGAGTTAATGAAGCATGATGATATATTATTATTTGTTATTCATTTAATAATATGATATGCTTCATATATTCACAATGATTTCATTATTTCAAAAGGATTCTCATTCTCACCTTCTTTCTCCTCAAGCTCTCTCTCTTCAAACCCTAACCCTAACCTCTCATGTGTTGAGATCAAGGGTTAGCAAGACTAAATGATCCATAATCCCACTCTATATTCCCTAGGTTGCTTTGATTAGCACTTTGAGTAACCTAGTTACCTCAAGTTAGAGGTCAAGCTTGGAGTAGTAGCTCTCGGGTGGATCTTCTATTACAAAGAGGAGGCCAACGAGGAGGTGGTCATCGAGAAGAAGAAGGACTTGGTTCATTAGGTATAATCTTCTTTCATAGTAGCTAATCCCTCCTATGATGTTGTTAGTTAAGGTTTGGCAAAGATCCGTAAGTTAGTCGATGTTAGCTTTGACAAAAATGATTGTTTTACCTATTCCACCTCCCCGCAACTCGTGGGGTGTCTAACGTCGACTTACAGTATCGATGCCCAGTCTCGAAACTCCCACGACTAGGGACATATTAAGTATGTGCTTATAGACCACCCAGCTCCCACGTATATGATCGCCATCATACTGCTGGTAGTCAAGCATGAATCCTATGGGCTCTATCAACATGTAATAGTGATCTGTAATGTCACCTAAAGTATGTACACGATGATAAAGACAAACCAGATAGCATACTATCATCTCGAGTAAGACTGTTCTACCGGTATAGGTCCTCTCTCAATCATTTCAATCACGTGCCTGCAATCCAATAATTGATTTGAGGGCACTATAGCCAACAATCTCCCACTTGCACTTAAGGCTAATTATTGCGGTGTCGCATACTCACAGCCCGTGTAATACCGAACACCCAACTTCTCTACTAATCAGTTTCACAAAGCTCGTTTGTAAAACTATTGTGTTCGAGAAATAGCCTCAGTGAGTGGATCCGCTCCAATATTTCTTTCTATGTCTCTCTTTATCTCAAGTTTGCGGAGAAAGCCATCTCCTGAAATGAGCAATACCTGTCTTAGAATATGTCTGGATATCTGATGGGACCTAGTTCATAAATGAACTCCAAATCTAGCAAACTTCTTAGACTGTATCGTCCACTGAATTTAATCAGTATCCTGCACCATACCTTCCTCAGTATTCGCTTGGACCACCTGTCCAACATACCGTCCTTCAAAAGAGGGAAAACTAAAACTCTGATAGTCACTCTGTCATCCAGGTCACTTTGGAAGCCTAAGCCTGGAATGATAACCGTCTCCCGAAGGAGGCTGTCGTTACTAAATCCCTAGAACACTCACTTATGTTCATAAACTGCTTCCGAACGTTTCTCCAGGATTGTATTAATATATAAACTTATTGCAGCTAGTGAAAAAACAACATTTGGTGTGGTACTTGACATCTCATGATTGACTCAATTGCCGAAGCAAGTGATATACCAATCATGCACATCCCTCTCCCCTTTAGTCTGTAAGACACCTTTAGAGAGGGTGACTCCATCACTTGCAGATACACCACCATGCCAGGAGTCGTCCATTCTAAAACACCTTTAGAATAGTGTCAAAGTACCCAGATTGGGAAACTACCCAAATCTAGATCTAAAACCATAGATCTAGTAACCAGAATACCTGATATTATATCCATATCCTATGTAGAGAAACTAATTTGTGACAACCACAGTATAACCGATCGTAGTATGAGAATTTCACTTCCTATAAAGTGCATGTCATCCAAATACCAGGACATCACACCCTACTACCTTCTTAATAGATTCATCTCCTATTCTGATGAAGTCAAAGCTTATGACTGTCACATCAAAAATAGATGATCTATCTCCGTTATACCTGCTTTAGTCTATAAATAGACATAAGCTACTTGTCCACTATGCTTCCGCTGCTCCCACTGACTACAACAACCCTCTGGTAGAGTCATATACACGTGCACTTCTAAAACTAGTTTAGATCGACGCTATACTCATCCTCATGTCGGGTCTCATAGTCTAGAATAACAGTAATAGAAAGTCTGGGTAAACAAGAACCTCCCTGCCATCGTTTCTGAGGATACCGAAGTACCTCTCGGGCACCTGAGGTTACCCACCATATCTGCGGAGTGGCTAATGGAATGTCAAAAACCAATTGAATGTTTAGGTTCTATTAAATCTCCAGTAATCATTTGTGGTTTTGGAATCACTTCCAGTTCTACCATACTCCCACTACTGTTTTCTGAAAAAAGTCCATTTTGCTAAAACTGTGGCGAGTCAAGAACAATATCACTATTGATCTTCCACATGGTAGAAAGTTATCCTTTGACATAGTCCAGGATAACTCACAAACAGTCATTACTGAAACGTGCATTGAGTTTATCCAGACTCTGGTTTCAAGCATAAGCCGGACAACTCCATATACCTTAACATCGTTAAGATATGAACCATTCTATATTCAATATAGAAACAGAGGCACTAATTTAATTAGAACCAGATTCAAATCATGCAGCTGTCTCCAGTACATGTCAACTAAATGGAGAGAGACCGATCGGCATTACTCAACTAGGAGTGCATCCAGATATGAGTAACCTGAAAGAGAAGTAAGTTCTCAAAACCATTACTATCAACGGAATACCAAACACAAGTATTTACATCTTCGATCACCTTGAAGAATCCCGATACTTGCAACACATGGTTCTCTACTTTATTCTTGTACCTATAACTTCTCAAAACTTGGACCTTGTATTTCTATGAAATACTTGTCTAAAATTGGAGAAGTCACAAGTAAACAGAACATAGCATGAGCACCAACCCCTCTGTCCTAATGGACACTGGACAACATAGAATACTTTGTATAAGTCTTCTGAGTTCAATAACTCAAACCATGTGCGTCGTAGGTTGAAAACTGTACTATGGTTAAGAAGAATTACACCGTTGTTGAATGCTCTTTACCTAATCATCAACTGATATAGGTAAATGTCATAAACATAATTTCAAAAAGTTATATCTCACTTTATAAAATAAACGTACAGATATATCAGTTTGAAACTGGTGCATAACTACGGATATTCAAAACCAAATATTTGTCGTCCGACAAAAACCCAGGTGATTTCCTCAAAATATCACTAATTACAACGAATTCCGATATAATGAGAATATAATCACCTAATTCCCAATATCTTACTCCCACCCATCATCTGTAAAACCATACAGATGTGAGAATCAAACCTGGTAAATACATACCCTGGAGTAAGAATCTGATTGGGAAATCAGTTTTCAATTAACAACTCACAGTGAAACTGAAACATGAAAATATTTCGAAAGGGTATCCGGGTATTCCTAGTAATGCATCTTCCACTATCCAAATTCATGAATGTAACCGTATATTTCATTTCCATCTCTCCAATCTTTTTATTTGTCTTTATTTATTACCTTCTTTACACCATATTTAGGCTAAATGGTTTTCTTCCTTCCCTACCTTTTGGCACCAGCCTAAGGTTTGAAAGAAGACTATCTAATAAATATAATAGGTGTACCCTCCTAATCCTAGGAGCCCTCGCAACCTGAGAGAAGGTAAAAGAAAAATACAACTGAATAATCCTTATTCTATTTTTCCTGAACCAGAAACCATTCTCGAACAGGAACAAATTCCTTCGAGTTCGTATGCAACTATACGATGGCTTATCCAATAAATGTGGATTTTCGTAGTGATACGGAATGTTCAGGAGAAATGCAAAGGTGAAGTAGGAGTGGCGATGATATACGTGGTTTCGTCGTGAATGATAGCATTCGCATTTTACTTTGCCCTCTTTCTAATCCCTTTATTTGTCTTTACTCATTACCTTCTGTACACCACACTTAGGCTAATTGGTTTTCTTCATTCCCCATCCTTTGGCACCAGCTTAAGGTTTGGAAGAAGACTATTCAATAAGCGCAATAGGTGTACCCTCTCCTATTCCTAGGAGCCCTCACAACCTGAGAGAGGGTAAAAGAAAAAGACAACTGAATAGTCATATTCAATTTCTCCAGAACCGGAAACCATTCTCGAATCAGAAAAAAGTTTCTTCGAGTTCGTATGTAACTATACGATGGTCATATCCAATAACTGTGGATCTTCGTAGTGATACGGAATATTCCGGAGAAAAGTAAAGGGTAAAAGTAGGAGTGGCAATGAAGCATACAACTCTGACAATCCAAAAGCCAGTGTGTTTTAAGAAGGTTCGGCTGACTTGGTTTATGAGTTCTAGTCTAGGGTCGAGCTATGGTCGCTGCCAAAGAGAGAGAGAGAGAAAAGAAACACTCAGCATGCACTCTAACCTAGATCAGAATGGTTAATCACTTTACCTAATCAGGATGGCTCCCACTGTTTACTCGAATTCTCCTCCAAACCCACAAAAAGAATTTGTCGGGATCATCTAAAATCACCCGAGGAGTAAACCAACTCATCAGTGGGAATCGGGATCCAACTATCATCGCATGATAACTTGATGGAATCCACTCAAGTTATCATACTCCAGAAGGTATGCGCATGCCTGGCAAGTTTCAGTTTCTTTAGAAACTCCCGATGTGATTTTTACCCCATGCTCTTATGACCTTGACTAAGGCTAACAAATCATAAGTCACATGTCAAGTTCTACCCATCATTGTCCAGGTTAATTTGAACCCACCCGTACTCGTCCGTGACTAAGGATAACAAGGTTGTACGACTGTCCCAAACCAACGCATCTATCTATGCAACAGAAAAGTAACAAATAACCACCATACACTATGCCTTGACTAAGGCCAACAAACATTGCATGAATACTAAGTGCTACCCGTCTGAAATGACGGAGGGCTACGAATGGTTTTTGGCGAAAAACCTTTAACGTATGAACTTGATATCGTTGAAGGAACCGGATAGCTTTACAAATATATATTGGCGAAAATTTTTGCTAAAGAGGTCACTCCCAGTGAAGGGATCTCGGCTCTTTCCTCGTAGAATGAGGTGCAGGATATTCCGAACTGAATATCACGATGCAAAGCAAAAAGTAATCGACTATAGTGAAGTTATTATCCTAACGCAAACTTCTGCCCAAGAGGTCACTCCCAGTGAAGGGATCTCGGCTCTTGCCTCGTCGAATGAGGTGCTGGATATTCATAACCGAATATCGCTGTGCAAAACAAAAGAAAACGTCCTTGTAATAACAACTTTTGAAAATTTGTTCCAACAACATCAAATAGATTTGTTTTCCTTGCATTGATCAGAATCAACGCAGTCCCATCAATTAATCACACCAGAAAAGAACGAAATTATGATGTACGTATATGCCATCCGCATTCGCCATTGGGCCCCGTCATCACCCGTTAGGTTACTTAACTAACGACAGAGCGGGGGATGGACTAGCGCGGGTGCAAAACATATACAACATCTAATAGTATATATTAATATATATAACAATCGTCCCATGAATGATATAAATCAACATCACAGAAAAGTGATAAGCATCACAGAACAAACAGATAATCTGGAAGCCCCGGGTTTACTTTGAGCCGCAAATGAAACCCGACGTTCCCCGGTCGTGTGGATAGCCTGTGCAATGAAAACCTAGACCCCTATGAGTGTGGCAAGTTACCCGCCAAAACCAGAAGTGAGGTAACCCCCTTCATCAAAGTGAATGGGCCACCCGGTACTTCAAGAAATCCGGTAACTTGAGCACCCCTCCGTGGGTCAACCTATACCCCTACGAATGCGGCGAATAGCCCGTCAATTCTAGAGTAAGGTCCCCTCCGTCTCAACGCCATGAGATGCAAACCCGTTGCCCTCTAGAACCCGGCTATTCGTGCACTCCACCGCGGGGTAATCCTAGTACAGAAAAGAAAATAATATGTACAAGGGTGACATCGATCTCAACCCGGTCGTGCCCCAAACAAATAATATATAAAAAGGCAGCGACGGCAGTCTACATGTCGGACGCTCACCCCGCAATATCAAATGTACAAATGAAACTAAACTGCACTACCATTGCACCCAAGGCTATCCATCATGACAATTCGCACAAACAATAACCAGATTTATCCACAGAAATAAGTAACTGAATCAAGTGTGTAACCACGTCTAATTGAGCATATAGCAATTAGACAACGTTACCAACACATCCATGCATGCAAACGAAGTCACGACATTAGAATTTCAAAACACAATTAGCGCACATCCTAAATATACTAAGGATCAAAAACCAAGTGCACTAAACATCCAAAAAAGTCGAGTTTTGAGCCAATTCAGAGGTCCGAATCAAAACGAAACGCGTCCGAACCTTCGTGGGGAGTTAGAGCACAAAATTAACTTCGAGTCGGGATGCCTAGAGGGGGTACCCTACCCCCGAGTCCACCATGAGGTGGCCAGAGGGTGAGGCAGACCCGAAACTGCCCATGCAGGGGCAGTTTTGGGTCCCACCCCCAAGACCACCTTGTGGTGGTCTTGAGGAGTGGGAACAACAGTTCGGTCCCCCCGAGGTCTCCCCGGGGTGCCCACGCAGCACCCCACAGTTTCTCGGTTCAAACCGAGAGCCCGCAGAGTGTGCAAACATCTCAAAACTAAAAAATTCGGGACTGTTTTTTCGACAGTTTTCGATGCCCGAAAAAACGTGAATTCTAATGTCGCAACTAGCTAGTTTAAGGTGTTTGGACGGCTCTAATACCATGTTGGGTTTTTCCGGCACCCCGGCCATCAAACCGTGGCCAAATGCGGAACAAAAATTTTCAAAACTTTGGCGCAAACAAAACCCGCACAAGATCGAAACAAAAACCTATACTAGCAAGCAATATAAAGAAGTTAGAATGGTTATACCGAATGAATCAAGTCCTTCGGGTATTCAAATATCATCCCAAGCTCCTAGTAGTTGCGGATCGAGTTTGGTTGCCGGTCTTCCTCCATCTACGATGATCCACTCTAGGAAAACGGCGCAAGCTTCAACCTCACCAAGCGAGGCAACCGACGCTCCAAGGTTGCTAGCAATGGAGAGTGGAGGTGTAGGATTATCTCACTATAATTTTTCTCTCATCACAAATGCTCAAAGTGCAACTCAAGAAGATGAAGGAGGTGAAGAAACGTGTAGCATGAGCAACTAAAGAAAATGGCTAAGTGTTTCTCCAAGTGAGAATGTAATGAAGCAAGTGAAAAAAATCAAATGAGCAAGCCTTCTTATTCGAAAATGATGGCAACCCCTCTCTCTCTCTCAATCATGCACACAAAAAATATCTCCACTCATTTTTGTAATAAAATAAAGCCATGTGATACCTCTCTAGATGCTTAACAATGTTCATGCCACCTCACTCCTCCACCTCATTTGTAAAACAAATGAATTTCCAAAAAGGAAAATCATACAAATGAGATGTCCACTTCTAGAAGTTATTCCATATAAATACGGAATACAACCCGGTACATGTATCGAAATACATATACGCGTATTCGTACAAAAATACAAATAGCCAAGAGAGAAAATGAATGGTGAAAAATAATACTAGAATACATATATAAATTATTAAATCAAAACCCGATTTAACAATCCGGCTTAATCCTAAGACGCTAGCATTATCAACCGTCCGATTAAAGTCTGTGTAGCCTGTACACATATTTAATCAGACACCTGTATGTACCAACATACTTCATCTAGACCATATCGCTTGAACCGTAAAAACCCTCTATGTGGGACTCTAAAGACTCATCAACACGCCGGTAGTAGGTTTAACCACAAGTACGTCAGCGGCACTACCTGTACGTAACGGCTACCCAGGTATTGACCGAAAGGAAGGCCGACGAGCAAACTCATCCATACCCCTACTGAGCCTGACAGTGACAATCTCCGTACAGTCCGGTCTGTTCATCTATGAGTATCGCATATCGAGTCTAGGGGGTGGATTAAGTCAGACCCCTAATGACGCAATATTTAGTGTCGGTATGAAGCCTATCAGCACCTGAGAAACTACCGATCCTAGATCAGTAATTCTCGTCTATCTTGGCCAAGGATTTCTGGCGATGGCCACCCGTGCACTCCGCGACATCAACCCCCAATACCGGGAGAGACGAATTCCCTGACGATCCGCTCACTGCCTCCATGTGGCTCGGGACTGTACCCAACTAAAACATGTTTGCACGACTCCTTTGAGCTGTGGTTGGGTAGTAATCAAAGCATAGTGGGAACTCACACGAGACATAAGACGATCTCAGGTCGATAGACTAACCTGTTCACATGTCACCTGGGAACTGCTATCTGACAATAGCTATAATACCAACTAGCATGTTCCCAGCGAGTCCGTCCGGTGTACTCATAACCCAATGAGCACCTGTATATATCTTAAGTGAACCAACTGACACCAATGGCTTGTGAGACCGGCCACCGCCCCTCGTCGGGGTCTCGATCAGTATACACCAGTCTACTCTTAGAGTATCGATGCCCAGTCTCGAAACTCCTACGACTAGGGACACATTAAGGATGTGCTTATAGACCACCCAGCTCCCACGTATATGATCGCCATCATACTGCTAGTAGTCAAGCATGAATCCTATGGACTCTATCAACATGTAATAGTGATCTGTAATGTCACCTAAAGTATGTACACGATGATAAAGACATACCAGATAGCATACTGTCATCTCAAGTAAGACTGTTCTACCGGTATAGGTCCTCCCTCAATCATTGCAATCACGTGCCTGCGATCCAATAATTGACTTGAGAGCACTATAGCCAACATGAATAACGAAAACACGACAAAGGCACTCCCGATACACGCAATCTCGATTTCCTTCTCCGAACTACCTTAAACCCCGAAACAATATGTTTAAGTTGAGTTATCAGTTATTAGTTAGCACACAGAGCCAATCAAGACATGGAAAACACGTTCTCTTTCCAAATCGGGTCATTACTCATTAAAACATGTCAAAACGGTTTACTATATCAAGTATTCAAGTGAAATACAGATTTTAGAAACTTAAGGGTATTTTAATGAAATTACGGGTTTTCGAAACCTCAGGGTATTTATGTGAAAATACAGTATTTGAAAATCTTATGGTATTTATGTGAAAATATGGTATTTGAAACTTTAGGATATTTTATTGAAAATACGGTATTTGAAACCATAGAGTACTTTTAGTGTAACAACGTAGTTTAGAATATATTTCATGGAATAAAATAGTTTAAAAGTTCGCTTTCAATTCGGGCAGCACTTCGGCTTGTAAAACGGTGTTTTACCAATCTAGAAACGGGCAGCATAACGGCTTATGAAATAGCGTTTTCTTAGTTTACATTTTTGCAGCATGACGACGTGTTTATGTTCGCGAGGGAAAATAGTTGAAGGGGGATAGGTCGTTATCCCATGTTCTTTTAGTTGTGTGGATCAAAAGCTAGATGCAACTTGATTAGTAGTTAATCGTGTTTATCAATTAAAACTAAACTAACAACAGACAATTATAACTGTGTTAAGATTTTTGAGTGAACAAAATTATTAGATTATACTAGCATGAAAATAAGAAGTGAAGGGGATAAGAGGGAAGATTGAGAATTCTATCTTGAGACGATTAACAAAAAGGACATCGGTACATCGCTTCATACGGAAACGCGGATAGCGTCGCACTCAGATGGATAGTACCACTGCGTTGGCGTCGAATGAAAAAAGAAGTAGGTATTTTTTCGGATTTTTGCAAGGAGAAATGGGTGAGAAAAACACAAATAAAAGGGAGCTATTTATAGGTTTCAAAAACTAACCCCCGAGCCAACCAGGAGCCGCCATCCCCGCCGCTGATCGCGTGCCTGCCGCCACTACTCACCCTCAGCAGTCGGATCAAGCGATCGAACGGCCCATTTGCACCCACATGGGTGCAAGCCGCCCACGCGCAAGCGCGTGCCTACGCACGCGGCCATGTGCTGGCACATGCCAGCACGAAGCGGATGCAACCAGGCCGGGCCGGGCCTCGTGGGCTGGCCTGGTGAGCCTGGTTTTGGTTTTGGGTTTAAAAAAGTGGTGGCGAATCTGTTTTCTTTCTAAAAGTTTTATTAAAAATACTTTTAATTATCTAAAAATAATGAAAAATTCTGAATAAATATTTTATCATTTTCAACCATTTTCTCCTTAAAAATAATTCCTTTTTCTGAAATCCACTTACTAAAATAAATCTTCGAAAATACTTAAAAATATAATTAAATTCTTTTCTTCTCTCAAAAATTATATTAATTATATTTAACTCAAAATTACCATTTTCCAAACTTTTCCATCCAAAAAAAATACTAAAATAAGCATGAAGATACGAAGGAAAATTATACGAAGACTTTATTAAGACATAGACAAAATGAAGACGTTATGGTCTACCCTTCTTAAAACAATTTCGTCCTCGAAATTATAAAGGAGATTGTAAGGACTGAGCTAAAAAATAAGGGTAGTGTTATCTCAAAATAAGTTCTTCAATACAGTTTCTCTAAAACGATTCTCTTTTATAAAACCAAACGAACATAAATGAATTCAACAAAATTCTCTTTTATAAAATCTTATAAAATCCAAAAATCACAAAAAAGTTCTATTACTTTAAATAAAATAACCTAGCTCAGAAATATGAACTATAAAGATATATATATACATTTGTTGCAATATATAATAAACAACAACAACACAATAAATCTAACACAGAAAACCATATGCCGTAAACAAAAATAATGATTAAATAATAATGACAATAATGGTAAACTAATAATAACATACAATATTCAAAATGTATGAATAATGCAAAATAAACAATATGACCATAAAACAAGCATCCTCAGACATAAATATATTATATAAAAACACATGATAAAAAATAACGATACTATAAAACTTGTGTAAAATAACCTTTCATAAAAAAATATTTTTCCTCAAATAAATGAAATCTAAATTTCTTTTCTCCAAAAATATTTTAAATAAGAAACCTCTTTAATACAAGGTTATATATTTCCTTAGAATAATATTTCTAAAAATCATTTCCAAGAAATTCTTTTTCTTTTCTTTTCAAATAAAATCATTTATAAATCATTTTCTATTTATAGAAATTATGTTAAATGTTTCTGAAATAAGAAAATATTTGACAATCATTTTCTTCAATATAATTTCAAAAACTCTTTTAATAGAAATTATTAACATTAAAATACCATGAAAGAAATGTTTTGTTCCAAAAATAAAATAGGTTTTTATTTAGTATATGAAAATTACGATCATTACGATCTACCTTCCTTAAAAATTTCGTCCTTGAAATTTTCAAAAGGAGGACGTCGTAACAGGGTAAGAAAAGGTAAAGATACCGCAGTTGTAAGACCTCTTCACGCTCCCAAGTATCGCTTCCGAATGTTGGTTTATCATCCAATGGAAGGAGAAAAGTTAAGGAAAGTTCACGTTATAATGAATTAGGAAGACATAAAACCAAGAGATAATTCTGAATCGAAAAGGTTTGAAAGCAGGAACATCGAGTGCAAGAGATAGTCAGATAGCCTAAGAGGTGTGAGCAAGATTCAACTGACTAGAACATTCAAGAAGACGGTGTTCACACCAGAATATTACATTTAATACCGTCCATTCTTATGCACATTTGTATATAGGTAAGTGCTTTTGATTCATATTTGCTACATGATTACAGGTAACAAGTTCTCAGTCCAGAACAATGCAAATTATGCACAATCTCTACAGTTATGACAAAATTCAGATCAACTGTCAAAAACAGATAAAATCCAGCTTCCGGTCATCCACACCTGGCAGGTGCCACTTACCAGTACAAGGGACAAGATCAAGCGATGGTCATTCATGTCTGGGACAAGCACAGAGCACGAGGGTGGCAACACAAGGATCAAGACGGCAACGCGGAGCTCGAGGGAGATGAAGGCCAAAAGACAAAAATAGTTACCATTTTGGACTGTTGTGAATCTAAGAATATTTTTGAAATATTTTGCAAATTTGAACCTGTCAAATAGAAGAAGAAACCAACACGAGAATGCACAAGATAAACGGCGTGCCAATTCCACAAAACGACCGCGGAAGGGCGAAATTTAGGCTATAATGGCGGCGGATCCGCGGCCTCATCATGATGTCTCTCGAAGAAATTTCAGGGGTGTTTTTTTAATTGTATATGGGCTCAGAATATTGCCGTAGGGTTTTACTTGTCTGCCTATATATACTCCATATGTGCGCCAAACCAATCATGCTTTACTTTTCTTAGGATTAGTGTAGTTTTCATCTTCTCCGTCATCCTTTTTCCATTGAAATGTAGTGAGAGTTTTTGAGTGGATGAATGATGAAGATGAGAGTTTTATTTTACATTGTATCTTTATTTTCTTGCATTGTATTTTAATTCTTAGTATAATTTTTATTACTTGTTTGTTAAAATAGTTGTTAGTTTTATTGTTCTTCTTTTCTTCTCTTGTAATATCTATTTTTAAGCCATAATACTCAATGGAGTCCCTTACTTAGGTGAGAGTCTAAGTAGTTAACTTGCTATTTTTGTTCTAATCGTATTCTTCCATTCTTTCTTCTCTTCTTCTTATTTTATTTTTTTCTTGTGTGAGTAGTTTACTCACTTGTTAGGATTAAGGAAGGATGGTATGAGGGATGGAAAAATCCCGTATATTTCTTTTCGCCAAACAACTTGAAGTTGAACTTAGACCAAACAAACACAACCCTCTTCCTTAGGCGCGCTATAAATAACATATAACCGCGAGCTAAGTCGAGAATTCCTTTAAGCGCACTATAACGTGACATATAGTTATGACCTAATTGGAGACTTGTTGTGTGTGTTTAGCCCAGGGTTGGAAATAAGAGCATGAAACGGACGTATAAGGGACACTAGGAATAGATTTAGCATTGAAAAGCTTGCTTAAACTCGTAATTACCGTTCCTATATCCTCCTAATTCCCGTTACTTCAGATTATTTCAACATCATTTCAATAATGGCACAAGACAAGCACACGATTAATTTCTAACTCTTCTAACTAACCCTAACCCTAATAAGTTCTCTTGAACATAAACATTTAGGATAGAATTGAACAAACTTATACATTTTTACTTGACTCGTCTAAAATAAGTACGGAGTACTAACCATCTCCCAGTGGACAATCCGTACTCAACCGTCTAGCTACATGCGTAACTGTCTTGATTGCGGTAAGTAGGAACATATAGAACGCATGTCACAGACCTACCATTCAAATGGCGCCGTTGTAGGGGAGACGGTAAAAAATTTCTTTCTTTTTGTTCGGCTTAATTTTTGTAAACAAAAAAACAAACGTCATCTTGTTATTCTTTGATTTTTTTGTGCAAGTGTGCAGGATAGGAAAAAGAGCAAGTCCATTGCCAAAATCGTGGAAAGTTTGAATCACATCTCGCAGCTACACCGCGGCGGATCAAGGCGAAATCGTACCAAAATTTGGAGCAAATCCATTGAACAAATCGAGAACCAGAGACTGAAAACCAGAAGAACAGAACAAGAGAAGTGCATCGAAGAAATTTGGAGACAAGATTCAAGTATTCCACTGTGCAACCGCGATCTTCCAGTTCATTTTGCAGCCGATCCGCGGTCAAAAAGTGGCTTTAGAGCCCCAAATTTTTTGTGAGTCCTTCGCTTCTCCCGAATCCCCCTATGAGCTTCACTGGTTTGCCTTTTCTGTAGTATTCTTTGCGCAAACTCTCTCTCCCTTTCCAATAAACTGTTTTGTACAGGATTCTTTGCACCGCCGCCAATTAATTTTTTTTGTTATTTTAGATTTTGATTGTTTCGTCGCTTTGCATCAAATAAATAAGGACATAAATGGGATATAACACCAATTCAGATTGGTTGGGAATTTCATCGCCCTTCCTAAGACCCCAAAAATCACAAAAAACATACGTGTTATCTTGAGCTAATTAAAAAATATCTAGATCAAACCTATAAGGGCTTGTAGCGCTTATTTAGAACAAGTGAAGGTTGTGGGGAATCGGTCGTTTATCTAAACTTGAATTTATGGTGTCTAGGCTAGACAAGTGAGGAGATAATTTTAAAAGGCCCGTCTCACGGTGATTCATGAGCGGAACCCTCCTTACCTCACTTGTGTTTACCTGGTTACAATTGGCAGTGAAGAGGCGATTCGATGGTCATCCTGCAACTTATCACTTGGAAGTCTAGGAGCGGTCTAGTTGGAATTTGAAGACTCTAGATCAAGATATTGCTTGTGCATATTGTGATTATGATTATGATTGTTTGAAGTTTAGTCCCATAATTCCATACTTTTCAAAAAAAAATTCAAAAATCCAAAAACTCTAAAAAAAATTTCAGAAATTTATAAAAATTCACCCACCTTCCACCTTACCTATTTTCCACTCCTATCATAGGTATCCCTAACCGACCTACTCTTGTCGGATTTTGGTACCCTCAACCAGATATTTCATCATACAGTTCTTTCTTTGGTAGAACTTCTAACGATGCATCCATACCAAAAATTTCTTTGAAAGATCGCATGGACGCTTCTCGACAAAACAATTGGATACCACAATCCACTTCGTATCAACCGTTTCAAACTCTCACACTTTCTTACATTGATACCCCTTCTGAGAGTCCTATGGAGACTTTGAAATTCATGTCTATTGTTGAACACATTGAACAATTCTGTAGCCGATATTTCACTTCTTTCACCACTCCAAATTCTTTAGGACATCACTCCTAATCACCTTCTTATCAAAGTGTTGATCCTAATCATCTCCATTCTACGCATCCATTCAATTCCTATCAATCCTACCCGAGTTTTACATCTTCTATAGACATTTTTTCTGAACATCCATTTGGGAGTTTCACGTATCCAAACAAAATCGAATCTTTTACTGAAACCCTTTCACAACCCATGTCGAGTCTTGAAAGAACATTGGAAAAATTTCAGGTAGCTTCGTGCCAAAAAGTTGAGGAATTGAAAGAATCCATGGCCGCACTCATACAACTTAACGAACCAGTAGCTAGTTTCCAACTAGCTCAAATTTTTACAATGTATGATGAGGCGATAGGACAATTTGATGATTTGAGTAGTGAAAGTGAGCAATCCACCCTTCAGTATCAAAGCTATCCATTCCCAATTGAATTCTACAGCTCCAGTTTCAAAAATCTATTGAGTACACTAAATAATTCACCAATTGCGGATAGAATGTTTGATGAGTTGTGCGACTACGTAGTGTTTGATTTACCCGATTGTGAAGGGTCCATTTCAAATGAAACCGATACCACTCCCTTTAATATCTACACCTCCACTCTAAAAAACAACCGATTGAAAACTATAATTTTGATAAGGTGTCTGAGAAATTTAACTTTCACTTGATTGGGGATACGACGCAGGGGATAACTTTGATGATGAACCCACAATCTTGGATGAGTTTTTCTCGCCAATTCAACAGTTTCCTTCATATCCAAGTGGGCATCATCCTCAACCATTACCTGTTTTTCCCGAACCCCATGTGCGTCTGGATGTTATTGATGATGATAAATGCATGGATGAGTTGAATTTTGAGGAGAATTTTGAGGATATCTTTGAGATGAACTCGTTATTTTGGATGAGTCGGATGTTCCGATTCATCATGTTCCTTCCATTGACTGTGAACATTCTCCAGAACACTTAACCGATACCATTTCTCAATCACTTTCTCCCATCTTTGCCATCGTTTCCAAATTTCAAGACGACGTATCAACTTCGTCTCTCATATCTGGTGTCCCAAGTTCAGTCGGCCTATGTTTTCTTGCGAATTTTGAGAGGTTTGACCTCATTTCTCAACGGATTGAAAAATTAGTACAGTTAGAAAATTCTAGTTTCATATCATTACAAACTGTACTAATCTATACAATCAAATTTCTACCTTAAGTTTGTGCTCCATTTCTTTCTCCCCTCCGTTCATCTTCTTATCTACCGAGACCGTATCCCATTTCCACCCACACACGGTCTCATATATTCTTCATTTTTTCTCTCTACACGTTCTTTCTCCAACCATGGTATAATCACGATACAATTTTTGAATAGTTGGTATTAACTTTTGGTCCGTGTAAGGCCTTGTATAGATTGATGATGTTTCCTCCCCCCTAAGTTTGAACTTCAATGCTTAAACAGTGGAAACATCGTTTCACTTAAATTTGGAGGGAAACCTTTTTGTGTGTGTATATTTTTTTTTTTGCCTTTTTTCTTGTATTAAAAAAACAAGGGAACCGAAAAATTTTGACCCTTCAACAATTTTGACTCTCTTTGTGTGGATGACAATGAGGGCACTGTCAAGTTTAAGTTTGTGGGTGTGCTCAGTAAGTTTTCTATCTTTGGATTCATGTGTATATTTTGCATTTGCATACTTATTTGAAAACCCATAAAAACTGAAAAAAATTCCAAAATATATAAACCTTGTCGTCAAGTTAGCTAGCATGGTAATTTAGATTTTATTCCAAAATTTTAGCTTGATAGGTTAGAAATAACTAAATGCTAGGCTTACGAATTGAAAACCCTAAAAATAACCCTCCTTGAGTCTAACCGTAGTAAATATACGTCCTTGCAATTTTTTAAAAGTAAGTATCCTGGAGTTCAGTTCTTGAGTTAAATTGAGATGAAGGGAAAGTATTGAATGCTTTATTGAAGGATAAGTCTGAAAAATAGTTCCTATTCTTGAGTCCAAATTCAGAAAGTATATACCTTACAAACTGCACTTACATGTACCTTGAAACTTGGGATAGTTAAGGATACCTAAAAATACTCTTGCCTGAAAGCCTAGTATGAAAGAAAAAACGGTATTTATAGCTAACCACTCAAAGAGTATCGCTGAAAAATATATCCGGTCTTAAAATAAAAAAAGAGAAGAAAAAGGGAAAAAAGGAAAAATATATATTGGAAGACCTGGAAACTGCTATTTTCGCCATAATAAGCTCACACATTCGGTAATCGGCTGATTAGTCCCTCAGTAACCAATAGTAGTTGTTAGTTATATGTATACCCTAGAGGCCATTAATGTACATGGGATGTATATTATAGTGGATGCTTGGACATATATAGGGAGGACTTTCTTGCTCGATATAATAGTATGCTATCTGGTTGATCTTTGTCTTAACATGCTGACTTGTATATGTGATACTGTCTTGCTCTCACATGTTGACAAAGCCCTTAGGATGTGTACTTGACTACCAAGACTATGATAGAGATCATACTAGTGGGGCTAAGGTTAGTCCACAAGTACACCCTATAATTGTTCCTAGTCGAGAGAGTATCGAGACAGGGCATCGACACTCCAGAGTAGACTAGCATATACGCGTCTCGACCCATATGATGGGCGATGGATGATCCCATATCCATTGGTGTTTGACATCAGAGAAGGTATACGGGTGCTCAGTGGAGACTGGATACACTGGACGGACTCGCCGAGAACTCCTAGATGGTATTATACCTATCGTCGGATAGCAGTTCTCTGGTGACACTGGTACGGGTTAGTCTGTAGACCCGAGATCGTCATAGAGTCTTGTGTGATTCTGTTCAGTTGATAAAACTGCACACTTGTATTACATTTTTCCTACCATTTTCATATTAAAAAAGGACTATATTATAATATATTATACATATGAGGGTTTATGTGTAAAAACATTATTTTCCATGTGTTAATATATTTTAATTATCATTTGGTAGGAAAATGTATGCAAATAATATTATTGATCTAATCCTAGTAGAACAAAGTCTACTAAAATCTTATTTGAGTTGTTGTGCAGAATATTTCCAAGTTGTTATGAAGGATTTAACAAACAAATCAATTTGTTGAAGAAATCTTGCCAAATTAAGAAGCAAACTTGGAGACCAAGTCTGGAAGCAACAGAGAAAAGATTTTCAGATTCTGAAGATGCCTAGGATTGCCATATGTCACCAGATGAAAGCCCAAGAAAAAGAATCAAATGATCCCTACCCTTGAGCGCGGATCCGCGGCCAAACCCATCCTGGGGCCGCGGATCCGCCGCAATTTGAGGAGGTTAGAGTGCAAGATTTTGGGGCATTATTCTTTGCTGAATTTTACCAAGTTTTCAACAATAAGATTCTGGGTTTTCACTATAAAAAGGCACCGAGAGCCTCTTGGAAAAGGTATCAAGCCGACGAGATCACGAAGTCCAAGACGGCTCACGCATCCAGGCTGATCATCAACGGTTCATCTACCTCCTTGGAAGAGATCGAGAAGCAAACTAGGTTTTTGTAATCATTTTCTAAGGAATCAAAGTGTACTTGATCTTGTTGATTAATAAAGGTAGTTCTTTTTCTTATTCTATTTCTTCGTAGTTTAATTATGCAATTTCTCTCCATCTCTTTTTCTCCCAACATGCGCGAGTAATTCTCCGCTTGTTAGGGTTCGTAGGATTAGGGTAGGTTAATGGATGATGAAAATAATTAAACCCTTTTTAAGTCCTATAAAGTTTAGGAACTTTATCAAAATAATCATTAACATCCTAATCGGGCGCGCTATCAATTCTTTGCTAGTTCCGACCGCGATTAGAGATTAGATTAATGATTGTTTTGGTAAAGGCTAGATATGAACGGAGTTCCGTGTCAAGATAAGGGTTACGAGTGGGATTCCTTTTCCCTCCAGAAACCCTAATCTACACGCATCATCGTCGTTCTAGTTCTAAACTATTAATGGATAAAAAGGGTAACTTTTAATTAATCTTCCATAACTACTAAATCCTAACGAACCCTACAAGCCCTATTATTATATTATTTAAATCTCTAAAATAATCTAGATCTATATTTAACATTCTTGTTTAAAGTAGATCTGGAAACTTTTCACAAAATTCTTTATTCCTCCTCTCTTTCTCAACACATCTAAAGTAAGAATAAAAGGTTCCACGTTTCCCAGAGGACGACCCGTACTCATCTCGGTCTAGCTACGCGCGACACCGTTATTGATTGCGGTTAACTACAAACACTTTTTCACATCAATCAAATGGCGCCGTTGCCGGGGAAACATGCGTAATTTTTTATTTTTACTATTTGTGTTGAATTCTTAGACGAGTCATATCATTATTAAAACAAAACTGCAAATTGTATATTTAACGATTATTGTGTGAATTTTTGCGAGGAAATCTGGAGTCACGGACTTGAGGAAACAGGAGATCTAGGGTTCACGCTTCTCTGGTAAGATTCTAACTCCCTTCTCTCTCCTCTAAAATCCAATAAAATCTATTTTCTGCAGGATTCTTTGCAAAATATCGCCGCTCAAAAATCTTTTTGCAAAGTTTTGTTTTTCGGTTTGTTTTTGCATATTTTAATACGGATCTTTAAGGGGCAAAGACCAAATCAAGATTAGGTGGGGATTTCATCACCCTTCCTAAGCCCCACAAATCACAAACCTAGCATATAGAACAACCCTTCATTAATTTAAAAAATATCTAGACCAGACTCTAAGGACTGTCGAGCTCAATAGGAAAAAGACTAGTATAGGCATCGGCCGTTTATCCTAACTGACATTGCGGTGTCTAGGCTAGTGGTTTTTAATTAGGCCCACTGTAGTGGTGGTTCCTTCCCACTTACCTGGCCGTACTTGTCCGTGAAGAGGCGGTTTGAGGTCCTATTTCTAGCCTTAGTTAGGAGCTGTCTAAAGACTGGACCTAGGTAACCATAGTTCTAGGGTTGTGCATTTTTTTTGTGATTTGTCTAAATCCGTCATTTTTCAAAACAAACCAATTACTTTCTCTCCTTTTTACCCCTTCCCCCTTCTTCTCTTCTTATAATGGGTGACCTAAACAGAAGAACACTTGCCGAGCTTTGCTGTCCACAACCAGATATCTCTTGTTTTCGAAATCCCTTCGGTATACCGTCCGGCTCTTCCATGTCCTTAAGAGATCATATAGAACAAGCAGGAAGAAACAGTTGGCCGCCTCAGTCCAGGTCTTATCAACCATATCCTAATCCTACACCTGTTTCAGTTCATACCCAGAGTGAGGAAGCCCCTAGACGAATGTCCATTGCTGAGCACATAGCTAGGTCTAGAGGCCAAAGTTTCAACCCGGACCAATATCAACCATCACCACCACTGTCCGGAGAAGAGTTTGATATGCGGTTTGTGGCATATAAGATGTCTGTTGAAAATAGCCAACCAACCAACCCATATCAATATTCTTCTTATCATAATATTGATCCTACTCCTACCCAAGTTCCGCAACCATTCTATTCCTATCAATCCAATCCGACTTTTCCACCTACTCTAGACAGTTCTTCTAATCAGTCATTTGGGAGTTTTAATTATCCACAGGAATTTCAATCTTATACTGAAACCCCTTATCAGCCCAAGACTAGTCTGGAGCAGACATTAGAAAAATTTATGGAAATGTCAAACCAACTTATGAAGGATTTGGGTAGTAAGACAGAACTGTACCTCCAAACTGAAATCCACAACTCCAGTTTCATAGATTCATCAAGTACACCAAATAGAATGACTGATAAGTTGTGTGACTTTGTAGTGTTTGATTTACCCAACTGTGAAGGGTCCCTTTCAAGTGAAACCATACCCAACCCTTGTGATCTCTACACCTCCACTCTTGAACCAAAACTGATTGAAAACCATACTTTTGATGAGGAGTTTGAGAATTTTAACCTTCACTTGAATGAGGTGATTGACGTTGGGGATATTTTGATTGATGAACCCGAAATTTTGGATGATTTTGGCCCACCAATTCATCAAATCCTTTCACTTCCTTATGGTCATCATCTTGAGCCTTTAATTCTTCCCGAATCCCAAATATGTCTTGAAGTTGATGATAATGGTATACCCGAAGATCAGACCGAAATACAACCTCCATCTTCCACATCTGGTTCAGCAACACTCGACATACCAATTTGTTTACCCATTTCACCTTCTACTTTCTCCGGTTCTTCTTCTGTTCCTATAGTTTCAGTGAGTTTTGATAAATCACAATCCGTTAATTCAAGTTCAGTAATACCGGAAATTCAACTTGATTTGAATATTTTTGAAAAAGAGGTAGATGAGTTTTTCGAGTCCTCTACCTCAGTGATTTTTTATGAATCAAGTAGAATAAATTCTGGCACAAAACTCTTTGACAGCAAAATGTTCAATCACACCATTGATAAAAGTTTTGAAGAACTTTTTGCTGACGAACTTGAATTTTTAAACAATATTGATTTTGTGATTGATCAATCTCCACCTCTAGAGGTTGAACCATCACCATTCCTTCTTTCTAATCATTCACATTCATCCTCATTCTTTCTTTTCTCTAATTTCAAACCCTTTCCAGACCACCTCTTATGCCTTCCCCACTTTTTCTTGAGTCGATACAACACATTCTTCCACCAACCTATACGCTATACTAATAAAATCTTTGAATGGTTGGTGTTAACTTTTGGTCTTTGTAAAGTCTTACTTTGACCAAATGACTCACCCCCTCTTAAAATGCTTCGTATTGTCTAACTCATGTTTGAGGGGGGGGGTATATTTTTGGCTCTTGATCATAACTTTTGTCCTCAAATTTGTGAGCCAAAAATAAGTTTGGGGGAGCATTTTCACTTTTATATATTCTTGCCCCCATTAATATTTTCCTCCCAAGTCTACAGGTTTTTTAGCTTAACAGATGACATCAGTGAGGACACTGCTGTAAACAGGTTTGGGGGAGGTTTGTGCTTATTTACACATCAATTTGCATAATATTTTGCATAAGCACAACATTTCAAAAAATTTAAATTTTTTTTTCTTTTATAACAAAAGAGTAGAAAGTGAAACATTACATCCAAAAGATAGGAATAGTTTAAGAAAACCAAGAAAATTAGAAGTTTTCTTATACGAACTAGTAATAAGTAGTTATGAGCTGTTGTCCCAAGGGTTAGTAAGATGAAGGAAGTCACTAATCTGAGGATAAAAATAAGTCTGAAAAATAGTTTCTATTCTGGAAGCCAAACATTTGAATGTTGATACCCTACAATATACACCTACACACGTCTTGAAACTCGGGATAGTAGAGGATACCTTGAAATGTTCTTGTCTAAAAGCCAAAGTATGAAAGAAATGATGAAGAAAATATAAAATGGTGAAAAGAAAAAAATGAACACAGGTTTTGTATCGCCAAGGCAGCAATAAAAAAAATACAGCGAGGGTGCCTCTTCACCTAGTGCCCTAAGGCCAACTGGTCTGGGAGTCACTGCTAAGCCTTAGGTGGTGCAAGACAAGGAAAATATTATCACCAAATCTGCAAGCACATGAGTAATCGGTCGGTTAGTACCTCAAGAAGTATTAACGGTCGCATGAAAATGTGTAAGCAATTCTAAGTATTCATCAAAGTAAAAAGTACTAAGGTAGATGGACAAGAGTATGATAGCTTGAATTGAATTCTCTGAGTGTAGGGATGTTCTTTACACACACGTGGGGTTATATGATCAATGTTTGGACAAAAGGTAGGAATGAAGAATAAAGACGATATTTTATTGAGGGATGATGTGATTTCTAACATTTTTTCATGACTATTAAGATAGGGCTCATGACAACTGAAAAGCTAGTATAGTTGGAAACTCTTCTTTTCAAAGTATTTCTTTTATGGTTCTTATCTCTATATGTAAATTTCACCATCTTTCTTTTGTTATAGGATTTTGTGGGTGTAATCCGCTGAAAACACTCAGGAGACAACACTCCTCCTACTAGGGACACCTAGAGGTTTAACGGCTTGTTGCACGTGCTCAGTGCAATCGTGTCTGCCTACGAAAGTGTGCTTAGTTTTCTTATTTCTTTTTCTCCTCTTGAATAAACTAGTTTGCTCGGGACGATCAAAGATAAGTTTGGGGGTATTTGTTCAGTTGATAAAACTGCACACTTGTATTACATTTTTCCTACCATTTTCATATTAAAAAAGGACTATATTATAATATATTATACATATGAGGGTTTATGTGTAAAAACATTATTTTCCATGTGTTAATATATTTTAATTATCATTTGGTAGGAAAATGTATGCAAATAATATTATTGATCTAATCCTAGTAGAACAAAATCTACTAAAATCTTATTTGAGTTGTTGTGCAGAATATTTCCAAGTTGTTATGAAGGATTTAACAAACAAATCAATTTGTTGAAGAAATCTTGCCAAATTAAGAAGCAAACTTGGAGACCAAGTCTGGAAGCAACAGAGAAAAGATTTTCAGATTCTGAAGATGCCTAGGATTGCCATATGTCACCAGATGAAAGCCCAAGAAAAAGAATCAAATGATCCCTACCCTTGAGCGCGGATCCGCGGCCAAACCCATCCTGGGGCCGCGGATCCGCCGCAATTTGAGGAGGTTAGAGTGCAAGATTTTGGGGCATTATTCTTTGCTGAATTTTACCAAGTTTTCAACAATAAGATTCTGGGTTTTCACTATAAAAAGGCACCGAGAGCCTCTTGGAAAAGGTATCAAGCCGACGAGATCACGAAGTCCAAGACGGCTCACGCATCCAGGCTGATCATCAACGGTTCATCTACCTCCTTGGAAGAGATCGAGAAGCAAACTAGGTTTTTGTAATCATTTTCTAAGGAATCAAAGTGTACTTGATCTTGTTGATTAATAAAGGTAGTTCTTTTTCTTATTCTATTTCTTCGTAGTTTAATTATGCAATTTCTCTCCATCTCTTTTTCTCCCAACATGCGCGAGTAATTCTCCGCTTGTTAGGGTTCGTAGGATTAGGGTAGGTTAATGGATGATGAAAATAATTAAACCCTTTTTAAGTCCTATAAAGTTTAGGAACTTTATCAAAATAATCATTAACATCCTAATCGGGCGCGCTATCAATTCTTTGCTAGTTCCGACCGCGATTAGAGATTAGATTAATGATTGTTTTGGTAAAGGCTAGATATGAACGGAGTTCCGTGTCAAGATAAGGGTTACGAGTGGGATTCCTTTTCCCTCCAGAAACCCTAATCTACACGCATCATCGTCGTTCTAGTTCTAAACTATTAATGGATAAAAAGGGTAACTTTTAATTAATCTTCCATAACTACTAAATCCTAACGAACCCTACAAGCCCTATTATTATATTATTTAAATCTCTAAAATAATCTAGATCTATATTTAACATTCTTGTTTAAAGTAGATCTGGAAACTTTTCACAAAATTCTTTATTCCTCCTCTCTTTCTCAACACATCTAAAGTAAGAATAAAAGGTTCCACGTTTCCCAGAGGACGACCCGTACTCATCTCAGTCTAGCTACGCGCGACACCGTTATTGATTACGGTTAACTACAAAAACACTCTTTCGTATCAATCAGATTCCCACTGTGCTTTGATTTCCACCATACCACGGTCAAGAGATCGTGCAAAAAGGTGGTTTTTGGGTACAGTCCCGATTCACATGGAGGTAATGAGCGATATGAGGGGTTTCGTCTCTCCCGGTATTGGGAGTTGATGTTGCGCTATGCTCGATTGGCCATAACAGGAAATCCCTGGCCAGGGTTGCTGAGATCTACTGGTAAGTGTTATCAGTAGTTTTTCGAACTGTTATGGAACTTGCATCGGCATGACTTATCAGGCTATTGGGGTCTGACGTTATACCATCCCCAGGCTGTGATATGTGACATATCAGACGAAGAGATCGGACTAGGCGGTAGTGTTACTGATTAGATTCGCAAGAGTACGAACATGCTTGTTTCCCCAAATCAGAGAGCAAAACTCTATTCAAAATTTGAAATTTGAAATGAAGCAGCGCCTCATAAGAGCGCTTGCGCCAAGAGCGCCAGCGCTAAGAGTCAAAGACTCTGAAGCAGCGCTCACGTACAAAGCACGAGAGCGCCAGCGCCAAGAGTGCCAGCGCTAAGAGTCAAAAACTCTGAGGCAGCGCTCACGTTGTTAGTTATATGTATGCCCTAGAGGCCATTACTATACATACGATGTATATTTTAGTGGATGCTTGGATATATATAGTGAGGACTTTCTTGCTCGACATGATATTATGCTATGTGGTTGCTCTTTATCTTAATATGTACAATGATTATCTCTACGTTACATATTGATAAAGTCCTTAGGATGAGTACTTGACTACCGGGACTATGATGCAGATCATACTAGTGGGGACAGAGTAGTCGATAAGTACATCCTTCAAATGTTCCTAGTCGTAGGTGTATCGAGACAGGGCATCGATATACTAGAGTAGACTAGCGTATAACTTCTCGACCCATAAAGATGGGCGATGGATGATCCCATATATCCATTGGTGTTTGACATCAGAGACAGTATACGGGTGCTCAGTGGAGACTGGTTACACTGAACAAACTCGTCGAGAACTCCCAGATGGTATTATACCTCACGTCAGATGGCAGTTCTCTGGTGACACTGGTACAGGTTAGTCTGTAGACTCGAGATCGTCATGGAGTCTTGTGTGATTCCCACTGTGCTTTGATTTCTACCTTACCACGTTCAAGAGAACGTGCAAAACGGTGGCTTTTGGGTACAGTCTCGAGTCACATGGAGGCAATAAGCGATAGGAGGGGTTTCGTCTCTCCCGGTATTGGGGTTTGATGTTGCGCTGTTCTCGATTGGCTATAACAGGAAGTCCCTGGCCAGGGCTACTTCAGAGATATACTGGTAAGTGTTATCAGTAGTTTCTCGACTCGTTATGAGCCTTATATCGACCCGACTTATCGAGTTACTGGGGTCTGACGTTTACCACCCCTAGACGAGATATACGACATATCAGATGAAGAAACCGGACTGTACGGTGGTGTTACTGATTGGATTCGCATGAGTATAAGCAGGCTTGCTTTTTGATCTTCTGATCGCTTAATACCCGGATGGCCGTTACGTTTAGCAGTCCGCTTGCGGCTTGTGGGTGTTTGATATGATCATCACCTACTGCCGGCGTATTGACGAGTCTTTAGAGTCCTACACAGAGGTTTCCTGGCTCAAGCAAAATGGAGTAGGAGCATATATGTGATATGTGCGGGACCGAGATTGATACGATATGAGATACCGTATTCCATTCTTGCGATTTGTGACATTGGTCGGTTATATGTGATATAGCCGGGTTATCGGATCAAGTGTTGATTTGATAAGTTGTTATATATGATATTAGTCGGTTATATGTGATATAGCCGGATTATTAAATCAAGAGTTGATTTAATAATTTAATGTATAATTATATATTTGATATATTACATTACATTAACTAATATTAAGCTCACTTATGATTTCTTTTTCTCACTTTGTGCATAAGTATATATACGATATATATAAGTGTACATTATTTTGTGTCATGCTTGATGATACATGCAACAAAGGTGTGTGTATGACTTACATCATATTTGGTTTAATTTCTAGGGTTTTATTTATTTTGGTAATTACAAAAGGTGGCATTTTGTCATGGATGAAAGCTTGTAGAAGCTTGTGGTGATCTTTGACCAAGTCCACTCTTTTGTTTTGGCTAAGATATTTGTTAACCCAACCAATTAAACCTAGCCATGGTTAACTCTCTACAAAGGTTAACATATGATGTTAACTCACTTAGGGTTGCCATAATCTCAAGGATAATTATCAAGAGAGCTTTCTTCTCCTTCTTCCTCACAAAATCTTTCTAGCTTCAATGGAGTTGATGAAAAAGGTGTGAGAAAATCAAATCTAAAGTGAACAAAATTTCTACTTCATCATCCTCTACTACTTGCCATTTAGTATAGATTGTTTGCTTCACTAATTCCATAATTAGTAAAGAGATAGCTTGGGTTAGTGTCTCCTCGGTGTAGATCATCTTCGGCCTCGAAGATTTCGATGCAAGCATGTTCATTTCTTCATGGGAGCCTCTCTAGAGTCCGGAGTTCACGATCGCAGTGAAGGGACTACTACACGGAGCTATTGAAGTGAAGGACCGGTCTGCAAAGGTTGTATTCCTTGCTTACTTTACTTGCAAAGTGTTTGTATTTACATTCCGTCGGATTTCTAGTTAACGATTCTTAGTTAGGGTTAGCTAGAACGATAAATTTTTGAATTTGGTATGGAGGATGCTTCCCGAAACCTTGCTGCCATGCTAGGCAGCCCTGCACACGTGCAAAGCACGAGAGCGCCAGCACTAAGAGCCAAAGACTTTGAGGCAGCGCTCACGTGCAAAGCACGAGAGTGCCAGCGCCAGAACTAAAAGTTCTCAACCCTTGGATTAAAGATCCAACGAAGATGATAAATTATCAAATTACCAGAATAAAATTCTGTTGAGCAAATACTCCTCAAAATCTTTCCAAGCAGGAAAGATTATGCTCTGTAAATCAGAGCACCATTGGATCAAAGATCCAATGATGATTAAAAATCATCGAGATATAGAATATGTTCTGTATGGGAAAATATTTTCCCAATTTTGTTAATAACAAGAAAACTATCTTCTGTAAAAATGAAGCCCTAGGAGCAAAGATCCAACGGTGGAAAACATTCCCCAAATCGATCAAAGATCTCTCAATGAGAGATTTCCTTAACTGATTCAACAAGTCAGCCCCCCTATATAAAGGACCCAAGACTTCAAGTCTTGTACACAGAAACCTCCCCATAAGTTCTCGAATCGAAAGAAGAAAGACAAAGAAGAACCCCCCCATAAACTTCAAGTTCTCAGAAAAGAAATGAGAAGAGCAAGATCTAAGAAGAAAAACCTTCTTCAAGGTAAATAAAAAGAAGGGAGATCATGGTATCTTCTCCCTATTTGAGAATTTAACTCTCACATCAGAAAAACTTAGTTCTTTTTCAGATCATAGATCTATAAGACAAGGGCTTTCACAAAAGTAAAATAGATCGCAGCATTTCATCAAGAAAGAGAAGAACTAGTTTTTAGATCCATGAGACAAAGTCTCTTATAAACCGAGAATTTAATTCTCAGAGCACAGAACTGATCAGAGCTGACAAAGAAGCGCTTCAGTGCTCCAATTTAAAAGAAGCGCTTCAGTGCTCCAATTTAAAAGAAGCGCTTTAGTGCTTCAAGTCTGGCTCTCGGCGCCAAGCGCTCCACGCGCTCCTCACGTGGGCGCCCTTTTATAATAAGCGCTTTAGCACTCCAAGTCTGGCGCTCAGTGCCAAGCACTCCACGTGCTTCTCACGAGGATGCCCTTTTATAAGAAGCGCCGTAGTGTTCCCGGTCTGGCGCTTAGCGCCAAGCGCTCCACGTGCTCCTCACGTAGGCGCTAAGGAATTACAAAGCGCTATGTAAATAAGGCCCCAGCGCCATAAAAAGTGTTCAACACTTAATAAAAGACAAAAAGAAAAAGGGGTGTCAGAACCCAAATCAATGCTCAGCATTATTGAATAAAAAGGGGCTGAGCCAAAACAAATGTTCAACATTTTATTCAGAATGAATGGTCTGAGTCCAAACAAGTGTTCAAACACTTTATTCACAACTGAGTGGATTGGGCCCAAGTTGGCCCCAAGTCCCTAATTCAAATTAATCGAGCCCATGTACTCATAATCTTTTTAATTGGTCTTAGTCCCAAACCTGACTATAGATCTCCCAACCAACATTGGTTCAAGGGTACATCTCTTCATACCTCTGATACATGTCGTTGTAATTCTTCAACGTCTTCAGAGAGATGGGGGTCCTAATAACCAATAACTTTTGGTGCATCTCCAAGCGGTTAAACCAAAACCTCACAGACTATGATGTCTTTAAACCAGACTATGATGTCTTTAAACCATACAGACTATGATGTCTCTTAAACTCATGGACTACGATGTCCTTAAACTCATGGACTACGATGTCCTTAAACCCAATGGATCGCAATGTCCCTAAACTAAAACGATAGAGTCCAAATACTTTTTCGTTGGATCTAAATGATCCTAAAACCTTGTTAAGTAGATCTTAGTCTAAAATTAGGCTAACGTATCCTTAACAAGCATTTAAGTTGATCTTAATCTAAAACAAGATTAATGATCCTTAAACCAACCCAAACCCAAATCTAAAAAAATACGGATTTGGACTAATCCACGCCCTACGGGCGACAATATAAATTAGTCTCCGTATACGATCTACGGGCAACCGAAAATAAAACAAACACACACGACACGAAGTGACCATCTGGAGAAGGAGAAAGTTGTTACCGCGATGCGGTAGCGTAATTAACTGCAGGGGCTCGCGCCTGCAGGGAAGAGCGTCCCCATAATAAAAAACACCTCACAACGAGGGGGAATCTGACAAAGTCTGCTATATCGGCCGCATCTGTCTAAACCTCCAATATACGGTGCCATAAATCAACTTGGCATCTTCGGAGAGGTGGACGGATAAAACCAAATAGCAGCTGCCCCCAAATTCAGACAAGACGACCTACGCGATTTCGTCTCTGTTTTCGGCGGTAAACAGATTCCGGTACGCCCGGTGGGACCTTTTCCTTTTTCCACTCCACACTTCGCGTGCCGTGTTTGCGAACGAATCGCGATTTAATGTGGTTGCCCCTGGATTCGAGCTACTAAGATTTGGTGTCTTGCTTCCGTGCAGAGAAAATGGCTTCCAACTGCCCCAACTGCAACAGCAACTCCCGCTCCGTCCTCGCTGGAGGAGTGACCTATGGGACTCAAACGACCTCCATCTTCGCCATGCCAGTGGAACAGGTGACTCAGGCCACCACTGGACTGTTCTTTAGGACCATGATCCCACCGGCAAGCTTCAGATCCCAATGCCGTCACAGGAAGCTCCGAAGAAATCAGTCTTCGATCGGCTTACAACTACTATGACCCCTCTCAACGGGCTGTCCAATTCCAAGTCTACTGTATCAGTCTTCGACAGGCTGAGCCTGAGCTCCAGTATGTCCATGAAGAAGCCTGCAATACCTGAATGAGTCATCCCGAAGCGGATAGCCATTCCAACTCCGACGGACGAAGTCGTCAAAGGGGCTTCTCTTTCTAAGGGATCGGTCTTTGCAAGACTGGCCACCCCAATTTCTGCTTCAGGTGAGGTCATCCAGACTACTTCCCATGCTCAAAGGTCAGTCTTTGACAAGTTGGACGTTTCTTCTCAGCGGACGTCAGTCTTCGATATGTTGGCACCAACAGCAACCCTTCACCAGAACAGGGGGTATGATGAAACCACCCCCGTAACTGAGCCAGCAAGAAATGCTCGACGTCGCCACTGGCGCCGAGTGAGGAAAGCTGGGGGCAGTTCCCTTTCTGGATTGACTCCACCAGCTCCGATGGTGGATGTCAATGCTGCTGTTCCAACTGGGAACAGCTTTGAGCCGCTCAGGAGGGTGCACAAGAACTCTCCAACTGCCGTATTAAAAAGGTCTCCTTCACCTATTGAAAATGTTACAAAGGCGGAGCTGGAGCAGCCTCCTCAGCGGCTGTCCTCCATAATTCATAAGTTCTGGCGAAGAGTCCAAGACTCCGTAATCAATAAGGACTACTCCCGTCGACAGAAGAAAATAAAGATTCAGCAAAAGGAGGACTATCCCTCCGCCACGCCACGAAAGGTGTCGTCTGCACGGGTGCCTACATCAACAGCCCCCTCAACTTCAATCGTCCATAAAAAGAGGAGGGCGGAGAAGATCCATATGCCTGCGATGAATCTCAAGGGCACTGAACCCAGACGCTCCAAGTATGGGGGCATGGTGGTGCATACTGTTTATATGGCTTCCGGGAAAGAGGAGAGCCGTGCTTCCGGGGGTCATCGACCACTCACCCGATCCGTAACAAAGGCCCAGGAGCAACAACATAAGCTCCAGGAAATGTTAACAAAGATGACCGCACTCACTGGGCCAAAAGAAAGCCCGGAGACATCGTCAGAGCAACGCCAGGAGCAAGAAACCGATGCCGAGTTTCTCCGCCGAATGCTCGAGAAGAAAGATAAAGAAGCCGCGGAACAAGCGGCCAACATAAAAAAAATGACGCTATTGTTCCAGGACATAGTAGGCATGATGATCCAGCCGAACCCTCCAGCGGGGGAGCCTCCGGTGATCATTGAAGACGACAGAGGGGAGACATCAAACCCTCATCCGGCCTTTTCAGCAGCAAAGGAGGAAACAATCTCGAAAGCCACACTCGATGATTATATAGCTCAACAGATACGAGCCCATCAAGCGAACGAAGCTGCTGGCCAAGTCGTCAGAACTGGGTGACCCTATCGCAGCTAGTACGATCAGATTAAGTACCCGTCAGGATACACAATCCCTAAATTTCATGTATATAGGGGGACATGCAACCCCCACCAGCAAGTCGCCCAGTTCAGGGCTCTCTGCGGTAATAATGGAGGTGACAATAAGCTGTTGCTTCGCCAATTCGTCGGCAGCTTGGCGGAGACAGCCTTCGAATGGTATTCGGAGCTTCCCAACGACTCCGTCAAAACATTCACGGAGATGGAGTTGCTATTCACTCAGCGTTTTGCAAGCGCTAGCGAACGCACCCCAATCACTGAGTTGATCAATGCCCGAGTGAAGCCAGGGGAGACATGGGTTCAGTATGCAATTCGGTGGTGCAACCTATGGTCTAAGTGCGAACAACGCATAGAAGAGGCTCCTGCAGTAGGCATGTTTGTGGGGACCCTCGATCCGCAGGCGACCATATCCCAATTCATGATATTTTGAAGCCAACCACCTTCCAGGCCTTGATTGAAAAGCTGGACCAAATGGACCAGATAGGCCATAGGCCTTCCTCTTCAAAGATGGAGCCTCGGAATGAAAAGGGCAAAGGGAAAGCGACCTTCGTCGCCAATGCTCGACAACAACCAAGTGGTCCAAAACCAGCTGATCGCCAAAACGATAGACAGCGATTTATCAACAAAAAGTTAAAACGTCTTTACTCATTCCCTCGAGATAAAACAAGGAGACTGTTCGAACTGGCGGTGCGCAACAGGCTCATCACTCTGCCAGATCCGAGACGCCCATTGTAGACAGGTGACGTCAACAATCCCAATTACTGCCCCTACCACCGAGTAGTAGGCCACCCAATTGAAGATTGCTTCATCTTCAAACGCTGGTTCGAGAACCAATACCAACAGGGAAAATTTGCACTGTCCGAGAACTGGAAGGTAATCCCACCGCATCTGCACGCTCCTAAAAGGGTAGACACACCGGGGACATCATGCTCATTTATAGAAGAAGCTCTATGGGATGTCGCTCTTTCAGCCAAAACAAAAAGAATACTGAAGGATCTTCAAACATGCCCGGCGATTAGGTGGAGATGCTCGCTGAACCCGAGGTCATTGAGAGAATGCTGAAACCGTGCCTGACGCCAAGAATTGGTAACGATGGGCAAAACGCCCAGGCTTAGCGGTCAAAATCTTCGAAAAGGAAGAAGAAGACCAAAAAGCCCGTGAAGCTTGATGACAAGCGCACGGACTTGCAAAAGCAGATTGACGCACTGGAAGAATATAATCAGAAGGCACGAACCCCAGTCATGCTCCAAGAATTTCTCAACAACATTCTTGAGAGTGGAGAAAATGACAATGACGACGGAAACGACTCGTCAGAAGAATTTGAGGATTATGTGGCAAGTTGTCGCATGATCTCTCATTCGCCCGTAAATGATGAAGAAAATCACATAGAGGAGCTGGGGGCAGGAGCGGTGCCAAAATCCTTCGAACCTTCTGACGAGATGATCGACATGCTGCTGAACGAAGCCCTTCAGAAGAGCAAGGCTGATCAGCAACATGAAATGGCCATATTCGAAAGAACCAGGCATCGGCATCAAGCTGAAGAAGTCATGGCGGGGATGAGTCGCAGAGTGCTCCAACCAGATCGAAGCACACCCGCGGCAGACAAAAGCAAGCTTAAGGCAAGGAAACGGTTCGCTAAAGCTCTGTCAATAGAAATGAAGCTGCCATCTCCCAAAGGAAATACTCCTAGCAGTATACACCTTGACGAAGCGGATGCACACCCTAACTACTTCCTATACCATCAGAGGACTACACACCTTACCGAAGAGTGCATGGCCTTTAAAAACTGGTGGCAGGGGTATGTTGCCTACCGACAACAGTTCAAGCGAATGAAGTGCAAAACTCGTCGGGTTAAGAAAAGCATGACAGATGAGCATAAAAGAACTGCCGGCAACTGTCACATGGTTGATGCTGGGGGATCGCAACTTCTCACCTTCGGGAGCGATTCTGATGAAGAAATAGCTCTCGGCCCTCTCTTCAAAGAATCCACCTCAGGAAAAGAAAAAGAGACGAAAAACTGTGAGAATATTCAGCTGCGCAACTGTACGTTGCCCGAAAAGAATCTCGGATCTACAAACAAGGGATCAAACAAAAAAGATAAAGGGAAGGAAAAAGTCCCTGAGGATATCACCCTCGATGACCAAGTCGTTGAAGAGCTCGCAGCTAAGGACCCGCCTAAGAAAAACAAGGTGGAATACAATGTTCTGGCACACCTAAGAAAGATACCCTTGCAGCTAAGCATTCTCGATGCCCTTCTGTTGTCTAAAGAGGCGCGAGATTCTTTGATCAAGGTACTACAAGAGCGTGACCAATTTCAAGCTTTCTTTGCCGATGAAAAGATGAAGGACGAGCTGGAAGAAGTGAACACAGCTGACATCACTTTCGGTGATGAAGATCTCCTTCTCAGAATGTACGAGCATAACCGTCCCCTATATGTCACCGGGTACTGCCATGACATCAAGATAGGGAAGATCTTAGTTGACAATGGGTCCTCTGTCAATCTCCTGAATGTGAGGGTGCTAAAAGAAATCTGCATGAGCGTTCAACTCCTCGCTCGGGGTAAAATCACTATCTCCGGATTCGACTCCCAGTCATCACGGATGCTCAGGTCTGTGATTCTGACGTTACACTTTGGGATGCTCGTCACTGACATCAAGTTTCATGTCATCGACGCTAGGACTTGCTACAACGCTCTACTTGGTCGGCCTTGGTTACACGAATATAACGTCATCCCTTCTACACAACACCGGTGTATGAAGTATTTCAAAGACGGCCTCGAGTACACCGTTACGAGAGAGCTAAACTCATTCTCTGTGAACAAAGTCCGAAAATATGAAGACGCTAAGTACTTCCTACCGATTTCAAAGACATGGAGAAGCGTCATAAGCCGGAGCTTAAACAGAAGCCCGTCACCCCCATTCCTACCATTGGAAGCGATACCGAGGAGGATGAAGAAATAGTCTACTCGGGACAGCCTTAAAAGAGGAATGATAAACCCGGACCATCCGCTCCGATTTTGGTCTTTGGCAGCGACTCCGAAGATGAAACCAACGCCGTATTCTCCGTCCGCCCATCGATGCAAACCTTCGTCGGAGCAGACCGGAGTTCGCAAATCGCCATGGTTCCGTGGCGGCACTACAGAGAGCTTGATGCGCTGGAAACATATAGTGTGCAAGAGTTGCAGACATTCTACGTCCCTCCCAGGCGAAGAGGTGAAAAGGCGATCCTTTTCTATCGATCCACGGAGACTAAAGTTGAAAGAGAAGTCTGGCATGGTGTCGATCGTGCGCTCGACAGGCTCCAACCCATTTGTTGCCCACGTATTACACCGAGAGATTGAAAAGGTTATTAAGATGCCAAGGCGTACCATTCAAACAAACTCCTCGACAAGCTCAATTCTAAAACAAGATTTGGAACGTCCCTGGAACGCAGTGAAAATTACCCAACAGAAAAATAGAAACGATTGGACTTGGATATGTCCAGTCGAAGAAACGGGAGCAGTTCCATGACTGCCATGTCATAAAGGACCTTGATGAAGAAGAGGATACTCTTTTAAAAGACGCTGACGCTGGACCGGAACGAGGTCCTGCAATAAAAGTGTCGAGTCCGGCATTTGAAGAACAAATGGACAAGCTAATAAAGGAAGCGAGTCAAAAGGCTTGGAACGACTACAGCCGCGAAATGGCCATTTACGAGAAAGCCAAGACGCAACGCCTCCTTCAGTAGGCTATGAAGGACGACAATGCCCTTCACCGTCAGCTCGCCATGCATTCCCAAGATAAGAAAAAGGACCAACGCAGAGGAAAAAATAAGTCAAAGAACAGAAAAGACGTTCGACAGCGGAAATACGGATCCAAAAGGCCACGCGATCGAGAAAAGGTCAGCCGGAATCCGTCTCTAACGAAAAAAATGGATCGAGCATATTCCTTCCCTTAAGATAAGACAAGGAAGATATTCGACCTCGTCATGAAAAATCAGATGATTACGCTCCTGGAGTCCAAGCACCCCGAACAAGCAAACGAGGTGCATCGCCCGGATTATTGCTCCTATCACCGAGCGATGGGACATCCTCTTGAAAATTGCTTCACAATCAAAAACTGGGTCGGAGGCCAGTATCAACTCGGCAGGTTCGCTCTATCCAACAATTGGAGGGTAACCCCGCCGCAAAGGCATGTGCCAAAAGCAACATATATGGCGAGAGTAAAACCAGATCGACATCGGTCTTAGAAACGATCTCGTACCTGCCACGTGATAACGCTGTCGGAAGAAGGAATGCATGAGAATATGGATGACCTCTCCTGGTGCTTCGAAAATGAGGATGAAGAGGAATTGATCTCAGAATTTCCACCAGCGCCAAAAAGGTTGGAAGATGGAATACATACTACCGCGGACAACCTAAAGAGAATCGACTTGGGGATGGCAAACGACTCACGGCCAACGTTCATCAGTGAGCTGCTGTCTAAAGAGCAGTTGGCTACGCTAAAAGATGTGCTTATGCAATATAAAGACCGTTTCACATGGAACTACTCCGAGATGCCGGGGCTAGATCCGGAAATAGCTGTGCATAAATTGGCGATATCTGGATGTCAAGCCAGTTAAACAGGCAGCAAGAAGAATGCGGCTCGAACTTGAAATGAGCATCAACGCCGAAGTTAAGAAGCTATTAGACTCCGGCTTCATCCAAGAAGTTCAATACCCCGACTGGATCGCCAACATTTTCCCGGTGATGAAGAAAAATGGGACGGTGCGCATCTGCGTGGACTTCCGGGACCTCAACAAGGCCTGTCCGAAAGATGATTTTCCCGTACCGGTTACCGAGCTAATGATCAACAACACGTCCACTCACGAAGTCTTTTCCTTCATGGACGGGTCATCGGAGTACAATTAAATAAAGATGCATCCCGAAGACCAGAAGCATACCGCTTTCTGGACTCCTCTGGGCATATTCTGCATCAAAGTAATTCCTTTCGATCTGAAGAACGCCGGCGCTACCTATCAGAGGGCTATGAAAAAGATTTTCGATGACCTCATACATGAAATCGTTGAATGCTATATTGACGACCTCGTGGTAAAAAGCAAATCACACGAGAAGCATTGGGAGCATCTGAAGATAGTGTTCTGACGTTTTCGGAAATACAACATGAAGATGAACCCTCTCAATTACGCGTTCGGAGTTTCCTCGGGCAAATTCCTAGGATTCATCGTACGACACAGGGGCATCAAAATAGACCCGTCAAAGATCAAGGCGATTATGGAAATGCCTCCGCCAAGAACTCTCAAGCAATTGCTGTCTCTCCAAGGAAAGCTTGCGTATATCCGACGATTCATAGCCAATCATTCTGGCAATTGCCACCCCTACAGCCATTTAATGAAGAAGGGGACACCGTTCGTCTGGGATCGCAAATGCCAAAGTGCACTGGACGAAATCAAGCAATATCTGCAGAATCCGCCGGTACTAACCGCTCCGGTCAAGGGAAAGCCCCTCATCCTATACACAACAGCTCTTGAAGGTTCTTTAGGCGCGCTATGGGCACAGGAGAATGATCAAGGGAAAGAGAGAGCCCTCTACTATTTGAGTCGGGTTCTCCTGGGGGCAGAAAACAACTACCCCCCCATCGAGAAACACTACCTGGCGTTAATCTTCGCTATAACGAAGCTTCGACATTATGCTTTGGTGCATGAGGTCCATCTCATATTAAAGGTGGATCCTTTCAAGTATTTGATGTCAAGAGCCATACTAATGGGACGGCTCGTTAAATGGGCCCTACTCTTAATGGAATTCTTGATAACATACCGACATCTCAAAACAGTGAAAGGCCAGGCTATAGCCGACTTCCTCGCTGAGCATCCGATACCTGCCGACTCACCCCTAAATTGCGAATTGCTTGACGAGCACGCGTTCGACACGATTGACAGGGAGAAAGGAGGGAGTGATACCCGATAGGAACTCTACTTTGATAGGGCATCTTCCATGAAGAAGAGAAAGCACACCACCCCTATAATCAAATCGGGGATAGGCCTTATCTTCGTGACCCCGCAAGGAGAGATAATGCGCTTTACCTTTTCCTTAACAGAACCGAGGACAAACAATGAAGTAGAATATGAGGCTTTGATAGTAGGTCTTGAGATCGCTATCGATATGGGAATCGAAGACCTCCTTATATACGGGGACTTCCAGCTGGTCGTTAGTCAAGTAAACGGTGACTATCAAACGTGCAAACTAGAGTTGGTGAAGTACGGCGAGAGTGTGCAGCAATTGCTGACTCAAATCCCTTCCTATGTTCTGGAAAGCATACCGCGTACGGAAAATAGCAAAGTGGACGCATTAGTCAAACTCGCTAAAGAACCGGCTGACGAAAACCTCGATGACGTGAGGATCGTTGTACAAAACCATTGGGTTTTTGCACTAGCAGAAATGTCCACGGAGTCGTCTGAAGAAATGGAAGCGACCAAGAAAACGGTCCTACAAATAAGGAACCAAGAAAAAGCTATGGATTGGAGAGAAGTCTTTATAGACTACTTCAAATTCCGTCGAGCACCTGAAAATGCATCTGCAAGACATCAGCTCATGAAACGAGCTCTGTCTTTCGCCTTCGTCAATGATACTCTGTATAAGAGATCGTTCGACTCTCTATAGCTGAGATGCCTGGGACTGGAAGAAGCAAAGAGAGTCGTCCAAGAAACTCATAATGGACTATGCGGTTCTCATCAAGCCGGGCCGAAGATGAAGCTAAAGATCAAAAGGATGGGCTACTATTGGCCCACGATGATCCAGGACTGCCTCGAATATGCAAAGCAGTGCCACTCGTGCCAAATTCACGGAGACTTCATCCACCAGCATCCAAACCCACTACACCCAATGGTGGCAGCTGGCCATTCGAAATATGGGGAACCGACATAATTAGGCCCATTGAACCAACATCATCTAGAGGACATCGGTTCATACTGGCGACAACTGATTACTTCTCTAAGTGGGCAGAAGCAGTACTGCTAAGAGAAGTGAAGACGGAGAACATCCTACATTTCTTCAAGACACACGTCATCTATCATTTCGGCACTCCGCGACGGATTATCTCCGATAATGGGCCGGCCTACAGAAGTCATAGAATCAGCCGCTTCGTACAGCAGCATAATATACACTGGAGATACTCTTCGGTCTATAATCCCCGAGCTAACGGTCTAGTTGAGGCTTTCAAGAAGACCTTGACAAAAATCATAAAGAAGACGGTGTCCAAAAATAAAAAGGACTGACACGAAAGACTGCATGAAGCTCTCTGAGCGTATAGGACCGCGTTCAAAACGGCCACAAACACAACGCCGTATGCACTGGTATTCGGCACAGAAGCAGTACTCCCCTTAGAAATAGAGCTACCCTCTCTCCGAGTGGCGTTTCATTATGAACTAACAGACAAAGTGAATGCTCATCTTTGGCTTGAGGAGCTCGACGCCCTCGATAAAACTCGTCTCATGGCGCAGCAAACCCTAGAAGCTTACAAAGGAAGGATGACGCGCTCATGCGAGAGATTGACTAGGCCGAGAACATTTCGCCAAGGAGAACTCAAGCTAGTGATCAAGAGACATATGATCCCCAATCGTGCCAAACGGGGGAAATTCGAGCCGAACAATGAGGGCCCATACATCATAGACAAAGTCTACCAAGGTAGGGCTTACTTGCTTATGGATATGCATGGCGAAAGACCCTTCAGGCCAATAAACGGCCGGTTCCTGAAAAAATACTACGCCTGACGAGTTACGGCCTAGGTCAACGATAGATGACGATATCTATATCCGCTCGCTATCTTCCCAAACCCTAACTCTATAAGTAGTATCCAGCAAAAATGTTGTCTCCAAAATGGCAACAATGGACAGAAACGTCCCTAAACTAACGACGGACCGAAACGTCCCTAAACTAACAACGGACCGCAATGTCCTGAAACTAGCTACGGACCGAAACGTATTTAAACTAATACAAACCCCGGCATCCCCAGGCCAATAAAAAATGGTACGTCCATAAGTAAAATGGGCACGGATGAAAACCCGAAAGGGCTCCGTGAGTAAAAACAGCAGGGCTACCGGCAAGTTTATGAAAACCCAAAAGGGCGCAGGCTCGTAAAAAAAATTCATGCACACTTGCGAAGTCCTGACCTTGTAAGGAGAAAACACCTGCGTGAGATCCTTACGACTCACAAGGGAGCAACACACTTATGGATCCTCACGATTCCTGAGGTGAAATTACACTTACGAGATCCTCACGACTCGTAAGGAGAACCCTCTTATGAGACCCTCACGGCTCATAAGATTCAAAAGCCTTAAGATACAAGGATCTGAACATGTTCTTAAGCCTTCACATTTCCCAGATTGCCCTACAAGCTGTTCAATACTGGACCTTGTATACAATCCACGAGCACAAATAATTATTTCCTCACCGAGTCCTACCAACGACGAGGAATGTCCTCATTTGGTAAACAAACACTTGTAAGTCCTCTCGACTTGTAAAAGAGAAAATTCTCTTGTGAGATCCTTACGACTCTCAAGAGAAAATGCACTTAGGAATCCTCACGACTCCTAAGGAGAAAATACACCTACGAGATCCTCTCGACTCGTAAAGAGAAAAGTCTTTATGAGACCCTCACAGCTCATAAAGTTGAAAAGTCTTAGGCGGCAGACCTGAACCTGTTTCCTAAGCCATCGCTGCCCCACAAAGAGTGCAAGATGAACAGTTATTTATCATCTACAGGCCACACTTGCTAAAGTAACGTGCCAACAACACAGCAAAGAAAAGAAGGCGATAGTACGAGATAAAAAATGTGTCTTTTATTCATAAATTCAATTGAGTAAAAGACACATCGTACAAAAGAATAAAAATGAACAAAGGCATGTTATTCATAAATTACAAATTTTTTATCGATACAAAGATGGCTACTGAGAAGGAGGCGTTTTTAGCAAATCAGCAAGCCGCTCTCGCACTCCTCTCAATTCCTTTTCACGATCAGCCGCCGCGGCCAGCTCCGCTTCAATTCGAGCCCGCTGCTGCAAACATGATGAAAGCTTCTCATCGATTTCCCGCTGAGCGGCTTCATGACTCTGCTTGACCTGCTTAATGAATTCAAACTTCCGCCTCAGCATCAGCCCGTCAGAAATGCATCGCTGGAGGTTTTCAAAAATGGCTTTCAACTGTGCAGCATTCACTTCGACCTGAGCACTCAACTGGACAGACTCGCTGGAAGCCGTCTCATGTTCCTTCCGTCTCAGGGTCGCCTCTTGTTCAAAATCGCGAAGGAAGGGAACACTTTGCTCAACCCATGCAACCCGCTTGGAGTTCAAGGCTAAAACCTCTGGAGCAAGACGTTTGAGCTCAATTTCGTGCAAGCAGTCCTCGATCTGTCTGCTGTAATTAACCCAAGAGTCGATGACACCTTCGTTGTGGAAGTTCACGAGCGTCGCTGGCATGGGATCAACCTCAGCAGAAAATTCTACAGCAGATATGAGGGCCTCAGCGTTAAGATCCTCGACGAACTTGCTCAACATTCGCAGACTCGTCGCAACGCCCCTCGAAGATGGTTGTCTAGAAAAGGGCCCTGCCGGCATTAAGATGTGAGACTCAAAGGGAACTGGAGCTGGTGCGATTGCTGCAAAACAAATTATGGTCAAATATCGGTTCAAGAGATAAAGAAAATGCGTGAGTGATGGATTCTACTATACCGGCTGCGACAAGTGGCAAAGTTGGGAGTACCGGAGGCGCGACTATTTTCTCATCCCCTTCTCCGATCCGTAGCACTGCGATCAATACAAGGAAGGTTTAGTAACAACACGACTATTCATAAAAGAAAGAAAGAAACAATAGCTGAAGGATATACTAACCAACACCAGCGGGCGGAGTAACTTCCGACTGGAAGGAGAAATGCGGGTTCAGCACCTGATACAGATGGTCAAAAGGAACTCCTGCAAAATATGACAATGTACTGTCAGTACAAAGAGAACGATACCCACAGCGAAACCGATAAGTCGCAAACCTGTACCTTCCAGCGTTCCAGAGGACATACGAGAAGGCGAGGGGACAACAACCGTCATGGCGGCGACCGGAGGTGCTTCAGATGACACAATTTCAGCGTTCGCTGCACCTACAAACAAAATACCGTCAGAACAAGCTGAAAGGGATTGCGAAATAAAAAGGAGAACAATAACTCAAGATTTACCTGACAGGTCACAAACCAAAGTCGCTACGGAAGCATCACCGGGCGCAGCGGCTTATTCACCCTCCTTTAGTGGAATAGTTTCGGTGCCCGTGGCTTCATCCCCTGATTCGATAAGAGCCGTCATTATTCTCGCGATGCCCGCCGATATCAGGGATCCGCAAGGGGAAAGAGCGACGGTTTGGGCAGTCCCAGACTCCCGAGAGAGAGTAGCCGCTTCGGGCTCTGTGGTTGCCGTCATCTCACCTGCCATCTCATCGCCAGGACTTGACCCTGCAGAATATGGTATATAAGAATTTGAAGATGAAGTTCTAATAAATTACGTTACTTTTGGGAAGCTTTTCGGTTTCTTCCCGAGCCGCACGCGCAACCTTTCTATGGGCGGTAGACAGGGCAGCTGGAGTATCCTCTGGAGGAATAGCGACAGGGGGAGCGGTGCTTGAGCCTGCACCTACAGCCAAGGCCGCATCATGTTCTTTCGCTGCATGTCTCCTGCGCTTACTTTCGGCCTGGGCCGTGAGAGCTGACCTCCTCAGGACTTCCGACAAGGGTATACCATCATCTGAACCAGGCTCTGCCTCTGGCGCCGTTACGACGTCCATCATCGGCTACTTTAGCGAGACCCTTTGTAGTGACTTAGGGATAGCCGTGGCTGCGGTAGCCAGCTCTAATGATGCTGCTGCGTCACCACTCGCGATTAGTACCGCACTTGGAATAACCCGAGTCAAGGTAGTCCCTTGTTCAGTTGATAAAACTGCACAATTGATGTGACATTTTACTCACTATTTTTATATAATAAAAGGGGTTTATTATAAATATGACACATATGAGGGTTTATCCATAAAAATACTATTTTCATGTGTTTATATATTATAATTAACATTATGAAGGAAAATGTAAGCATATAATATTCATGTAATATTTGGTCTATTTAAATATGCTTACCTTATTAAATATCTTTGACCAATTCTCTTAAAACTATAATATCATGTCAAATGGTTAAGATAATATCTCAATAAAAATAAAATTCTACTAACATTATTTATTGAGTTATTGTGCAGAAATTATATCAGTACTGAAATTAAGGAAATCCGAGTTGGCGAGATCAAATCTGCCGAAATCTTAAAGTAAATCAAAGAAATCAATTCTGACAGAGACTTAGAGAAGATTTCAGATTCCAGATATCAAAATAGTCTACATATCTCACCAGAAGAGGCCACAAGATTTTTGAAGCGAAGACTCTTCTACCCCACCGCGGATCCGCTGCCAAACTCACCTAATGGCCACGCTTCCGCCGCAATATTGAGGATTTAGGGCTCTGGATTTTCTGGTTGGGATCCTAACAACTGGTTACCATATTAGGAAACTAGGGTTCTGGCTCTGTGATTATAAATAAGGACCGAGAGCCTCTTGGAAAAGGTATCAAACCGACGCGTCCACGAAGTCCATGACGGCTCAAGAATCCTGGTTGATCATCGACAGTTCATCTACCTCCTTAAGAAGAGATCGAGAAGCAAACTAGGGTTTTGTAATCATTTTCTAAAGGAACAAAGTGTACTTGATCTTGTTGATTAATAAAGGTAGTTTTATTCTATTGCATTTCATTTTCTTCATGATTTCTATCTTTTCTTTTCCCAACATGCGCGAGTAATTCTCCGCTTGTTAGGGTTCGTAGGATTAGGGTAGATTAATGGATGATGAAGATCCTAAAACTCTTTTTACGTCCTATAAAGTTTATAAACTTTATCAAAGAATAGTTAACATCCTAATCGGGGGAGCTATCAATTCATTGATATTCACGACCACGATTAGAGATTAGATTAACAACTGTTTTGGTAAAGGCTAGACATGAACAGATATCCATGTCAAGATAGGGGTTAAGAGTGGGAACCCGTTTCCCTCCAGAAACCCTAATCTACATGCATCACTGTCGATATAGTTTTAAATCTATCAAAGGATAAAAGGAGTAATCTTTATGTAATCATCCATGACTACTAAATCTTAAAGAACCCTACAATCCCCCTTCTACTATAAAACCTACATCCGTAGTTAATCTAAATCTATATTCTGCATCCGTGTTTGACGTACATCTAGAACCTACAACCATTCTTCACCATTCTTTATTCTTCCTTCTTTCTTTCTCAACACGCCTAAAGTAAGATTAAAAAATTCAATGATTCCCAGAGGACGACCCGTACTCATCTCGGTCTAGCTACACGCGACACCGTTATTGATTGCAGTTAACTACAACACTAAAAACATCATCAATCATCCCTACAACAAAATAAAAGAAGAGGGTTAAACCACGAATAAAGAAAAAGGGAATGAAGGCCCAATGAGCCAAAGTATACCAAGCCCCAAAGAAGCGCGGAGCCTCTCTTCTTTCTTAAATGTTTTGAGGGAAACCGCGAGAGCCTCTTCGGCAGAGATACATGTTGAAGAAGAAGCGTCAGTAAAAGCATAAAAAATAATAATAACCGTGGAAAGATGTGATTGAAATATACCTGACTTCGCTATAGTGATCGGTGTTGCTTCATCGCGAGCCAATCGCTCGGAAGTCGTAAGGGCAGCTTGAAGATCGGTATCGTCTGCAGGCGCGATAAATAGACCCTCGTTGGTCCTATACTCGCATAAACCCTCGCTGTAAGGGGCATGTGGCTCCTGGCCAAGTACAATGTCAGCAGAAAAGAACGACTTCTTCTTTTTCTATGAGCGAGCGCCGGCGGCCAAGGACAGGAGTTTGTGCTTGGCAGGCAACTTTGGGCGACGAGTCTCGATCTCCATACCCACGCCAGATATGGGAGACGCTGCAGCCATCGCTCCTACAGGCACACGAGGAAGAGGCTTATCAGGAAAAGCGTGCGGGGCCACAACCGCAGCAGCTTCTCTTAGGGAAGGACGAACGATGGTCCGTCGCTTCAAGGGAACGGCTGGATTACCAGCTGGGACAGCACCCTTGTGATCAAGCAATAATCGCTTCTCTTCCCTGATAACAGCACCCATCGCGTGCTGGTACCATGCTACATATGCGTTCAAGACTTTCGGAACGCAGCTCGGCTCGCTGAGAAAGAAGTTAGACCCAGTGTTTAGCCGCATGAAATGGTGCGGCGCACTACAAATACCTTCCTCTGTAGCAGCAGGCTCAGCTAAAAAGTCCTCAAGCGGGACAGCCTGATTGTAGCTTGATTGTTGAGTAAAACGGTGTGGGTTGTATCTCATGAACAATGTCGAATCGTTCTACCTAAACACTAAAAAGCCTGGCCTGATTGAATATAAGTGAAGAATCTCCCGAGCTTTCAAGGTAGAAACCCCGTCTTTGAAGGTGTCCCGCAGTGGCTGCACTGTCTTAGTGGATTCCTTGCCAATGGTTAAGACCTTATCGATGAAGGTCATGCCATCCCCGACTATACGCGGGTGAAGAACCAGACCCCGAGCCTCTCGCTGAGTGGGTTCCAAAGCGAAAGCGTCAACTAGCCGCATAACCCGAAGAAAGTTATAACTTTCGAAAAAAAAACGGGGCTATTTGTGGACTCCAAAAGCGCTGAGCACATGCAGCTCGAGCCACGAAGTGAAAAAGTGCAGCGAGCAATTTACGGACTGCACCCCCAGTTGAGTGGTGTCTGCCGCCAAGATAAGGCCATGATACAAGTGAGCGAGCCCAGCGACCCTGACGGCCACTCGCATCCCAACAGCCATTCGGTGAGCCGGGTAGAAGACGGATGGCCTTATATGGCGAAGGTGGATTAGGAGCGCAAACCAACTTAACCATAGGCCAAGAAACCCCAAAAAGAACGCCTCTTCGTCAATATCTGAAGCTGCAAGCTCTGCAAAAGGGACGACCGGGGTATCCGAAAGAAATAAATTCCTTTGATCGGCCTCTACTGTTGGCTGGCTGTCCAAGCCAAAACCAAACGGGTCGTCAAGCTTGGCGAATTTCGCAGCTTGTTTTTATAAGACTTCCGGGCGAAGAAAGCGAGCAATGAAATTCGCGAAGCTGACCTCGTGTCCTCCAGATTCGAGAAACAGACTTTCGTAAATTTTCAATACCTTAATCAGACTTGAGAACTGATGTTGAATGGCATTCTCCGGGGTAAGGCCCATCACCACTGATTTAGTGGCAAAGATGTACTCATCAGGAGGGAGTATCTCCTCGTAATGTTCTCCCCTGACAGGTAAGCCGGAGATCTCCGCGAACTCCTCTAGAGAAATGGAAACTTCCCGATCTGATAGAAGGAAAGTTTGAGTCGGTACATTCCATTGTTCCAAGAAAGCTTTGACCCATCATACAAGGGGCGTGGAATACTGGAAGAGAGACGCGTAAACTGCGGGGTACAACCCAAGCTTCAGCAACAGTGATTTCTTGGCTGACAAAATGTATTGAGACCACTGCAAGTACCCAGCTGGATGGCGAGGAGTCAAGCCTATCATGTACGGCTGTCCCTAAGGACGCAACTCGCCTTAACATATACGCCGCCCCAAAGTATCTAAAGCCATCGGCGGCTGTACGGGTATCGTGGCCATAGAGGGTTGAAAGCAACCCTCCGAAGTCCAGTTGACCTCCTATATGGCAAAGTTCACTTGGGTTGAGTTGGCACAGTGGATCGCCGAAATGGGCTCCGAATGCACCACACAAGAAGCTGCGTCGACCCTGGATGATTTGATTGTACCACGACCCCCATAAATGAAGAGACTTTTGCTCCGGGTCGTGATCTTTGATCAGTGCGAAGACTTCCCTATCCACGGGCGTGTCAGGGAATGCGCTTTCCGGACGAACGAAGGGGAAAGAAGTGTTGAAAGACATAGTACCAGCGCGAAGGGGAACAAGGGTTAGCTGTCAATGTTACAGTTCAAATTCTAACACTTGGTACTTTAAATTTTGTACCGCACCGCAATACAGTGGAAAGGGACCAGAGGGGACCCACAAAATCAAGATGATGGCTCATCATTGATGAGACAACCACTCATTAAATAGGAAATCCTAAAAGGATTCTCATTTAATGAGAGGCCCCTCGGGCCAAGGAGTTAAACTCCCTCGAGAGCAACGCTTTGCAGCCAAGAGTGACATCTGTCAACTCTAATTATGAGAGAAATAAAATTCCCTAAAAATTTTAAGAGCCGCGGTATGTGAAAACGATGGAATCATCCATCAAAACCCTAAAAAGGCAAAGCTTTTTGCAGAGTAAAAACTTTAAGATCTTCAAGATCTGTGAACAAACTCTAAGAGTTCTTCATGAAAGATGAACAATGTTCCGGTTCATAGGTTAAAATCACCCTAAAAAGATTATATTTTGAAGATCTATGATCTAAAGATGAGCACGGCTCTATTAATGGGCAAAAACCCTAAAACAATTTTTTAGATCTACGATCTGAGAAGAGCAGAGCTCTGTTAAAAGTTTCAAGCCTTACCAAATTTGGGCAGAGTTTTGACTCTAAGAAGTTCTTAAGGCAGCGAGCTATGCTCTGAAGAGAGAATTCAATTCTCAGAGAAAATAAGAAAACAAGAAGATGAACAACGGTCATCTCAAAGGGCCAAAGGTCCAATTTATAGGCGCTGGAAGTCGATTCAACTTCCAAGTTGATCCAACGATAGAAAAGCTGCCACCGCTGCACTCACGTATAGGCCACGTGAGCGCAACAGTGGGTGGGCATTTGTTTCCCCAAATCAGAGAGAAAATCTCTATTCAAAATTTGAAATTTGAAATTTGAAATGAAGCAGCGCCTCATAAGAGCGCCAGTGCTAAGAATCAAAGACTCTGAGGCAGCGCTCACGTGCAAAGCACGAGAGCGCTAGCGCCAAGAGCGCCAGCGCTAAGAGTCAAAGTCTCTGAGTCAGCGTTCACGTGCAAAGCACGAGAGCACTCACGCCAAGAGCGCCAGTGCTAAGAGTCAAAGACTCTGAGGCAGCGCTCACGTGCAAAACACGAGAGCGCTCGCACCAAGGGCGCCAGCGCTAAAAGTCAAAGACTCTGAGGCAGTGCTCATGTGCAAAGCACGAGAGCGCCAGCGCCAGAACTAAAAGTTCTCAACTCTTGGATCAAAGATCCAACAAAGATGATAAATCATCAAATTATCAGAATAAAATTCTGTTGAGGAAATACTCCTTAAAATCTTTCCAAGCAGGAAAGATTGTGCTCTGTAAATCAGAGCACCGTTAGATCAAAGATCCAATGATGATTAAAAATCACCGAGATACAGAATAAGTTTTGTATGGGAAAATATTTTCCCAATCTTGTTAATAACAAGAAAACTATCTTCTGTAAAACAGAAACCCTTGGATCAAAGATCCAACGGTGGGAAACATTCCCAAAATCGATCAGAGATCTCTCAATGAGAGATTTTCTTAACTGATTCAACAAGTCAGCCTCCCCTATATAAATGACACAAGACTTCAAGTCTTATACACAGAAACCTCCTCATAAGTTCTCAAATCGAAAGAAGAAAGACAGAGAAGTACCTCCCCATAAACTTCAAGTTCTCAGAAAAGAAAAGAGAAGAGGAAGCTCTAAGAAGAAGAACCTTCTTCAAGGTAAATAAAAGAAGGGAGATCATGGTATCTTCTCCCTATTTGAGAGTTTAACTCTTACATCAGAAGAACTTAGTTCTTTTTCAGATCATAGATCTACAAGACAAGGGCTTTCACAAAAGTAAAAGAGATCGCAGTATCTCATCAAGAAAGAGAAGAACTTAGTTCTTAGATCCATGAGACAAAGTCTCTTATAAACTGAGAATTTAATTCTCAGAGCACAGAACTGATCAGAGCTGACAAAGAAGCGCTTCAGCGTTCCAATTTAAAAAAAGCACTTTAGTGCTCCAAGTCTGGCGCTCAACGCCAAGCGCTCCACATGCTCCTCACATGGACGCCTTTTTATAATAAGCGCTTTAGCGCCCCAAGTCTGACACTCAGCGCCAAGCGCTCCACGTGCTCCTCACGTGGGCGCCCTTTTATAATAACCGCCGTAGCGCTCCCGGTCTGGCGCTCCACGTGCTCCTTACGTGGGTGCTAAGGAATTACAAAGCACTCTGTAAATAAGTCCCCAGCGCCATAAAAAGTGTTCAACACTTAATAAAAGACAAAAAGAAAAAAAGGGTGTCAGAACCCAAAGCAATGCTCAACATTATTGAATAAAAAGGGGCTGAGCCCAAACAAATGTTCAACAATTTATTCAAAATAAATGGACTGAGTCCAAACAAGTGTTCAAATACTTTATTCAGAACTGAGTGGACTGAGCCCAATTTGGTCATAAGTCCCTAATTCAAATTAATCGAGCCCATGTGCTCACAATCTTTTTAATCGGTCTTAGTCCCAAACCTGACAATAGATCTCCTAACCAACATTGGTTCAAGGGTACATCTCTTCATACCTCTGATACATGTCGTTGTAATTCTTCAACGTCTTCAGAGAGATGGGGGGTCACAATAACCAATAACTTTTGATGCATCTCCAAGCGGTTAAATCAAAACCTCACAGACTATAATGTCTTTAAACCATGATATCTTTAAACCATACAGACTATGATGTCTCTAAACCTTACGGACTATGAGGTCCTTAAAATCATGGACTGCGATGTCCTTAAACCCAATGGACCGCAATGTCCCTAAACTAAAACGATAAAGTCCAAATACTCTTTCGTTGGATCTAAATGATCCTAAAACCTTGTTAAGTAGATCTTAGTCTAAAATTAGGCTAACGTATCCTTAACAAGTATTTAAGTTGATCTTAATCTAAAACAAGATTAACGATCTTTAAACCAACCCAAACCCAAATCTAAGAAAATACGGATTTGGACTAATCCACGCCCTACAGGCGACAACATAAATTAGTCTCCGTATACGACCCATGGGCAACCGAAAATAAAACAAACACAAACGACACAAAGTGACCATCTTGAGAAGGAGAAAGTTTTTACCGCGATGCGGTAGCGTAATTAACTGTAGGGGATCACGCCTGCAGGAAAGAGCGTCCCCACAATAGAAAAAAACCCTCACAACGAGGGGGAATCTGACGAAGTCTGCTACATCGGCCGTATCTGTCTAAACCTCCGATATACGGTGCCATAAATCAACTTGGCATCTTCGAAGAGGTGCACGGATAAAACTAAATAGCATCTGCCCCCAAATTCAGGCAAGACGACCTACGCGGTTTCGTCTCTGTTTTCGGCGGTAAACAAGGCTTGCTTGTTGATCTTCTGATCGCTCAATCCCGGATGACCGTTACGTTTAGCAGGACGCTTGCGGCTTGTGGGTGTTTGATATGATCATCACCTACTGCCGGCGTATTGACGAGTCTTTAGAGTCCTATACAGAGGATTCCTGATTCATGCGAAATGGAGTAGGAGCACATATGTGATATGTGCAGGACCGAGATTAATACATGTATGTGATACCGTATTCTATTCTCGCGATATGTGACATATGTCGGTTATATGTGATATAGCCGGGTTATCGGATCAAGTGTTGATTCGATAAGTTGTTACACTTGATATTTGTCGGTTATATGAGACATAGCCAGGTTATTAAATCAAAAGTTGATTTAATAATTTAATGTAGAATTATATATTTGATATATTAAATTACATTAACTAATATTATCTCACTTAAGTATTCATTTTTCTCACTTATGATACATTGATATATATATGATATATGTTCATTGTATTGTTTTCTTTTTGCATACAAATTATATATATGATATATATTGTTGTGTCATGCTAGGTTATATATGCAACAAAGGTGTATGAGACTTACACCATGCTAGGTTAAACTTAGGGTTTTATTTGTTTTAAATAATTCAAACATTTGGAATTAGTCATGGATGAGCTTGGAGAAGCTAGTAGAACATTGACTTAGTCCACTTGTTTGTCTAGCTTAAGAAATTTTTTAACATAACCCCTTAACTCATAGCTATGGTTTAGTCTCTACAATGGTTAGTGCATGACATACACTCACCATGGTTGCATTTCGAACCTCATGAGTTTTGGTTCATCCTCTTCTTCTTCACTTGAGAAAAAGCTTGCTAGTTTTTTCTAAGTGATGAAACCTTGTGAGAAATATAAAACTAAAGTAAGCCCATTTCCTACTTCATCATCCTCTACTATTAGCCATTTAGTTTAGGGTGTTTGCTTCACTAATTTCACTATTAGTGAAGAGGTAGCATGAGCTCGAGTCTGCTCGACGTAGATCATCTTCGGCCTCGAAGACATTGAGCAAGCTTGTTCGTTTCTTCATATGAACCCTTACTAGAGTCCGGGTCTTCACAACTTGCAGCGAAGAGACTACGACATGGAGCTTTAGAAGTGAAGGACTGGTCTACAAAGGTTGTATTCCCTCATTCACTTAGATGCTAAGTGTTTACATTTAGTATCGTCAGATTTTCTAGTAACGATTCTAGGGTTAGGGTTAGCTAGAACGGTAATTTTTGAAATTGGTATGGACGATACCTCCCGAAATCTTGTTGTCATTCTAGACAACCCTGCAGTGGTATCAGAGCCATGCTAAAAAATTAGACGATATTTGCTAGGATTACGAAACCGAAACTACTCCGAAACACCCGATACGAAAACTTGGTTTCTGTCGAATTTAAAAAGTTTTCAAATTTTTTTTTAAACAACTGCAGAATGTTGTATGTAATATAACATGAACACTGTGAAAATTTGAGACAATTTGGGCATGACATGGCCGGCCACATAGGCTCAAAAAATGGCCAGCTCGGGTCAAATTTTGATTTTGGGCTTCAAATTTTCAGGGTGTTCCAATCTCTGGGTTTCAGGGTTTCAGGCGTTGTTTGTTTTTGCTAAATTTTCACGTGATGTTATCTTTCTGCAAAGGCAACTCGGAGTGTTTTGTAATCGTAATTCTAACATGTTTTCGGTATATTTAGACGATGTTAAAAAATTCGAACGGATATCAATAACCCAATTTTTTCCCCCGCTGGAAATTTTTCAAGAGTTGGATTTTTTTCGAGTTTAAATTTTCAGAAAATCCTGCAAATGATTTTGTGGACCCTTTAGAAAAACGAAACCTTAACTCGATTCTGTGACCGTCAGAACCGCCAACAAATCCTAGGGTTTGTGGTAGTTCAGCAGTGTCACAGGTGAGGCATTGGTTGACCCTTCTACGGCTGGTTCATAGGAGCCGTGGCATGTTCTGGGTACTTTTTGAACCCCGCTCAAGTGTTGAGCTTGTTGGGAAATTTTGGGTGCTTGCTTATTTGATCGAAAAGTTTAACTTCGTTTAGCTATCTATGATTGTGATACAATATTTGGAATCCATAAAATTAGTTATGTGATAACTAGTTTGAAGTTTATAAATCTAGCAGTTTAGTCTCATTTGATCGGTTGCCACGAAATTTTGATGTGGATCAAAAGTTCGTCGTAATTACGTAGTGTACACGGATACTCACCGGATAACCTTACTAGATAGCCACGCCTTATAGCCTCGACCAAGTGACTGTAGGAGAACCCCGTCGCCAAAAGCATACGTACGGGCGCTCGCGGCTACTGTGTTCCGCCTTAGTGCACTTCGTCGACGACATCGTGGGGTGCGGCCGTCAACTAAAGTTTCCGACGAGCATTCGATCAGGTTATCGGGAATCTTGTTGAATTACCCGACAGGTTATTGGAAAGTGTTTTCAATATCAAGACTAAAATGCGGGGTTTATAATTGTTGGACATGTGATGTCTAAGGAATTCATTTGGTTAGGCATGAAATCCAACGTATGTGATACATTGGGTTTATGATGTCTAAGGTGGTTGCGGATTCCAACTATTGTAGTTTTTCACTTTCTTTTCTGCGACCGTAAGTGTAATATGTAGTGTCGTCGGTTTCGTTGCTATACGTCAACGACAATTGGGATACGCATATTTACTTACGTTGATGACATATGATGTTATGTGTTGCTGGGATATGTTATATTGGATCGTTGTGTTTGAATAGCCAGGGGTTTTATATGAGATGAGAGTTTTTCATTTTCATTCATGTAAAATTCAATGTATGTAATATTCTTTTTTTGGGGCACTTCCGGGTTGAGGATAATGTCACCGTTGATGTATATTATTTACTTTTCCGCATTAGGATAGACCCAAGACGGGGAGCATAAGTAACCAGGTTCTAAATTCCAGTCGAAGACCATCTCGAGGAGTCGAGACCAGGTCTCCTAACTCTAGAATTGGTAGGGTTGCTTGCCGCTCTCATAGGGGTCTAGGGATGTGGGTTTGTCTATTCATCGCGACCGTGGATCCGTATTTTATACTAGCTTAATTTAAAACACGGAAATCCTAGTATATCCAATATTTCATATGTTATCTTCTGCTGCTCTGTGATGTGATCACTGTGATATGTTCAGACGAATGCATATAATATATATATGAGATATAATTAATATTGCTGCTTTCGTTTTATATGTGATGCTTAGGAAGCATATAATGATGGGACTTCATTGATGAGATTAATGAAATAAAAGAAACCTAAAAGATATTGTAGAAACTTGTTTTAAAAACCGGTAGCTTTAGTTCTTGCTTTGCATAGCGGTATTCCTTGTAGAATATTCAGCACCTTATTCAATAAGGAAAGAGCCGAGATCCCATCACCGGGAGTGACCTCTTTAGCGAAACTAGCAGATGCTACATTCCACTCGGTTTGTCTTTTGATTACTTCTATAGTTTTTGCTTTGCATAGTGGTATTTATGAAATATCCTGCACCTTATTCGATAAGGAAAGAGCCGAGATCTCTTCACCGGGAGTGGCTCTTTAGCAAAACTAGTAAAAGCCTAAAAAACACTCCTTTTCAAAATCACTCGATTCTACAACGATATCAAGTTCATTACACAAAGGGTTTTCTTAAAATCCTGTCGTAGACCTCCATCATTTCAGATAAGTACTATTTAGTATTCGTGCTGCATTTGTTGACCTCTGTCAAGGCGTAGTGTGCGGTAGTTGATTAGTGCTTATCTGCAAAGCATATGATGCGATTGGATTAGGGTAGTCATGTGACCTTGTTGACCTCTGTCAAGGGTCGTGCGGGTGGGTTTAATTCAATCAAGAAATGACGGGTTGAACTTGACTAGTGCACTATGGTTTGTTCACCTCTGTCAAGGTCATAGGATGCTAGGGGCAAAACATTATCGGGAATTTCAAGTGTTGAAATTTGCAATGAGATAACATACCTTCTATCAGATAGTTGGATCCCGATACCTACTGCGAGTAAAAGTTACTCCTGGGAAAGTTTTACACATTACAATTAGCCGATCAAGTTGTCTAGAAAGGTGTTAACGGGGTTACGCCCCTGAGAAAATGAGATTTATTTTAATTAGGTCTGTGCGAAAGCACGGAGAACCTCCCTCAAAGTACCGACACTGGCCTGGCCGAAATATTGGCGAACTTGTAGAGTGTAATTAATCCCGGCTAGTCTTACTTTTTAGGGTTTGAAGGTAAATTTGACTAAAACAGTAGGAGCCATCATGATTAGATAAAATAACAACCAATCTAATCTTGCAAGAGTGCACGCAGAGTGTTTTCTTCTCTCTCTCTCTCCTGGTAGCGACCATGTCACGTCTTAATCAAGATAATAATATGGATGCATTGACCGAACCTGCTTATTATACTGAGCTAGAGAACGTTGGTTCCGCTCTACCTTATAATTATTATTAGTCCGAGCAGGAAATAGGGGATTATCCGGATTTCCATGCGACCCAATCGAGGAATGAGTATGTTGATGCATATTCTTCGGGTGTGTTCGATTACCAAGAACTGTTTCTCAGTATCCTCTACGTCCTAGGTATGAGATACCGGATCAGGATCCCGCATTTGTAATATGTTACATGGGCTACAGATAGGTAGAAAACTGAGAATGGGTGATATATCTCTAAGATTAGAGAATGGTGCAAGTGTTGCAGCCAAGTCAGTTGGTAGACATCACTTTGTATTAATACATTGATTCTGAACAAATGTTATTAGATACCGAACCTGCTATACAACATTACATCAGTTTCTTTATTAAGTTAAAGAAGGATATAATTCTATATTGGAGGATAATGTTGTGAACATTTCCTGAATCAAGATTTGATTTGTTCGGGCACATTATATAATAGCATATATATTCTAAATCAAACCACAGTTCAAAGTATAGAACACCCACAAGAGGAATAGTTCAAAAATGAATGAATCCTCCTTGAGGTATTGTAGACTAGGTCATATCAATGCGACACGACCAGCTAAGTTACATAAGGATGAATACGAGAATCTGTTCGAATTTTCATCCTATGATACTTTCCAGTCTTGTCTCAAAGGTAAAATGACCAATACTCCGTTTACTGGAAACAGAGAAAGAGTTATGGAACTCTTAGGACGGATACATGATGATGTATACGGTCCTACGTCTACAAATGCTAAGGTTGGTTCTTCATACTTCATTATATTCATTGATCATCTCTCAAGATTCGGACATATGTTCCTGTTGAAACACAAGTCTGAAACTTTTGAGAAATTCAAGGAAAATAAGCTTGAAGTTAGAGAACCAGACAGGTAGAAATATTATAGTCCTATGATGTGATCGAGGAGGCGAATACTTGGGCATGGAATTCCTGGGGTTTCTAAACTGAGAATATGATTCTTTCTCAGCTTACTTCTTAGTATACACCACAACACAATGGTGTATCGGGGCGGAGGTATCGCACCCTATGAGATATGGCGTGCTCTATGATGAGTAATACTGAGTTACTTGTTTCCTTTTAGTGTTATGCACTTGAGAAGATGCATACCTATTGAATGGGGTTCCAACCAAATCAGTGCCTACCACTCCATATGAGATATGGTATGGGAAGAGACCATGTCTTAAACGAGTTAAGATATGGGGTTGTCCGGCCTATGTTGAAAAGCAAAATCCGGACAAGCTCGAGGCAAGATCGGTTCTGTATAAGTTTGTTGGATATCCCAAACATTTATGAGGAAATATCTTCTACCACTCTGAGAAGTAAAAGGTGTTTTGTTTCTCAGCATGCCACCTTTTTAGAAAAAGAATTTCTTGTGAAGAAATTAGTGGTCATGAGGTAGAACTGGAAGTTGTTCCAGCTTGACAAACTAACAGCTGATGATTTGGTGAAACCAAAGGATTCAATAGTCTCCAACGAACCTTAGCCTCTCCGCGAATCTGGTAGGGTTCCTCATCCACTTGAGAGATACTGCGGTCTTCTCGGTGACAGTGGGAGCGAGGATTGCATCATAAGATGATGGCCCAACCGGGTTCAGGTAGGCCATCAGGAGTGGTGACTCTGTGAAAAGGCTGGATGCTATACGATCAAAGATGGAATCCATGTACACCAACAAAGTATGACTTTGCATGTTGCACCTGAAGGGGTAAAACCCATTGGGAGCAAATGGATCTTGAGAAGATTCTTGGTGTAGATGGAAAAGTTGAGACTTTCAAAGCTATACTTAAGTCCATCAGGATCAATGCAAGTATCACGGAGTTGGAACATCTGTTTTTGATGTGATAGTCAAAGAATTTGACTTCATCAAAATGGTAGATGAACCTTGTATATACAAAAAGGTTGTAGAGAGTAAGGTTGTCTTCCACGTATTATACGTAGATGACATACTCTTGATAGAAAATGGTTTCCTATGCTACACTCGGTCAAGCTCCTCTTATCACAAGGATTCTCAATAGAAGATCTAGATGATACCTATTACATCTTGTGGATTATGATCTATGGTGATAGATCTAAGTGGATATTGGGAGGGTCCCAAATCCAAGTACATTAACACCGTACTAAAGGGGTTTAGTATGGAGGATTCTAAGTGTGGTGGTTGGCCCACTAACTCAGAAATCACTCTCTCCAAAAAGATGTCTTCCGAGAATGATTTGGAGAGAGCTTGCGTGCAAGGGGTACCCTATGCTTCGGTAGTAGGCTCTATCATATATGCGATGTTATGTACTAGACCATATGAAGAAGACTCACTAGGTATAGTGATCAGGAATCAATCAGATCTTGGGAGAATCACTGGACAACTGTAGAGGACATTCTTAAGTACTTGAGAAGCACTAAAGGAATGTTCTTGGTTCGAGCTTCCAGAGTGATAAGGTCGACTGAAAGTCAGTCACAGGAATTGTCTTTTCTCTCAGAAGAGGGACGGTATGTTGGAAGAGTTCCAAGTTAGATACCGTGACATACTAGATGATAAAGGCTGAATACATTGCTACCAATGATGCTGCCAAAGTGGTTGTCTGGGCATTTCTTGTTCATGAGATGAACAAGGTTCCTACCATTGAGCGTCCAATAACTGTTATTGGACAACAATGGAGTTGTGGCTTTGGCCTAGGAACGCAGGTCCCGTCAGCGTTCCAGACATATTCTGAGGCAAGTATCACCTGATCAGGGAGATGGTTGATCTCCAAGGGATCGAGGTTAGGAGAGTAGATTTTGAGGTTAACACGGCGGATCCACTCACCAAGGCCTGCTTCCCCAAATACTATTTGAGAGATTTTGGGATGGTTGAATATAGGATACTACAACCACTGCTAAATTGTTGGGTATTGGATACTACAACAGATGCTTTAGTGCAAGTGGGAGATTGTTAGTTATATGTATGCCCTAGAGGCCATTACTGTACATGGGATGTATATTGTAGTGGATGCTTGGACATATATAGGGAGGAATTTCTTGCTCGATATGATAGTATGCTATCTGGTTGCTCTTTTTCTTAACATATTGACTTGTATACGTGATGCCGTCTTGCTCTCACATGTTGACAAAGCCCTTAGGATGTGTACTTGACTACCAGGACTATGATGGAGATCATACTAGTGGGGCCAAGGGTAGTCCATAAGTACACCCTATAATTGTTCCTAGTCGAGGGAGTATCGAGACAGGGCATCGATACTCCAGAGTAGACTAGCGTATACGCTTCTCGACCCATATGATGGGCGATGGATGATCCCATATCCATTGGTGTTTGACATCAGAGAAGGTATACGGGTGCTTAGTGGAGACTGGGTACACTGGACGGACTCGTCGAGAACTCCTAGATGGTATTATACCTATCGTCGGATAGCAGTTCTCTGGTGACACTGGTACAGGTTAGTTTGTAGACCCGAGATCGTCATAGAGTCTTGTGTGATTCCCACTGTGCTTTGATTTCCACCATATCACGGTCAAGAGATCGTGCAAAAAGATGGTTTTTGGGTACAGTCCCGAGTCACATGGAGGTAATGCGCGATAGGAGGGGTTTCGTCTCTCCCAGTATTAGGAGTTGATGTTGCGCGATTGGCCATAACAGGAAATCCCTGGTCAGGTTTGCTGAGATCTACTGGTAAGTGTTATCAGTAGTTTCTCTAACCGTTATGGACCTTGCATCGGCATGACTTATCAGGCTATTGGGGTCTGACGTTATACCACCCCCAGGCTGTGATATGCGACATATCAGACGAAGAGACCGGACTGTACGGTAGTGTTACTGATTTGATTCGCAGGAGTACGCGCAGGCTTGCTTGTTGAACTTCTGATCGCTCAATATCCGGGTGGCCGTTACTTTTAGCAGACCGCTTTCGGCTTGTGGGTGTTTAATATGATCATCACCTACTGCCGGCGTATTGACGAGTCTTTAGAGTTCTACACAGAGCTTTCCTGGTTCATGCGAAACGGAGTAGGAGCACATATGTGATATGTGCAGGACCAAGATTAATACGTGTATGTGATATCGTATTCTATTCTCGCGATATGTGACATAGGTCGGTTATATGTAATATAGCCGGGTTATCGGATCAAGTGTTGATTCGATAAGTTGTTACACTTAATATTAGTCGGTTATATGAGACATAGCCGGATTATTAAATCAAAAGTTGATTTAATAATTTAATGTAGAATTATATAATTGATATATTAAATTACATTAACTAATATTAGCTCACTTAAGTATTCATTTTTCTCACTTATGATACATTGATATATATGTGATATATGTTAAATGTATTGTTTTCTTTTTGCACACAAAATATATATATGATATATATTGTTGTGTCATGCTAGGTTACATATGCAACAAAGGTGTATGAGACTTACACCATGCTAGGTTAAACTTAGGGTTTTATTTGTTGTAAATAATTCAAACATTTGGAATTAGTCATGGATGAGCTTGGAGAAGCTAGTAGAACATTGACTTAGTCCACTTGTTTGTCTAGCTTAAGAAATTTTTTAACATAACCCCTTAACTCATAGCTATGGTTTAGTCTCTACAATGGTTAGTGTGTGACATACACTCACCATGGTTGCATTTCGAACCTCATGAGTTTTGATTCATCCTCTTCTTCCTCACTTGAGAAAAATCTTGCTAGTTTTTTCTAAGTGATGAAACCTTGTGAGAAAAATAAAAATAAAGTGGGCCCACTTCCTACTTCATCATCCTCTACTATTAGCCATTTAGTTTAGGGTGTTTGCTTCACTAATTTCACCATTAGTGAAGAGGTAGCACGAGCTCGAGTCTGCTCGACGTAGATCATCTTCAGCCTCGAAGACATTGAGCAAACTTGTTCGTTTCTTCATGTGAACCCTTACTAGAGTCTGGGTCTTCACAACTTGCAGCGAAGGGACTACGACATGGAGCTTTAGAATTGAAGGACCGGTCTACAAAGGTTGTATTCCCTCATTCACTTAGATGCAAAGTGTTTACATTTAGTATCTTCGGATTTTCTAGTAACGATTCTAGAGTTAGGGTTAGCTAGAACGACAATTTTTGAAATTGGCATAGACGGTGCCTCCTGAAACCTTGTTGCTGTGCTAGACAATCCTGCAGTAGTCGCATGAAAGGTGTGTGAGCAAATCCGCCCATCATTAATAAAATGAAGTAGTACTAAGTATTAGGGTAAGAGTACTATAACTTGAATTTGATTCTTGAGTGTAGGGGAGAAAATTTACACACATGTAGGGGTATACAATCCATGTTTAGAGGAGAGATAGGAATAAATAATAAGTCTTATATTTTCCGTAAAGATACCATATTGGAGACTGCGCTTTCGAAGGAAACCTCAAGAGTAAACTGACAAAGCGTAAAGAATCTTTGGTTGAATGAATAGAAGGTGTGAAAAATAAGAGGTGGATATTTCTAGCTTAGGATGATAGAATTTCTAACTTAGATACTAAACCATAGGATTAGAATCAAGGTTAACATATGAAACTAGTTTGACGGGATTTTGTGGGTAGTATCCGCTGAAAACCCTCAGGAGACAACACTCCTCCTACTGGGAACACCTAGAGGTTTAACGGATTATTGCACATGCTAAGTGTGTTGGATATTGGTGCCCTCTAGGAAATTATCGTCGTTGCAAGAATGCAATTACTGAATTCAATGAGGGCCTATACCAAGAACAGTCTTACTCGAGATGATAGTGTGCTATCTGGTTTGTCTTTATCTATCATCTGGATACGTGTTACTAGTTATCGCGTATCGCTAATACATGAGATAAAACCCTTAGGATGTTTGCTTGACTACCAGAATTATGATAAGGATCATACTAGTGGGGCCTGGTAGTTTGTAAGCACATCCTTAAATCTTCCTAGTCGTAAGAGTATCGAGACAGGGCATCAGTACTCCAGTTTAGACTAGTGTATACGTTTCAAGACCCTATACGGGGCAATGGTTGATCCCATAGACATTGGTGTTTGACACTGATGATTGTATACAGGTATTCATTGGATGGGTTACACTGGACGGATTCGCCGAGAACTCCCAATTGGTATTATACCAATGTCAGATAGCGGTTTTCTGGTGACATTAGTACATGGCAGTCCCTTGACCTGAAATCGCCACAGTGTCTCGTGTGTATTCCTACTGTACTTAGATTACTACCCTACCACGGCTCTACTGAGTCGTGCAAATAGGTTTTAGTTGGGTACAGTCCCGAAGCACATGGAAGCAGTGAGCGGTCGAAGGAATTCGTCACTCCCGGTATAGGGATTCAATATCGCACTGTGCAGGACACGACTATAGCCAGAATTCCGTGGCTACGGCAGTAGAGATAAACTGGTAAGTGTTACCGGTTGTATCTCCTCGGTTATGGGTCTTCTGTCAGCACGACTTATCGGGTTATTGGGGGTCTGATAGATTCCACTCCCCAGACCTGGTATGTGATACTCTTTGACGAAGTGATCGGACTGTACGGTAACTGTAACTTATAGACTTTGTTGGGTCTGGATGGGTTCGCTCATCAACCTTCCTTTATCTTGCTCATACCGGAGTAGCTGTTACGTACAGCTAATACCACTGACGAGCTTGTAGGTTAATCCGAAAAGGGGTTGAATCTAAAAGTGTTTCAGATTCAATCGGATACGATCCTGTATAATCTACTGCCAGCGTATTGACAGGTCTTTATAGTCCCGCAACGAAAGTGCCTGCCCGAGCAAAACACGATGTGACGTACGTATAGGGATACGTACATGAGTTTGATAAAGCATGTATATTGGATATACGTGTTTATTCGGACGATTGTTATACTGGTCGATTTCAAAGCCGGAATACCAAGTCAAGTGTTGACTTGATAACCGTATTTATGATACAGTTTCTAGTATAGTATATATGATACACACACTCTCTACAGTATATGATACTGAGAAGATATTGATGGCATTTCATGTATGTAATACATGATGTGTATATGTATAGGATACATGTACTAATACTTATTTAATATATATATATATATATATATATATATATATATTTGAAATATATATTAATTCCCACCATTATAAATTATGTATAAATAAATATACAAATATATATATATATATGTAAATGTGTGTGTGTGTATAAATTAATGTATATATTATTATATATTTTATATAGTTAATTAAATGGTGGGGCCCACCCTCCCTCTTGTATGTTGACACACACATGAGAGAGAGAGAGAGTGACAAGGGTGTATGTGTCATGTTAAACATGACATGGTTTGAAAAAGGATATGATACAATTCTTTTTCACAAGACAAGCCATCATTTTTTTCAAAACCATCTTCTTCTTCCTCAACAAAACATGAGCTTGAGCTCTCTTGAAAATAGCAAGTGTTGCCATAGTGAGGGAGTGTAAAAAGTAGAGAGTACCCATCATTCGCATCGTCTTCCTCCACGCTCAGCAAGCCTCTGGAGGAAGTTTCTCCGACTGGTGACGGAGTTAGAGCTCGGGCAGCCCGCTTTCAACGCGAATCATCTACGGCGTGCAGACGTGTTTAGGAGCTCACGAAGTTTAGACGGGGTCTTCCGGGATCAGTCGGACACTTTACAAAGGTTGTCGAACCTCTGAACTCTTTCTTTTGCTCTTTAGTTTAGCTAGATACTAGTGCTTGGACGATTTTTGGCGTACGGTCGATCGTGCTCCTACGGAATTTTCATTTTCCAACCAGTCCCGCTTCCGCTGCACGCGCACATAGAGCGCACCCAGCCTTATAGTGGTATCAGAGCCATCCAAGCACTAGGACTAGCTTTGGCGACATTTTAGTTTCGATCGACAATTTTCCGATTCCAATTTCCTAGTTTAAGCCCCTTCTTTGTTCGAATTTTAAAAGACTTTAAAAAAAATTATAAACAATTGCAGAATGTTGATTTTGATGTGAAAAAGACATGGGAGAAAAATGCGGGGTTTTGGCCTTAAGTGGACCAGTGGTAGCGGGTCTTGGCCGGCCAAAAATTTTCAGTATGCCCCCAATTTTCTTTGGGGGCTTAAACTTGTAGAAATAGGATTTTTGGTATTGTTTGTTTTTCCCAGTATTTAGATTTGATCTCGTATTGTATTGGAAAGTTATCGATCAAAACTGTAACATCGTAGCGTTTCCGTATTCATGATGTTAAAGTGTTTAACTCAGTTGATATGATGATACATACTTGTTGATATGTATTTGTAAGTCTGTGATGTTCTATGTCAAGTTTATTTGGTGTGGATTGGATCATCGCGAAATGAATAGCCCTGTGTATAATTGGATGTTGTGTGTTGTGTATTTCTTTTCATTCATGTTGTAGCCAAAAATGTATATTCTTTTATTCTAAACGAGCGGTCGACATGTGGTCGTTGTTTCCATTCTCATGTATTATTATTTGTCAGGGCTCGATCAGGTTGTGATCGATGTCACCGTTGTATTAATACAGGTATTAGGATTACCCCACGGAGAAGCGCACTGGCAGCTGGATTCAAGATTTCAGCGGGTAGCATCTCAAGAAGCTGAGACCGGGCCGCTTGATTCTAGGATTGGCGGGCTGCTTGCCGCGCTTGTAGGAGGTTAGGATAGACCCACGGAGGAGTGCTCTTATCATCGGATTCGAGAAAGTGCGGGGTAGCCCCATCATGGTGATGATGTCGGGTTGCCTTGTTTCTTGGGTTAGAGGATGACTTGCCGCACTCGTAGGGGTCTTCTTTTGGCTATGCACGGGCTATTCACACGACCCGGGTATTCAGTGCTTCATTTGTGGCTCGAACAAAACGCGGGATTCCTAGGTGATCCGACCATTCCAAACTCTGTGATAATGTTTTTCCTTATGTTGTAATGTGATTATTTGCGTGTGATGGTATATTTATATATGTGATATATATATATATATATATATATATATATATATATATATATATATATATAGTGTATGTGTTAATGCTATATACGTTTTGCATCCGTGCTAGCCTTGCCCCCGCTATGCCGTTAGTTAAGTAACTTAACGGTGCATGACGGGCCCCGTGGCGAATGCGGATGGCGTATATGTGCATTATATTTTTCCTTTTCATACTTTTCTGTAATATTTGTGTGAGAAGGATAATACTAGATAATGAGATTATCTAAATGATGGGATTGTATTAATTGCATTAATACAAAGTAAAATAAACCTATATGTTGTAGGAGCCAACTTTTTTATAAAAAGGAAATTTTAGTCGATTCTTTTGCTTTGCATCGAGACATTCGGTAAGGAATGTCCCGCACCTCATTCGATGAAGAAAGACCCTTGATCCCGTCACTGGGAGTTCGCTCTTGGGCAAAAGTTTGTATCACTAAAATTGTTTTTGTAGCCATATTCTTTTGCTTTGCGTCGTGATATTCGATTAGGAATATCCCACACCTCATTCGATGAGGAAAAGAGACTAGATCCCTTCACGGGGAGTTCACTCTTAAGCAAAGGTCTATCTGACTATAAACTTTCAAAACCACTTGGTTCTTACAATGAGATCAAGTTTATTACGTTGATAGTTTTCTTCAAAACTAGCCGTAGCCTTCTATCATTCAGGAAGTAGAATAATTAGTATTCTTGCTACGTTTGTTGATTGTGTCAAGTTGTAGTGTACGGTAGCTAAGTGATGTCTTTCTGTTTGCATATTGATGCGATAGGTTAGGACAGTCGTGTAACCTTGTTGACCGTGTCAAGGGTTATGCGGGTGGGTCTAAATCAATCATGAAATGACGAGTTGAATTGACTAGTAGGTTATGGTTTGTTGACTGTGTCAAAGTCATAAGCCGCTAGGGGTAAAAACTAATATCGGGAGTTTCGAGTATTGAAACTTGCAATGAGATTGCATACCTTCTATGGTGTAGGGTGACTTGTTGACTGTGTCAAGGTTACCGCTCCATGATAATTTGGATCCCGATTTCTACTGTGAGTAATTGTTACTCCCAAGAGATTTTCTATACAAAATCCCTGCTAGTTCTCGTTTTAGGTTTTGAAGGAGAATTTGACAGAACAGTGGGAACCATCCTGATTAGATAAATATATCAATCTAATCTAGATTAGAGTTCACGCTGAGTGTTCTCTCTCTCTCTCTCTCTCTCTCTCTGGTAGCGACCTTGGACTAACCTTAAACTAGGACTCATTAACTAAGTTGACCGACCTTTCTTCAAAATCGACAGTTTTGGAATGTCTGGATTGCCCTAATCCATGACATAGTCACATATCCTACTTCCCCTTCTGCTAACTCCAGAACCCTCTGTATTCGGTACAGAGATCCATATTGTTTGGAAGGCCATCGTATAGTTAGATACAAACTCGATGAAACTGTTTCAGTCTGAGGATGGCCACTGGTTCTGGATTAGATGAATTGTTCTTTTGTCTATCCCTCCTACCTTATCTCAAGCTCAAGAGCTCCTTACATATAAGGAGTGTATACCAGTTATGCTTATTGGATAGTCTTCTTCTAATCTCAAAGCTGGTGTTGAAGGAATGGAAAGGAGAAAATCAATTAGCATAAGTTCAGTATACAGGAAGGTAAGATGGAGAGTCATCAAAAGGGTTTCAAGTGAGAAAAGGAAATTGCGACTACTGTCATGAACCTGGGCAATGGAAAAATACAATACTTTGAATACCCGACTAACCCCACCGAAACATTTTTGATGTTTCGAATATCCCGTGCATCTGTGTTTTGAGAAACTATTTCCCAATAAACTCTAACTCTTGGGTATGTAGATACCAGATTAGAATCCCGCATCTGTAGGGTGTTACAGAAGCTGAGAAGGAACAGAGAATTGAGAATGGATGATTTTATCCTCAATGTCGGCTTTCGGAGAAATTATTGCTATTGAAGAAAATCATCAAGTTTTTCCTAAACAGCAAACTTTTGGTTTCTTTTAACCAAAAGAATGTTTTTCAATTAACAGCACATGGAAAATGAGTTAGTGAACTCTAGAAACTTATACATATTGATGATGTTGTCCAATGTCCATACGGACAAGGGGTTGGTTCTAGATATTCCATATTGAGAATGTGATTCTCTCTAAGATTGCTCATCTGCGGGTGCGCTCCATGATGAGTAATATTGAGTTTTCTTCTTCAATTTTAGGGATGTATTAGAAATATATGCATATTAATTGATACCAGTTCCACCTAAACAAGTGCCTATTTTCTATATGTGATATAAAACAGTGTTCATCTTAAAATTGTTAAGATATGGGGTTATCCGATTTGTGTTTAAAACCATAATCCGGATAAACTCGAGGCACGTTTCGGAAATAACAGTCTATGGTTTATCCCAAGATTTCGCGAGAGATAGCTTCTACCATTTTTCAAGTTCAGAAGTATTTTGTTCTTGACTTGCCACATCCTTGGTTAAGGAATTTCTTGCAAAAGAAATTAGTGAGAGTATGGTAGAACTGAAAATGGTTCAAGAACCACAAACAGTTACCAAAAGTTTAGTAGAACTTAATGATCCAATTGACCCTAACAGACCATAGCTACTCCGCAGATCTAGTAGGTGATCTCAGCCACCCGAGAGATACTTCGGTTTTCTCATCGACGGTGACTGGGAGGCTTTCATCATGTGATGATGACCCTACTAGTTATCAGCATGCCATAGAAAGTGGTGACTTCTGATTGATGGCTGGAAGCCAAGTTATCCAAGTTGGACTTCATACACTACAACAAATTATAGACTTTGTTGTGTGCTCCTAAAAGGGGTAAAACCCATAAGAAGCAAGCAGATCTTTTTAGATCAGTGCAAATGGAAATGTATTAACCTAATAAAGGATAGACTTGTAGTATACAGAATTCATCAAATACTCGATGTGAATTGTGATGATACCGTTATTTTAAAATCTGTGCTAAAGTCCATGCGGATAAAATTTGCCAACTGTTATTTTCATGACTATTATATCTGGTATAAGTATGATTATAACGTTTTTCTAAATTGAACGTGTATATGATTCTACCAGAGGATTGTCTTAGTCGGTGGGAGCAGCGAAAAGTGTGCAAAATTGCTTGAGTCTATTTGTAGAAAAAAGTAGGCATGGTGGAGGTGGATCATCTGCTTTTGATGCAACGGTCAAAGTATTTGACTTCATCAAAATAAGAGATAAACCAGATATTTGTAAGAAAGCTGTAGTGAGTACCGTCGGATTCTGCATACTGATGTGGATAACATACTTTTGATAGGAAGTGATATTTCTATATTACGATTCGATCAAACGTTGGTAGTCACTTTTGTTTATCTTTTTGTGGATTATACATATGTCAATGATTCTGGTGATTAGGTCTATAGAGTTAGACCCGGTAGGGGTTTTGGGATTATCCCAATTCAGGTATAATGACACCATTCTGAAATGGTTTAGAATGGAGGACTCCTAGTGAGGTAATGTACCCGCAGGTAATGGGGCCACTCTCTCTAAAATGATGTCTTTTAGAACTAATGAAGAGAGAGGCTCCCATGAATGACATTCGACATGCTTCGGCAGTGAGGTCAATCATGCAATATTAAATACCGAACCAGATATTGCTTTTACAATAGGTGTAGTAAGCAGATATTAGTCCAATCTTGGAGAGACATAGGAAGAAATGAAGAGCATATGAGATGTTCTTGGTGTATGGTAATTACAACCTCCTTAGAGAGGTGATTACCGATTCCATCTTCCGCAGTGACAAGGGTAATAGAGTATCTATCGTGAGTCATTAGCTTACCCTCTTATAAGGAGCAGTGTATTGGAAGAGTTCCAATCGAGATACTGGGATAGTCAAGGCGCTAGATGCTGATTATGAATCAGTAGAGAATACATCCTAAGTATTTGTTTGGATAAATACGTTCATTTGTGAACTAGGTCCCATCAGCTATCCAAACAATACTCTAGGGTAAGTATCGCTCATTTTGGAAGATAACTGATCTCCACGAAGTTGAGATTCAGAAAGATACGGTTAGAAATATCGTAGCGGATCTACTAATTGAGGTTGTTTCTCGAACACAGTTTGCAAAACTGTTAGTACAAAACTTGGGTATACAATAGTAGCACATGAGATGTGTGAATGCGATACCGCAATAATTGGCCTTAAGTGCAAGTGGGAGATTGTTGGATATTGGTGCCCTCAAGGCAATTATCGTAGTTGCAAGAATGCAATTAATGAATTCGAGGAGGGCCTATACCAAGAACAGTCTTACTCGAGATGATAGTGTGCTATATGGTTTATCTTTATCTGTAATGTGAATACGTTTTACTAGTTATCGCGTATCGCTAATATATGAGATAAAACCCTTAGGATCTTTGCTTGATTACCAAGATTATGATAAGGATCATACTAGTTGGGCCTGGTAGTTTGTAATCACATCCTCAAATGTCCCTAGTCGTAGGAGTATCGAGACAAGGCATCGGTACTCCAGTTTAGACTAGTTTATACGTTTCATGACCCTGTACGGGGCAATGGCTGATCCCATAGCCATTGGTGTTTGACACTGATGATTGTATACAGGTGCTCATTAGATGAGTTACAGTGGACGAACTCGCCGAGAACTCCTAGTTGGCATTATACCAATGTCAGATAGCAGTTCTATGATGACATGAGTACAGGGTAGTCCCTTGACCTGAAACCGCCACAGTGTCTCATGTGTGTTCCTACTGTACTTAGATTACTAGCCTACCATGGCTCTACTGAGTCATGCAAACAGGTTTTAGTTGGGTACAGTCCCGAAACACAAGGAGGCAATGAGCGGTCGAAGGAATTCGTCACTCCCGGTATTAGGAGTCGATATCGCACTGTGCAGGACACGACTATAGCCAGAAGTCCGTGGCCACGACAGTAGAGATAAACTGGTAAGTGTTACTAGTTGTATCTCTTCTATTATGGGTCCTCTGTCAACACGGCTTATCGGGTTATTGGGGGTCTGACAGATTCTACTCCCCAGACCCGGTATGTGATACTCTTTGACGAAGAGACCGGACTGTACGGTGACTGTCGCTTATAGACTTTTTTGGGTCCGTATGAGTTCGCTCGTCGACCTGCCTTTATCTTGCTTATACTTGAGTAGCCGTTACGTACAGATAGTGACACTGACGAGCTTGTAGATTAACCCGAAAAGGGGTTGAATCTGAAAGTGTTTCAGATTCAATCGGATACGATCCTGTATAACCTATTGCCAGCGTATTGACAGGTCTTTAGAGTCCCACAATGAAAGTACATGCCTGTGCAAAACATGATGTGACTTACGTATAGGGATATGTACATGAGTTCGATAAAGCATGTATATTGGATATACGTGTTTAATCGGACGACTGTTATACTAGCCGGTTTCAAAGCCGGAATACCAAGTTAAGTGTTGACTTGATAACCGTATTTATGATACGGTTTCTAGTATAGTATATATGATACACACACTTTCTACAGTATATGATACTGAGAAGATATTGATGGCATTTCGTGTATGTGATACATGATGTATACGTGTATAGGATACATGTACTAATACTTATTTAATATATATATTTGATATATATATTAACTCCCACCATTATAAATTATATATAAATAAATATACAAATAAATATATATATGTAAATGTGTGTGTGTGTATAAATTAATGTATATATTATTATATATTTTATATACTTAATTAAGTGGTGGGGCCCACCCTCTCTCTTGTATGTTGACACACACATGAGAGAGAGTGTGAGAAGGATGTATGTATCATGTTAAACATGATATGGTTTGAAAAAGGATATGACACAATTCTTTTTCATAAGACAAGCCATCATTTTTTTTTTGTAAAACCATCTTCTTCTTCCTTAACAAAACATGAGCTTAAGCTCTCTTGAAAATGGCAAGTGTTGCCATAGTGAGGGAGTGTAAAAAATAGAGAGTACCCATCATTCGCACCATCTTCCTCCACGCCCAGCAAGGCTCAATAGGAAGTTTCTCCGACCGATGACAGAGTTGGAGCTCGGGCAGCCCGCTTTCAACACGGATCATCTAAAGCGAGGCAGTCGGCGTGCAAACGCGTTCGGGAGCTCACGAAGTTTAGACGAGGTCTTTCGGGATCAACTGGACACGCTATAAAGGTTGTAGAACTTCTGAACTCTTTCTTTTGCTCTTTAGATTAGCTAGATACTAGTGCTTGGACGATTTTTGGCGTACGGTCGATTGCGCTCCAACGGAATTTTCGTTTTCCGACCAGTCCTTCTTCCGCTCCGCGCACGCTCAGAGCGCGCCCGGCCTTACAAAGTGCAACCGTGATGCCTACGAAAGTGGGTTTAGGACTTTTTGAAAATAAAATGGTTTTGCTCGGGACGAGTAAAAGATAAGTTTATGGGTATTTGTTTACTCCAGAATATTGCATTTAATACCGCTCATTTTTATGCACATTTGTATATAGGTATGTGCTTTTAATCTGTATTTTCTACAAGATTACAGGTTACAAGTTCTCAATCCAGAATAACGCAAATCGCTCACATTCTCTATAGTTATGACAAAATTCAGAACAACTACAAAAAACAGATAAAATCCGAGTTCCGGTCATCCACGCCCGTCAGGTGCCGCTTACCAGTATAAGGGATAAAATCAAGCGATGGTCATTTGTGTTTGGGACAAGCACAGAGCATAAGAGTGGCAACATAAGGCTCAAGGCGGCAATGCGGAGCTCGAGAGAGATCAATGCCGAAAGACAAAAATAGTTGCCATTTTGGACTGTTGTAAATCTGAGAATATTTTAGAACTATTTTGCAAATTTGAACCTGTCAAACAGAAGAAGAAAGCAACACGAGAAAGCACAAGATAAACGGCGCTCCAACTCCACAAAACGGCCGCAGAAGGACGAAATTTAGGCCATAACGGTGGCGGATCCGCGGCTTCGTTATGATGTCTTGCGACGAAATTTCAGGGATGTTTTTTTAATTGTATATGGGCTCAGAATATTACCCTTAGGTTTCACTTCTTTGCCTATATATATTCCAGATGTGTGCCAAATCAACCATGCTTTAATTTCCTTAGAATTAGTGTTAGATTAGTGTAGTTTTCTTCTTCTCTATCATCTCTTCTCCATTTAAATGTAGTGAGAGCTTTTGAGTGGATAAATAATAAATATGAGAGTTTTCTTTTATCTTGTATCTTTATTTTCTTGCATTATATTTTAATTCTTAGTATAATTTTTATTACTTGTTTGTTAAAGTAGTTGTTGATTTTATTGTTATTCTTTTCTTCTCTTCTAATCTCTATTTTTAAGCCATGATACTCAATAGAGTCTCTTGCTTAGTTGAGAGCCCAAGTAGTTAGCTTAGTATTTTTGTTCTAATCGTATTCTTTCATTCTTTCTTCTCTTCTTCTTATTTTATTTTCTTTTTATGTGTGAGTAGTTTACTCACTTGTTAGGGTTAAGAAAGGGTGGTATGAGAGATGGGAAAACCCCTTGTGTTTTTCTTCGCCAAACAACTTGAAATCGATTCTAAACCAAACAAACACAATCCTCTCCCTTAGACGCGCTATAAGTGACATATAGCTGCGACCTAAGTCAAGAATTTCTTTAGGCGCACTACAACGTGACATGCAGTTGTGATCTAATTGGAAACTTGTTGTGTGTGTTTAGCCTGAGGTTGAAAATAAGAGTATAGAACGGACGGACAAAGGGCACTAAGAATGGATTTTGCGTTAGAAAGCTTGCTTAAACTCGCAATTATCATTCCTATGTCCTCCTAATCTCCGTTATTTCCGATTATTCAAACATCATTTCAATGATGGCACAAGACAAGCACAAGATTAATTCCTAACTCTACTAACCAATCTTAACCCTAACAAGTTCTCTTGAACATAAACACTTAGGATAGAATTGAACAAACTTGTATATTTTTACTTGAATCGTCTAAAATAAGAACGAAGCACTAATAATCTACTCAACCGGATAGCTACATGTGAAACCGTCTTGATTGCAGTAAGTATAAACATATAAAATGCATATCACAAACCTACCAATCAGACGGCGAGGAGTTTGTGTTGCGTCAAGATGTGATCTTGAAGAAGGACAATGTAGGATCAGGACAGACTCTTGGGGTGACATTCTAAGGATATGATTCAAGCAGATTAATAAGCGTTGGTTAATTTCTTGCCTTCGTATACCTTATCTATACGGGCCACCACTAAAACATGTCACACCCTGCTTCCTAAGATACGGGGGTAGAGATACGACGAGGCCTTCAACATTACTATACCGAGAAGTACACTCTCCCCGATATATTTACGCTAAGCTTATAGTATGCAGGAGTATACAAAAGCAAGTAAAAAATAACTTTATTCTTTAACCAACGTTTATTACAATCTAAGATCAATATCAAGGTTTTATTACATCATAAAGAGAAAGACTGGAAATAAAACAAGTCTTAACAGTTAGGCTGATACAAAAGAAATGGAAAGACAACTAATCAAGTAAACCTAAGTGACTAAAACTCTATTTCAAAATGACCGAGGTCCCCTGCTGAAGCTTCCACATCAATCGTTTCATCCATGTTATCTTTTCCTAGCCCTAACGGACATTTCGAGGGAAAATGAGAGAAAAGAAATGCCCGTCAGCGAGATAAACTCGAGTAGGAATCTCAAGAGGGTTATGTGCAATGGGTGAAATGTGTATGTGAACTAACATTACAGTGTGCAGGTAAAAAGGTAAATAAAACTAGTGTCGCAGGGATATAAGTTAGCACGTAGATAAGATGTCACCTAATAACTATTTTCCGTATTTTGGTTTGGTTTGGTTTTGTAAGGATACACACATTTCGCATAAAACAAGTTATGATAAGCAGGTAGTGTTGTGGCACGCAAGTTTATTCAAGTGTATCATGACTTTTATGATATTTTGCAATGTTTTGGTTTAAGAGTTCAGATAACAAAATAGAGCTTTGTGTATCGGAGAGTATTCCGCATACACCCGGAATCACGAAAACACGACAAAGGCTCTCCCGAGACACGTCGTCGTCATAGAGTATTTTGTATATGCCCAGAAGCACGGAAACACGATAAGAGCACTCTCGATACACGCGATCTCGTTTTCCTTCTCCGACTTACCTTAAACCCCGAAACAAAATGTTTAAGTTGAGTTATCGGTTATTAGTTAGCACACGGAACTAATCAAGACATGGAAAATATGTTTTCTTTCTAAATCGGGCCATTCCTCATTAAAAACATATCAAAACGGTTAACTATATCAAGTTTTCAAGTGAAACACGGATTTTAGAAACTTGATGGTATTTCAATGAATTACAGGTTTTTAAAACCTCAGGGTATTTATGTGAAAATACGGTATTTGGAAACCTTAGGGTATTTATATGAAAATACGGTATTTAGAAACTTTAGGTTATTTTATTAAAAATACGGTATTTGAAATCATAGGGTGCTTTTAGTGTAACAAGGTAGTTTAGAATATATTTCATGGAATAAAATAGTTTAAAAGTTCACTTTCAATCCAGAAAGCACTTCGTCTTGTAAAACGGTGTTTTACCAATGTAGAAACGGGCAGCATAACGGTTTATGAAATAGCGTTTTCTTAGTTTACATTTGGACTGCATGACGGCGTGTTTGTGTTCGCGAGGAAAATAGTTTAAAGGGGGATAGGTCGTTACCCGTGTTCTTTTAGTTGTGTGGATCAAAAACTAGATGCAACTTGAATAGGAGTTAATCGTATTTATCAAATAAAACCAAACTAAAAACAGACAATATAACCGTGTTAAGATTTTGGAGTGAACAAAATTATTGTATTAGATTAGCATGAAAAGAAGAAGTGACAGAGGCGAGAGGGGAGATCGAGGATCCTACCTGGAGAGTATTAACGAAAAGAATGTTGGTATATCGTTTCGTACGAAAACGCGAATAGCGTCATGCTCGGATTTTTTTCGAGGGATTGAGCAGCACCACTGCGTCGGCGTCGGAGAAACAAAGTGGTAAGTATTTTTTTCCGATTTTTTGTGAAGAGATATGAGTGAGAAAAACACAAATGAAAGAGAGATATTTATAGCTTTCAAAAACCATCCCCGCTGCTCGCCCTCAACCGTTGGATCAAGCAAACGAACGCCCATATGCACCCATGTGGGCGCGAGCCGCCCACGCGTCCACATGCTGGCACACGCCATCATGAAGCGGGCGTAGCCAGGCCGGGCCGGGCCTCGTGGGGTGTTCTGATTTGCCTGATTTTGGGTTTGGATTTGGGTTTTGGGCTTAAAACCGTTTTGTTATTTTTTATCTAAAGCTTTTAAAACTGTTATCTAAAATCGGTTTTCTTTCTAAAAATTTAACTAAAAATACTTTTAATTATTTTAAAATAATGAAAAATATCTAGAAAATTTCTGAATAAATATTTTATCATTTTCAGCCATTTCCGCCTAAAAAATAATTACTTTTTCTAATATCCAATTACTAAAATAAATTTTTGAAAACACTAACAAACATATTTAAATTCTTTTCTTCTTCCAAAAATTATACTAATTATATTTAACTCAAAATTACCTTTTTCCAAACTTTTCCATCATAAGAAATACTAAAATAAGTACGAAGATGCGAATAAAAATTATACGAAGACTTTATTAAGGTATAAACAAAACGCACATGTTACACAACCCCGTGTTTTCACTGATCCGTACCGGTCACTTTGATTTACTTGTATTAAATAGGTTATGTAAAAAAAATTATTAGATTTAGAGACCTCTAAAGCATCTATCAAGCGATCTTGTTTTTCATGCATAGTAATGTCGTCGATTTTTAGTCTATTTAATGAATTTGTTAAAGATCTCCAAATCTTGTAAAATTTAATATATAACATATCTAACATATGTAGATCATGATGAATGGTGCAGATCGGTGAAAAACACGACGTATTGTATGTTTGAAAAGTGAACCTCAAAATAAGAAATGAGGCTAGGCCTCGTAAAATCGGCTTCATATATATATATATATATATATATATATATATATATAAGTCGATGTCGCGCACTCCACGTGTTCGCGGGGAGGCGGAAATTGCAAAAAATGATTTTTACGGGCTTTGCAACACCGACTAGAACCAAGGATCGATAATAAACCATAGCTACCAAACTACATGAGGTTTAACTACTATGATACGAAGTTATACCTCACGATTCAAGTCCTTTGGGTCTTCATCGTTTTCCTCCACTCGTCGTCGGCTCCAAGGATCATAACGGATCGTAGTAATCTCGACGGCCTCCTCGAGTCAAAGACGATCCACCCGAGAGTCTATAGTCCGAGCTCCTACCTCAAATCCGAGGTAACTACGGCTTATAGTTCGCTAAACTAGAAGTCCTAGAGGGTGTAGAGTGTGAAGATGGAGTGTTTTGTCTATTAAAACCCTAGGATTCTCAACACATGAGAGCTTTTGGATTTAGAGGAAGAAGAAGAAGACTTGATGAAAGTGAGAGTGGGGTGTGAACATGAATGAAGCTTGGCTGCCCTCTTTTGATAGAATGAAGTATATGAGATATTTTGTAAGATAAATATCACACTAAAATATCAACAACCCTTCACAAATATCTTGTGGTGACTCATGACCATGAGTCACCAAGTAGCCATACTAGGTTCAATGTAAAGATCCACCTCATTTCTCCATCCAAATAAAGTTTAATCCAAAAAGAAAAACCCTAATAGGTGTCCCCCTTCTAGAAACTTTCCCATACATTTACGAGAACGCCCATCATCCGTATATACATACCCACATCCGTATTCCGAAGAACACGAATACAAAGAGACAAAACAATCTATCAATATAATACTAGGATCTGGCTTAAATCAAAACCCACTAGTATTATCCGCCCGATCATCATACGTGCACAAGTACATGTAAGTGGTCGAAGCCCTGCCGTAAAACCATACGGTCTCTACACCTTTTTCCCGGTTCAGGGAAACTCTCTATATGGGACTCTAAAGACTCGACACTACGCTGGCAGTGGGTTTAACCACAAGCCGCAAGCGGTACTAGCTGCACGTAACGGCTACCCAGGTATGTGTCGATAAGAAAGCCGATAAGCTAACTCATCCGAACTCTTACTGAGCCTGTATGTGACAATCTCTGTACAGTCCGGTCTGTTCATCTAAGAGTATCGCATATCGGGCCTAGGGGGCGGTAATCGTCAGACCCCTAATAGCGCAACAAGTCATGTCGGAGTATAGCCCAAAACACCCTGAGGAACTACTGGAGTACCTACCAGTAAACCCCGCTTGCCTTGTCCAAGGACTTTATGTAATGGCATTCCGAACACAGCGCGATATCAACCCCCAATACCGGGAGAGACGAATCGTATCTAACCGCCACTGCCTCCAAGTGCTTCGGGACTGCACCCAACTACTAATTGTTTGCACGACTCCTTTGAGCCATGGTAGGGTAGTAATCAAAGTACAGTGGGAACACACTCGAGGCGAAGCAGCAGTGTCAAGTCGACAAACTAAGCTGTACTCATGTCATCTGGGAACTGCTACCCGACGATAGGTATAATACCCACCAACAGTTCCCGACAAGTCCTGTCCAGTGTACTCATAACCTAATGAGCACCTGCATACTATCTCCAGTACGACGTACTAATGGCTGTGGGACAGACCATCTCTCATGCTGGAATGAGAAACGTATACACTAGTCTACTGTGGAGTATCGATGCCCCGTCTTGATAATCCTACGACTAGGGACCTGTATAGGATGTGCTTATAGACTACCCAGCCCCCACTAGTGTGACTGCCATCAAATGCTGGTAATCAAGCAAAGATCCTAAGGGATCTACCAATATGTATAAGCGATATGCTAAGAAAACACATGCACATATTGAAGTAGAAACAAATCAGGTAGCATACCACCATTTCGAGCAAGACTGTTACTATATCCGTGTATATCCCAAGCTCCCATTAAGTAATATACAATCCAGTATGATACAATAATGGCCTCTAGGGCATGTTTCCACTAATCAGAGTAAAACTCTATTTTAAAATTCAAAATTTAAAAATTGAAGAACGCTTCAGATTCAGCGCTAGGCGCGCTGCGCGCCACGTGTCAAACACAGATGCGCTAGCACCAGGCGCGCTGCGCCCTAGGCAGCGCACCTCCAATCAGAGCAAAGCTCTATTTTGAAATTCAAAATTAAAAAATTGAAGCAACGCTTTAGATCCAGTGCTAGGTACGCTGCGCACCACGTGTCGAACACGGATGCGCTAGCGCCAGGTGCGCTGCGCCCTAAGCAGTGCACCATGTGTGCGCTAGCGCTAAGCGCGTTGCGCGCCACGTGTCAGACACGGATGCGCTAGCGCAGACTGCGCTGCGCGCCACGTGTCGAACGTAGGTGCGCTAGCGCAAAGTGCACTGCGCTCTGAGAAGCGCACCACGTGCAAAGCACGGGTGCGCCAGCGCTGGAACTATAAAATTCCCCATCTTTAGATCAAAAGATCTAATAATGACAAATCATTAATTAATCAGTATTAAAATTCTGTTATAGAAAGATTTTTCCAATCTTGTTAAAAACAAGAAGATTGCCTTCTGTAAAACAGAAACCATAGGATCAAAGATCCAACGGTGGGAAAACATCCCCAAATCAATCAGAGAAAGATCTCTTCAACTGATTTAACAAATCAATTTGCCCTATTTAAAGGCCCCAAGACTTCAAGTCTGAGAGAGAAAACCCCCCCTACAAACTTTGAGAAAACTCAAAAGAAAAAGAGCAAGCTCTTGAAAGAAGATCATTTCTTCAAGGTAAAAAGAATGATTCTTGAACAAAGAGATGAAATCATCTCATTAAAACAGAAGAATTATCTTCTTAAAAGATCATAGATCTACAAAAGACCAAGGTCTTTTATAAAAAGAGATCAAAAGATCTCATCATAAAAACAAAAGAAGTATTTACTTCATTCACAGATCATTGATCTACAAAGGCAAAGCCCTTTCAAAAATAAGAACCGTTGTTCTTGAATCTTGAGGCAAAGCCTTCTTTAAAAAGAACATAAATTTTTTCACAGATCATAAATTTGATCAAATGCACTTTGCGCTATTAAAAAGTGCCTTGCACTCTTGAACTGCGCTTCTGCATCCCTTGGACCAGCGCTCAGCGCCATAATGCGCCACGTGTCAACCACTTATGCAACTTGCGGTTTGCGCTTCTAAAATAGCGCACTGCGCTCATGGGCTGGCGCTCAGCGCCAAGCGCGCCATGTGTCACTCACGTGTGCGCCACTGAAATAGCGCTACGTGCTCATAAATTGAAACCGCAATGCGCTCATAAACTGGCGCAATGCGCCAATCATCCGGCTCTTAGTGCCAAGTGCGACACGTGTCCTTTTCGTGTGCGCTACTTGGCAGAAGCGCATGCGCTCTTTAATTGGCGCAAAGTGCTTGGCGCGCCACGTGGCGCGCTGTCAGAACACACATTGTTCTGATGAATGTTATGCATTCAATACAAGACAAAAAAATGTCAGGATTCAATGCTCAGCATTATTAAAAGGGCCAAGCCCAAATAAAGGTTCAACTGTCCAGAACAATGAAATGTTAAATATTTTAATCTTATTGGACTTAGCCCAATATTGGCCATAAGTCCTCAACTTATATTGAAATGAGCCCATCTGCTCACGAATATTTAACAGATCTCAGTCCCAAACTGGACTGCAGATCCTTCAACCAACTCATATCGGTTCAAAGGTATATCTCTTTACTCCTCTGATATCTGTCGTTGTAATCCTTCAACGTCTTCAGAGAGGTGACGGGTCCCGACAACCACACATTTCATGGACTACGATGTCCTTATACTCATAGACTACGATGTCTTTAAACTACGGACTGTGGGGTCCTTAAACTCATGGACTACGATGTCTTTAAACTTCATAGACTACGATGTCTTTAAACTACGGACTGTGGGGTCCTTAAACTCATGGACTACGATGTTCTTAACTTGGACCGAGATGTCCCTAAACTAACATTGGACCACAATGTCCTTAAACTAGTAATCGACCACAATGTCCCTAAACTAAACAATAGAGTTCAAATGCTCTTTTGTTGGATCTAAACAATCCCGTTAAGTTGATCTTAGTCTAAAATTAGACTAACGTATCCTTAACTAACGTTTAAGTTGATCTTAGTCTCAAATGAGGCTAACGTATCCTTAAACCAAATCCCCAAACCCAAATCTAAGAAGATACGGATTTGGACTAATCTACGCCTTATGGGCGACAACATAAATTAGTCTCCGTATACAATCCACGGGCAACCACAAACAAAACAAACACCCACGACGCGAAGTGACCATCTGGAGAAGGAGAAAGTTGTTACCGCGATGCGGTAGCGTAATTAACTGCAGGGGCTTGCGGGAAGAGCGTCCGCACAATCAAAAACCCCTAAAATGAGGGGGAATCTGACGAAGTCTGCTATATCGGACGCATCCGTTTAAACCTTCGAAACATGGTGCCATAAATCAACTTAGCATCTTCGGAGAGGTGGACGGATAGCACCAAATAGCATCTGCCCCCAAATTCAGGCAAGACGGACCTACGCGGTCGCGTCTCTGTGTTCGGCGGTAAACAGATTCTGGCACGCCTGGTGGGACCTTTTCCTCTTTCCACTCCACACTTCGTGTGTCGTGTTCGCGAACGAATCGCGGTTTGATATGGTTGCCCTTGGGTTCGAGGTACTAAGATTTGGTTTCTTGCTTAGCGTAGAAAAAGAAACATCAATGGCGTCTACTTGTGCGAAGTGTTCCAGCTGCAACTGCGACTCGCGTTCCGCCTCATCTGGAGATATAGCTTACGGGCCTTAAGCGGCCTCCCTATTCATGATGCCGGGGGACCAGGTGACTCAAGCCACCACTGGATTGTTTTTCGGGACCATGCTCCTACCGATGAGCTTCATCGCCCCTGTACCAACGCAAGAAGCTCCCAAGAAGTCGGTCTTTGATCGGCTTGCAACTACAGCGGCCCCTCTCAATGGGTCGTCTAGCTCCGGCGCCTCAGTCTTCGCCAGATTGGGCCAAAGTTCATGTGGGCCTATAATGAAGCCTGCAATTCAAGAAAAGGTTATTCCGAAGAGGATAGCCATTCCTGCTCGCGAAGTTGTCAAGGCGGATTCTCCTGCTAAAGGGTCGGTCTTCACAAGACTGACTGTTCCAGCTCCCGCTCCGGTCAAAGTCCTCAAAGCCACTTCCCCCGCCTAAAAGTCTGTCTTTGACAGGTTAGACACTGCTGCTCGACGGACGTCAGTCTTCAAGAGGCTGGTACCAGCAGCGCCTCACCAGAACAGGGGGCATGACGAAGCCATCCCTATCACCGAACCAACACCATCGGCTCGACACGCTCGACGTCACCACTGGCGCCGAGTAAGGAAGGCTGGGGGCAACTCCCCCTCTGGGCTAACTCCACCAGCCCCAACGGTGGATGTCAATGCTGCTGTTCCAACCGGGAACAGCTTTGAATTGCTGAACAAGGTGCACAGGAACTCTCCTACTGCCGTACTAAAAAGATCTCCTCCACAGGTGAAGAATGTTACAGAAACAAAGCTGGAGCAGCCCCCTCAGCGGCTGTCCTCTAAAGTTTACAAAGTATGGCGACAGGTCCAGGAGTCGGTGATTGATCAAGATTACCCTCGCCGAAAGAAAAAGGTGAAGTTTCAACAGGAAGAGAACCGTCCTGTCAAGCCACAAAAAGCAAAAGCTACTTGGGTGCCCGCTGCAATAGCCCCCTCAACGTCAACTGGTCAAAAGAGAAGAAGGCCAGAGAAAGCCCCTGTGACTACGGCAGACCACAAAGACGCTGAGCCCAAACGCCCCAAGTCTAGGGGCATAATGGTGCATACTGTTTACATGGCTTCCGGAAAAGAGGAAAGCCGCGCTTCGACGGGTCATCGACCGCTCACCCGATCCGTGAAAAAAGCCCAGGAGCAGCAACAGAAGCTTCAGGAAATGCTAACGCAAATGGCCGCACTCACCGGGCCAAAAGAAAGCCCAGAGGCGTCATCAGAGCAGCGTCATGAACAAGAAACCGATGCTGACTTCCTCCGCAGAGTCCTCGAAAAGAAGGACAGAGAAGCAGCAGAACAAGCGGCTAATATAAAATGAATGGCGCCTCTCTTCCAAGACATGGTCGGGATGATATTACAGCCGGACCCTCCAGCTGAAGACCCTCCGATCATTATTGAAGACGACAGAGGGAAGACATCAAACCCTCGTCCGGCCCTTTCAGCAGCCAAAGAGGAAACCATTTCCAAGGCCGCTCTGGATGACTATATTGCTCAGCAAATACGAGCTCACCAGGCGAACGAGGCGGCCGGCCAAGTCGTTAAAACAGGGCGACCGTATCCAGGCTGGTATGACCAAATAAAGAACCCGCCGGGATACACGATCCCCAAATTCTATGTGTACAAAGGGACATGCAATCCCCATCAACATGTCGCTCAGTTCAGGGCTCTTTGCGGCAACACTGGGGGTGATGATAAACTTTTGCTCTGTCAGTTTGTTGGCAGCTTGTCGGAGACAGCGTTCGAATGGTACTCTGAACTCTCAAACTACTCCGTCAAGACTTTCGCAGAAATGGAGCTATTATTCACCCAGCGATTCGCGAGTGCTAGTGAACGCACCCCAATAACGGCATTGATCAATGCCAGGGTGAAGCCAGGTGAGACATGGGTTCAATACGCAATAAGATGGCAGAATCTGTGGTCGAAATGCGAACAGCGCATCGAAGAAGCACCGGCGGTGGGCATGTTCGTGGGCACTCTTGATCCGCAGGTGACCATCTCCCAGTTCATGATGTTTTTCAAGCCGACTACTTTCCAGGACTTGATTGACAAGTTGGCCCAAATGGACCAGATGGGTCATAGACCGTCTCCTCCGAAGCCGGACTCTCGAAATGAGAAGGGAAAGGGGAAAGCGATCGTCGTCGCCAATGCTCAACAGCAGCCCGGTGGCCCGAGACCAGTGGATCGCCAAAATAATAGAACTCGATCTCTCGAAGATAAAATGAGATGCCCTTACTCATTCCCTCGAGACAAGACGAAGAGGTTATTCGAGCTTGCACTGCGCAACAGGCTCATCAATCTGCCGGAGCCAAGACGCCCAGCGCAACCAGGCGACATTAGCAATCCTAACTATTGCCCTTATCACCGAATGTTGGGCCATCCGATTGAGGATTGTTACTCTTCAAAAGCTGGATAGAAGATTAGTACCAGCAGGGAAAGTTTGTATTATCTGAGAACTGGAAGGTGAACCCGCCACAGCCACACGCTCCCAAGAAAACGGATACACCGGGGGCATCGTGTTCTTTCGTCAAAGAAGCTCCATGGGAGGTCGCTCTTTCAGCCAAGACGAAAAGAATGATGAAAGATCTCCAAACATGTCCGGCGATCAGGTGGAAAAACCCACTGGAACCCGAGATCATAGAGGGAATGCTGAAACCGCGCCCAACTCCAAAAATCGGTGGTGATAGCCAAAGCACTCACACCCAGCCGTCAAAATCTTCGAAGAAGAAGAAGAAATCCAAGAAGCTCGTGAAGCCTGGTGACAAGCGCACGACCTGCAAAAGCAAATTGACGCGCTGGAAGAGTATAACCAGAAGGCGCGGACTCCAGTCACACTTCAAGAGTTTCTTTGCCACGTCCTTGAGGACAGAGATGACGATAATGGAGAAGACTCGTCAGATGAGCCTGAAGATTATGTGGAAAGCTGCCATGTGATCTCTCACTCGTTAATAAACGATGAAGAAGCTCCTTAAACCAAGAAACTGGGGGCAAATCCTAAACCGGAACTTCTAGAGCCGTCAGAGGAAATGATTGATGCATTCCTGAACGAAGCTCTTCTTAAAAGCAAAGCTGCTCGAGAGCGTGAAATGGCCATATTTGAAAAAGCCAAACGCCAGCGTCTGGACGAAAGTGTTGAAACACTCCCGCCAGATCAAATTACATCCAACGCAAATAAAAATAGGTTCAAGACGAGGAAACGGTTCGCTAAAGCCATATCGATGGGAATGAAGCTACCACCCTCCGAAGGCAACACTCCTGATAGAGCGGATATACATCCTAACTACTTCTTATACTATCGAAAGATCGTACACCCCACCGAAGAGTACAACGCTTTTAAAAGATGGTGGCAGGGATATGTTGCTCACCGGCAACATTTTAAGCGGATGAAATGCAAAGCTCGTCGGGAGCAAAGAAATACGACCGAGGAGCATAAAAGAACTACCGACAACTGTCGCATGGTCAACGCCGAGAGATCGCAGGTTTTCACCTTCGGGAGCGACTCTGAAAAAGAAATGGCTTTTGGCCCCCTCTTTAAGGAGTCCACCTCGGGAAAAGAGGAAGAACCGAAGAACTGCGAGAACATTCAGCTGCGTAATCGCATGCTACCCGAAAAGAATCTTGGGCCCTCGAACATTGGGTCAAATAGAAAAGATAAGGGAAAAGAAAAAGTCCCTGAGGATATCATCCTTGATGACCAAGCCATCAAAGAGCTGACAGCCAAGGACCCGCCAAAGAAAAGTAAGGTAGACTACAATGTTCTGGCACACTTAAGAAAGTTACCTTCGCAGTTAAGCATTCTCGATGCCCTTCTGTTATCCAAAGAAGCAAGAGATTCTTTGATCAAGGCATTACAAGAGCTCGAGCAATTCCAAGTTTTCCTCGCCGAAGAAAAGATGAAGGACGAGCTGGAAGAAGTACACACGGCCGATATCACTTTCGGCGATGAAGACCTCCTCCTTGGGACAAGCGAGCACAACCGCCCCTATATGTCTCCGGATACTGTTATGATATCAAGATAAGTAAAATCCTGGTCGACAATGGGTCCTCCGTCAACCTCCTTAACGTAAAGGTGCTAAAGGAAATCTGCATGAGCGTTCAGCACCTCGCTCGCGATAAAATCACCATCTCCGGATTCGACTCCCAGTCATCACAGACGCTTGGGTCTATAATATTGACATTACGCTTTGGGCTGCTCGTCACGGACATCAAGTTTCATGTCATTGACGCCAAGACATACTACAATGCTTTGCTCGGTTGGCCTTGGTTGCATGAGTACAATATCATCCCTTCTACACAACATCAGTGTATGAAGTATTTCAAAGATGGTCTTGAGTACACTGTGACAGGGGAACTAAACCCGTTCTCCGTGAATGAAGTCCGCAAATATGAGGATGCCAAATACTTCCTACCTGATTTCGAAGACATAGAAAGATGTCGCAAACCGGAGGACAAGAACAAAGCTATCACCACTATTCCGGTCTTCGGGAGTGATACCGAGGAGGAAGAAGAAATAGTTTATTCAGGTCCGCCCCAGTGCAACAAGCCGGAACCGTCCACTCCTATGTTGATCTTCGGCAGCGACTCGGAAGATGAGGTCAATGCCGTATTCTCTGCTTGGCCATCAATACAAACCCTCGCTGATGAAGAGCAAAGTTTGCAAGTTGCCATGGTTCCGCCCAGCCATCATAAAGAACTAGACGCGCTTGATACATACGATGTGGAAGAACTGCAGACATTCTACGTCCCTCCCACGCGAAAAGGTGAAAAGACGATCCTATTCTACCGATCCGGGGAAACCAAAGTGGAGAAAGAAATCTGGCATGGTGCGGATTCTACACTTGACAGGCTCCAGCCTATCCGTTTGCCCAGATATTACACGGACGTACTAAAGAGACTCTTGAGACGCCAAGGTGTACCCCTTAAGCAAACTGCGCGATAAGCATGGTTCTATAACAGGATCTGGAACGTTCCCGGAACTCAAAGAAAGCTGCCCAACGGGAAAATGGAAACGACCGGGCTTGGATATGTTCAAAACAAGAAACGGGAGCTACTCTGCGACTGCTACGTCATACATGACTTTGATGAAGAAGGAGATGCTCTATGGGAAGATGATAACCCTGAATTAGAACGAGCGCCCGCCGTGAAAATGCCCAGTCCGTCGTTCGAAGAACAAATGGACAAGCTTATAAGGAAAGAAGGTCAAAAGGTTAGAAACGACCATAATCGTGAAATGGCCATCTATGAGAAAGCCAAGACGCAACGCCTCCTTCAACAGGCTGTGAAAAATGAAAATGCTCCTCCTTATCAACCCATTGTACAAAAAGGCCGACGCAGAGGCAGAAACAAACCAAAGAACGGGAAAGGCGTTCGACTGTGACGAAGCGGGTCCAAGAAGCCACGCGATCAGGAATCGAGCAGTTCGGATTCGTCTCTTATAAAAAAGATGGGTCGAGAATATTCTTTTCCTCAAGACAAGACAAGACAAAGAAGATATTCGATCTTGTCATGAAACACCAGATGATGACACTTCCAAAGTCCAAGCACCCCGAGCAAGCAGGTGAAGTCTCTCACCCGGACTATTGCTCCTATCATAGGGAAATAGGACATCCTCTCGAAGACTGCTTCACATTCAAGAATTGGGTTGAAGACCAGTATCAGTAAGGCAGGTTCGATCTATCCAGTAGCTAGAGGGTAACCCCACCGCAGAAGCATGAACCCAAAGCCGCGAGAGTAGAACCAGATCAACATCGGTCTTGGAAGAGATCTCGTACCTGTCACGTGATAACGCTGTCAGAAGAAGAGCCCGAGAATATGGATGACCACCCCCGGTGCTTCGACAACAATGATGACGAGGTAATCTCAAAATTTCCACCGGTACCAAAGGAGCTGGAAGATGGGATACATACTACTGCAGATAACCTCAAGAAAATTGATTTGGGGACGGCAAGTGACCCGCAGCCGACGTTCGTCAGTGAGCTGTTGTCTGAAGAAAGGGTGGCTACGCTAAAGGACGTGCTCATGCAGCATAAAGATTGCTTCGCATGGAACTATTCTGAGATGCCAGGATTAGATCCAGAGATTGTTGTGCACAAATTGGCGATATCCCCGGACATCAAGTCGATCAAACAGGCACCGAGAAGAATGCGGCTCGAGCTTGAGATAAGCATCAACGCCGAGGTCAAGAAGCTAATCGACTCCGGCTTCATCCAGGAGGTCCAATATCCTGACTGGATCGCCAACATCGTCCCCGTGATGAAGAAAAATGGGACGGTGCGCATATGTGTGGACTTTCGGGATCTCAATAAAGCCTGCCCGAAGGAAGACTTCCCAGTACCAGTCACTGAGCTGATGATAGATAACACGTCCATTCACGAAGTTTTCTCCTTCATGGACGGCTCATCAGGATATAATCAGATAAAGATGCATCCCGAAGACCAGAAACATACTGCTTTCCAGACCCCTTTAGGCATATTCTGCTACAAGGTGATGCCCTTCGGTCTAAAGAACGCCGGTGCCACCTATCAGAGGGCCATGACGAAGATCTTCGATGACCTCATACATGAAATCGTCGAATGGTATATCGACGACCTTGTGGTGAAAAGCAAATCATACGAGGAACATTTAGAGCATCTGAAGATCGTATTTCAATGCCTTCGGCAATACAACTTAAAGATGAACCCTCTTAAATGCGCGTTCGGAGTTTCCTCGGGTAAATTCCTGGGATTCATCGTTCGACACCGAGGCATCGAGATAGATCCGTCAAAGATCAAGGCGATCATGGAAATGCCTCCGCCAAGAACTCTTAAGCAACTGCGGTCTCTCCAAGGGAAGCTCGCATATATCCGGCGATTCATAGCCAATCTCTCCGACAAGTGCCGCCCCTACAGTCATCTGATGAAGAAGGGAACCCAGTTCGTTTGGGATCGCAAATGCCAAAGCGCACTGGATGAAATCAAGCAATACTTGCAGAACCCTCCAGTGCTGACCACTCCGGTCAAGGGAAAGCCTCTCATTCTGTATACAACAGCCCTCGAAGGTTCTTTAGGCGCACTATGGGCACAAGAGAACGACCAAGGGAAGGAGAGAGCCCTTTATTATCTGAGTCAAGTTCTCCTGGGGGCAGAAAGCAATTACTCCCCCATCGAAAAACACTGCGTGGCGTTGATCTTCGCAATAACGAAGATCAGACACTATGCGTTGGCATATGAGGTCCGTCTCATATCAAAGGTGGATCCCCTCAAATATTTGATGTCAAAGGCCATATTGATGTGGCGGCTCGCTAAATGGGCCCTTCTCTTGATGGAGTTCTCGATAACTTATCGGCCTCTTAAGGCAGTGAAAGGCCAGGCCATCGCCGACTTCCTCGCTGAGCATCCGATACCTGCTGACTCTCCTTTGAATTGTGAACTGCCAGACGAACATGCATTTGATACGATCAACGGGGGTGGTACCCGGTGGGAACTTTATTTTGATGGGGCATCTTCCATGAAGAAGCGCAAACAAAGAACCCTTATAATCAAATCCGGGGTAGGCCTCATCTTCGTGACTCCACAAGGAGGGATAATGAGCTTTTCCTTCTCCTTAACAGAGCCGAGGACGAAAAATGAAGCTGAATACGAAGCTTTGATAGCAAGTCTCGAGATCGCCATCGACATGGGAATTGAAAACCTTCTCATATACGGAGACTCCCAACTGGTCGTTAGTCAAGTAAACGGCAACTATCAGACGTGCAAGCCTGAGTTGGTGAAATACGGCGAGATAGTACAGCGACTGCTGACTCAAATTCCTTCCTACACCTTAGAAAGCATACCGCGTGCGGAAAATAGCAAAGCGGATGCATTAGACAAGCACGCTAAAGAACTGGCCGACGAGAACCTCGATGACGTGAAGATCGTCGTGCAAAGCCGTCGGGTTCTTGCTCCGGCAGAAATATCTTCAGAGTCGTCCGAAGAAAAGGGAGCGACCGAGCAAACAACTCTACAAATAAAAGACCAGGAAAAGGCTAAGGATTGGAGGGAATTCTTTATAGACTACTTCAAATCCCGTCGAACACCTGAAGATGCGTCCTCAAGACATCAGCTTATGAAACGAGCTCTGTCTTTTGCTTTCGTCAATGATACTCTGTATAAGAGATCATTTGATTCTCTGTGGTTAAGATGCCTGGGACCAGACAAGGCAAGGAGAGTCGTCTAAGAAACTCACGACGGACTCTGCGGTTCTCACCAAGACGGGCTGAAGATGAAGCTGAAAATCAAAAGGATGGGCTACTATTAGCCCACGATGATCCAAGACTGCCTCAAATACGCGAAGCAGTGCCATTCGTGCCAGTTTCACGGGGACTTTATCCATCAACATCCAAATCCGCTACATCCAACAGGGGCTAGCTGGTCGTTCAAAATGTAGGGGACTGACATAATCGGCCCCATCGAACCAGCATCGTCCAGAGGACATCGATTCATCTTGGCGACAACTGATTACTTTTCCAAATGGGCAGAAGCGGTACCGCTAAAGGAAGTGAAGACGGAAAATATCCTCCATTTCTTCAAGACACATGTCATTTATCGGTTTGGAACTCCACGACGGATCATCTCCGATAACGGGCCAGCCTATAGAAGCCACAAGATCAGCCGCTTCGCACAACAGCATAATATAGACTGGAGATACTCCTCAGTCTATAATCCCCGAGCTAACAGTCTAGCTGAGGCTTTTAACAAGACCTTGACGAAGATCGTTAAAAAGATGGTGTCTCGAAATAAGAAGGACTGGCACGAGAGACTGCATGAAGCCCTCTGGGCGTATCAAACTACGTTCAAAACGGCCACAAACACAACTCCGTACGCATTGGTATTCGGTATAGAGGCGGTACTCCCCCTCGAGATAGAGCTACTCTCTCTATGAGTGGCAGTTCACTACGAGCTAACGGACGAAGAGAATGCTCACCTTCGACTTGAGGAACTCGATGCCCTTGATGAAACCCGGCTCATAGCGCAACAAAATCTGGAGGCTTATAAAGCAAAGATGATGCGCTCATACGAAAGATTGACTAGGCCGAGGACATTCCGCCAAAGCGAACTCGTGCTAGTGGTCAAAGACCTATGATCCCTAATCGCGCCAAGCGGGGGAAATTTGAGCCGAACTATGAAGGCCCGTATATCATAGACAAGGTCTACCAGGGTGGAGCTTATCTACTCATGGATATGCATGGTGAAAGACCTTCCAGGCCAATAAATGATCGCTTCCTAAAGAAATACTACGCCTGACGAGTCACGGCCTAGGTTAATGATAGATGACGACGACTATGTCCGCTCGCTATCTTCCTAAGCCTAAACTCTATAAGTAGTAACCGGCTAACGGACCGAAACATCCTTAAACTAACAGCGGACCGAAACGTCCTTAAATTAACAGCGGACCGAAACGTCCTTAAACTAACGACGGACCGAAACGTCCTTAAACTAACAATGGACCACTATGTCCTAAAACTAGCTGTTGACCGAGACGTCGATAAACTACTGTGGACTGCAGCATCCCAAGGCTGATACAAAAAAAAGAAGAATAAAAAAAAAAGAGAAAAAAGAAAAAACGGTATGTCCATAAGCGAAAATGGCACGGATGAAAACCCGAAAGGGCTCCGTGAGTAAAAACAGCAGGGCTACCGGCGAGTTTTGTGAAAACCCGAAAGGGCGCAACCTCGTTAAAAGACACTTGCAAGGTCCTCTCGACCTTGTGAGGAGAAACCACCTGCGTGAGATCCTTACGACTCATAAGGGAGCAACACACTTAGGGATCCCTATGATTCCTAAGGAGAAATTACACTTACGAGATCCTCACGACTCATAAGGAGAACCCTCTTATGAGACCCCCACGGCTCATAAGATTCAAAAGTTTTAAGCTACAGGGATCTGAACCTGTTCTTAAGCGGTCACCACAACCTCCAATTTTGCCCTACAAGTAGCTCAATGCCGACCCTTGTATAAAATCCACGGGCGCGAATAAACATTTCCCTAACAAAGTCGCATCCGTGACTAGGGATATGTTCGCACGGTGAACCCCCTTGTAAGCCCTCCCGACTTATAAGGAAAAAACACTCTTGTAAGATCCTTACGACTTATAAGAGATCATACACTTAGGAATCCTCACGATTCCTAAGGAGAAAATGCACCTACGAGATCCTCACGACTCGCAGGGAGAAATACCTTTATGAGACCCTTATGGCTCATGAAGTCAAAAGCCTTAGTCGACAGGATCCTAACCCTGTTCGCTAAGCCACCTTTGTTCGATATCGACAGAGGCAAATGATGATTCACTCCTGGCAATATCCCACTTGTAGCGGTGCTGATGCCGAAATCGGTGTCTAATTCTAAGCTTGCAGTGAGAAGCTAGCAAGCCACACGTGCATACGAAATAGCCGAAATGATGGGGCAACTTGCAAAAAAAATCAGCAAGTAAAAATGTATGCATGCAAAATAGCCGAAATGATTGGGAAACTCGCAATAAAAAGCAGCGAATAAAAATAAAATAAATAGCCGAAATGATTGGGCACCGCGAAAAATATCCGAAATGATTGGGCAATCGCGACCTTCGCAGTATAAAAGCTGAAATGATAGAGCATCGCGGAAAGAAAAAAATGAAATTTATGCCCTACAGGTGATATCACATCAATCCCTGTATACAATCCAGGGGCGCAAACAAAGAAGGAATCACACCTTCCCTCCCCAGGCTCCATCAGAAAACGAAGCCAAATCTCGATGGTTCCCGGACAACCTGGAGACCACTTCGATATTCGTCTCATTACAACAGACACAACGTCATCCATATGACCCCGTCGCGAAAATACGTCATCCACATAACCCCGTTTCGGAAATACGTCATCCAAATGACCCCGTCGCGGAAATACGTCATCCACATGACTCCGTCTCGGAAATACGTCATCCACATGACCCCGTCACGGAAATACGTCATCCACATGACCCCGTCGCGGAAATACGTCATCCACATGACCCCGTCTCGGAAATACGTCATCTCCATGACCCCGTCACGGAAATACGTCATCCACATGACCCCGTCTCGGAAATACGTCATCCAAATGACCCCGTATCGTAAATACGTCATCCACATGACCCCGTTTCGGAAATACGTCATCCACATGACCCCGTCGTGGAAATACGTCATCCACATGATCCCGTTTCGGAAATACGTCATCCACATGACCCCGTCTCGGAAATACGTCATCCATATGACCCCGTTTTGGAAATACGTCATCCACATGATCCCGTTTCGGAAATACGTCATCCATATGACCCCGTCACGGAAATACGTCATCCATATGACCCCGTCTAGGAAATACGTCATCCAAATGGCCCCGTCGCGGAAATAAGTCATCTACATGACCCCGTCTCGAAAATACGTCATCTATATGACCCCATCACGGAAATATGTCATCCACATGACCCCGTTGCGGAAATACGTCATCCACATGACCCCGTCTCGGAAATACGTCATCCACATGACCCCGTTTCGGAAATACGTCATCCATATTACCCCGTCTCGGAAATACGTCATCCAAATGATCCCGTCGCGGAAATACGTCATCCACATGACCCCGTCTCGGAAATACGTCATCCACATGACCCCGTTTCGGAAATACGTCATCCACATGACCCCGTCTCGGAAATACGTCATCTACATGACCCTGTTTCAGAAATACGACATCCACATGACCCCGTCGCGGAAATACGTCATCCACATGACCCCATCACGGAAATACGTCATCTACATGTCAATCTCATTAAACACTTACGGGTCCTCTCGATTCGTAAGGAAGAAAACTCTCTTATAAGATCCTTACGATTTATAAGGGAAAACACACTTAGGAATCCTCACGACTCCTAAGGAGAAAAGACACCTACGAGATCCTCACGACTCGTAGGGAGAAAGGTCTTTATGAGACCCTCACGGCTCATAAAGTTGAAAAGTCTTAGGTAGTAGATCTGAACCTGCTTCCTAAGCCATCACTACCTCTTGAAGAGTTCAAGATGAAATGTTCTTTATTATCTACAGGCCACACTTGCCAGAGTAACATACCAACAACACAGCAAAGAAAAGAAAACGACAGTGGGAGAACAGAAAAATGTGTCTTTATTCATGAACTCATTTGAATACAAGATACATCATATAAAAGAATAAAAAATGGATACATGTTATTCAAAGATTACAAGTGTGTAATTGGTACAAAACAGGTACTGAGAAAGAAGCGTTTTCAACAAGTCCGTAAGCTGCTCTCGCAATTCTTTCATCGCCTTCTCATGATCAGCCGCCGCGGCCAGCTCCGCTTCGATTCGAGTCCTTTGTTGCAAGCATGATGAAATCTTCTCATCGATTTCCCGTTGGGCAGCTTCGCGACTCTGCGTAACCCGCTCGATAGAGTCGAGCTTCTGTCTCAATATAAGCCCGTCCGAGATACATTACTGCAAGGTGTCAAAGACGGCTCTCAGTTGTGCAGCATTCGCTTCAACTTGGGCACATAATTGGACAGACTCAGCGGAAGCCTCCTCGCGTTCCTTCCGCCTCAAGGTCGCTTCTTGTTCGAAATGGCGGAGGAAGGACACGCTCTGCTCGACCCATGCGGCCTGCTGGGAGTTCAAAGCCTGAATCTCAGGGGCAGGACGCATAAGCTCAAGCTCATGCAGGCAGGCCTCAATCTTCCTGCAATGATTAACCCAAGACTCGACGACGCCTTCATTATAGAAGTTCACAAGCGTCACCAGCATTAGATTGACCTCGATAGCAAAATCTGCGGCAGATATAGGAGCCTTCGCGTCAAGCTCCTCGACATATTCGCTCAGTATACGCAGACTGGTCACAGCACCTTTTGAGGATGGACGTCTAGAAAAGGGCCCTGCCGACATTATAATACGAGACTCGAAAGGGGCTGGAATCGATGTGACCGCTACAAAACAAATCACAATCAGATGTCGGCTTAAGAAATAAAGAAAAGAACACGAACAACAGAGTCTAATATACCGGCTGCAACAGGGGGAAGAGCTGGGAGTGCCGGTGCAACAATACCCTTGTCCCCTCCTTCAATTTGTAAGGCTACAAGCAATGCAAAGAGGGATTAGCAATAATGTGACTGTCCATTAAAGAAAGGACGTCGTTTAGAAAATAAACTCACCGACACCACCAGGCGGACTAATCTCTGACAGGAAGGAGAAGTATGGGTGCAGCACCTCATACAGGTGGTTAAAAAGGACTCCTGTAAGGACGCAGTAATGCAACGTCAGTACATAAGTTATACAGCCTAAAAATAAGACTGATGGGTCACGAATCCGCACCTTCCAACATCTGAGATGGTACGAGAGAGGGTAGAGGAGGTGTCACCGTCAAAGCGGTAGCTGATGGCGCTGCCTCGGGTAGCGCAACCTTAACACTCGCCACACCTGCAATAGAAACAAGGTAAATACTGTCAGGAAAGATCGAAAAGGATTGCAGAATAAAAAGAAAAGCAATGACCCAAAATCTACCTGATGAGTTGCCAGTCGGAACTGCGACGAGGGCGTCACTTGATACATCAACTGCTTCATCCTCTTCTATTGAGATGGTCTCACCTCCCGTCGTCTCATACCCTAACTCTACGAGAGCCGTCGTAACACTTGCGACACCAGGAGATGGCAAAGATCCGCAGGCGGAAAGAGCGACGATCGGGGCAGTGCCCAACTCTTGCGAAAGAGTGACTACCTCAGGCTCGGCGGCTATAGCCATCTCACCCATCACCACCTCGGGCTCGGCAATGGTGGTCGTCTCACCTACCGCCATCTCAGGCTCGGCGATCGTGACTGTCTCACCCGCCGCTACCTCGAGCTCGGCGATCGCAGCCATCTTGCCTACCGCCGCCTCGGGTTCGGCAATCACGACTACCTCCTCTACCGCTACCCAAGGCTCAGCGGTCGCCGCCACTTCTTCGGTAAGATTCAGCCCTGCAAGGTAAGATATATGAGAATTGATATTTAAAACTTTTACAACGGAACCCCGTGTCACATTACCTTGAGTTGGTCTTCCGATCGCTTCCCGAGCTGCACGTGCTGCCCATCTATAGGCAGTGGAAAAGGCAGCCGGGGATTCCTATGAAGGAGTAGGGGCAAGGGTAGCGGTGCTCGAACCCGCACCCGCGGCCAAGGCAGCACTACGCTCCCTTACCGCGCGCATTCGGCGCTTCCTTTCCGCCCGGGCCGTCAAAGCGGATCTTCTGGACGCCTCCATCAATAGGACGCCATCATATGCGCCAAGGGTTACCTCTAGAGCCGTTATAGCTTCCGTCATCGGTCGTTTGAGTAAGGCCTCTTTCGGCAGTGCCGAAGAGGCCGGGACTTCGGTGGCTGGCCCGGGAAGAATCTCCGCATCACCTTGCGGGATTAGCATTGTGGTCCCTGCGATAAGATAAAGAAGAGGTTAGATTGTCCATAAGAAAGAAGAATGAATATGCAATGAGCCGAGACATACCAATGCCCAAAAGGCGCGATTCCTCTCCTCCTCTTCAAAGGTCCTAAGGGAAGCCGCCAGAGCCTCTTCAGTGGTAAAGCCTGTTACAGAAGGAAAAATGTCAGTCGAGACATGATAATAAAAATAAATATATGATGCAATAACAAGGTGCGACTGATATTTACTTAATTGCGCGAGGGTGGCCATTTCCGCTTGGTGGCTTGCGGATCGCACAGAAGCTGCAATAGCAGCCTCGAGATCAGTATCTTCCGGCGCTATGAAGAGACCTTCGTTGGTCCCATATTCGCTCAGGCCCTTGATATAAGAAGCATGAGGCTCCAGGCCGAGTACAGCATCTAGAGAAAGGACCGACTTCTTCTTCCTCTTTTGCACGCGAGCTCCAGTCGCAGCAAGCACAAACTTACACTTAGTGGGCACTTTGGGGCGACGAGTCCCGATATCTGAGCCCGCGCCAGATTCGGGGGAAGCTACATTTACCGTCTGTGCGGGAGCACGGGGCACCGGTGGTATATCCACTGTCTCCACGGGAGCACGGGGCACCGGTAGCTCAGGCTTCTCCTCGGGGACTTCAATCACGGCAGCTCCTCTTAGCGGAGGAATGACAATGGTCCGTCGCTTCAAGGGAAGGTTTCGGTCACTAGCAGGGGGTGCACCCTTGCGGTCAAGTAGTAGCCGCTTCTCTTCCCTGATAACAGCACCCGTTGCATATTGATACCAGGCCACGTGTACGTTAAGGGCCCTCGGGAAGCAACTCGGTTCACTGATAAAGAAGTGAGATCCCGTATTTAAGCGCATAAAATGATGCAGCGCACCCCGCATTCCCTCTTCAGTGGCAACGGGTTCTACCAAGAAAGCCTCCAGCGGGACTCCTTGATTATAACTCAGCTGCTGGGCAAAATGATGGGGGTTGTATCTCATGAATAGCGCCTGTTTCCTGATTTAAAATCAGAAAAGCTTATGGAAAAAGCTTCAGAAGAGGGTCGCGTGCTTACACGTGACCAGCAGTCACGTGTTGGCACGTGACACCTAAAAGTATCGGCAAGGCAAGTTCAGTTTCCCAACTACATCGAAGAAAAGGGCTTCAGAAAGAGTCACGTGCTCCGACGTGACCAGGGTCACGTGTCGGCACGTGACATTTAAAAGCAAGCGGCAAAGGCACATTGGTTCCCTGATCAAATCAAGGAAAAGACTTCAGAAGAGGTCACGTGCTCCCACGTGACCAGGGTCACGTGTTGGCACGTGACGCTCAAAACATCAGACTCATTCTCCGGTTAAATCAAGAAAAAGACTCCAGACGAGGGTCACGTGCTCACACGTGACCAGGGGTCACGTGGTGGCACGTGACGGCTAAGCAGCAGAAGAAGGCAAAGTGCAAAAGAAGAAAAGGGCTCGTTACAAGGGGGTCACGTGCCTACACGTGACCTAGGGCCACGTGGCCGCACGTGACCAGCTTTCAAAGCCCATTTGTTAACAGAATTAAATTCTGAGAAAAGGACTCTCAAATCTTTCCAAAAGCAACCGATTAAATTAAAGATTCAGAAGTGATTAAATATCATCTATCTATGGGAAAATCTCGAATTTGGAAAGATTTCCCCTTCAAATCTAACAGAAATAACAAAGGAGAATCCCTGGATTTGAAATCCAATGGTGAATAAAATTCACCTAATAATCCAAAGGTCCAAAACGAATGATGGATGCAAATCAAATCCCTCAATGAAGATTCGTCAAAAACTAATTGACTCGGCTGCTTCTCCTATAAATAGGAGCCAAGAGACATACAAAAAAGATATACACGCAGAGAGAAGAAAAGGGAGAGAGCCTTGATACTTTGAGGAATTTGGATCTTCTGCAAAAGAAAACCCTATGTAAGAAAGGGAAGGCTCCTTGAAAGAAAAGAGAATTTAATTCTCAACAGAGTTCAACTCTGATGTAAAACAGAAGAACATATTTCTTCTCTCTTTGATAGAGGATCTGTAAAGCGCACATCTCCCCTTGAAGTTGAGAATTTAATTCTCAATGGGTTGAGATCCTGCCATGCAGATCCAAAGCATAGAGAGGGAATGGAAGCACGAGAATTTAATTCTCACAGAACTATAGGAATTTAATTCCTTTAAAATAAAATTAGGGTTTGACCCTGTGTTATGGGAATTTAATTCCTTCAGAATGAAAAAGAATTAAGGTTTAACCCTAGTTAAGAACTTAGTTCTGTTGAAACAACGGGAATTTAATTCCCTTAATCATAATTCTTTAACAGAGAGTGGGAGTTTAATTCCTTAAAGCTTTTATTAAGGTTTAAACCCTATTCAGTTCTTCACATATATGAGGAATTTAATTCCTACAGAAAATTCAGAGTTCAACTCTATCTCAGAATATAAATCTTCAAAAGGAAGTAGGAATTTAATTCCTCTATTGTCAGGGTTCAACCCTACGAGGAATTTAATTCCTGAAAGGGATTAACAGATCTTCTAAAACAACTACAGAAAAGAAGGGTCACGTGTCACCACGTGACCCCCCCAAAAGATCTACAGAAAGCCCCTTTGAGGCAGTGCCCCACGTGACCCACGTGACCCTTGACAGAAGCTTTAACACACAAAGCGCTTGAATGCCCGTCACGTGGTGGCACGTGATGCTCTAGAAGATGCAATAGTCTCAGAAGAACAAATGAAGGGAGGGCGCTCTCACGTGTGGCCACGTGACCCCTCCTGCCTTAGTGTTTAACACTAAACCCCTGAATTCAGTATTAAAACATTGTTTGGTCTTAGTGTTCAATACTAAGCAAAGAACTTTACTTGCAGTGTTCAACACTGATTACCTTAGTGTTCAAACACTAGTTTGGGACTTCTGTTGACAGTGTTTAACACTGATCTGTTTTAGTGTTTAACACTAATTCGAAAGCCTTGTTGCTGGTGTTTAACACCAATTATCTTTTAGTGTTAAACACTGACTTATCAATCTCATTCCCAGTGTTCAACACTGATTGGTCTTTAGTATTTAACACTAGGCATTGGCCCAATTGGCTAAATGGATAGAGGCAAGGCCTCTCCTTCAAGGGACCAACAGGAAGCCAATATTCCAGACATGATTGGACTTAGCCCAAGCTGGCCATAAGTCCTCAATTCGTAATTAATTGAGCTAATGAGCTCATGACATAAGTAATTGGTCTTGATCCCAAATTGGGCCAAGGACTATTTAATCCACTCCGGTTCCAGGGTACATCTCTTCACTCCTTTGATACTTGGCATTGTAATCCCTCAATGTCTTCAAAGAGGTGACGGGTCCCGATGACCACATATTGATATGGACTGTGGGGTCCTTAAACCCATGGACTATGACGTCCTTAACCTTGACCGAGATGTCTTAAAACTACCAATGGACTGTGGGGTCCTTAAACCCATGGACTATGACGTCCTTAACCTTGACCGAGATGTCTTAAAACTAACAATGGACTGTGGGGTCCTTAAACCCATGGACTATGACGTCCTTAACCTTGACCGAGATGTCTTAAAACTAACAATGGACTGTGGGGTCCTTAAACCCATGGACTATGACGTCCTTAACCTTGACCGAGATGTCTTAAAACTAACAATGGACTGTGGGGTCCTTAAACCCATAGACTACGACGTCCTTAACCTTGACCGAGATGTCTTAAAACTAACAATGGACCGTGGGGTCCTTAAACCCATGGACTACGACGTCCTTAACCTTGACCGAGATGTCTTAAAACTAACAATGGACTGTGGGGTCCTTAAACCCACGAACTACAACGTCCTTAACCTTGACCGAGATGTCTTAAAACTAACAATGGACCGCAATGTCCTTAAACTACCCATGGACCGCAATGTCCTCAAACTACCCATGGACCGCAATGTCCCTAAACTGGAACAGTAGAGCCACGCATGCTCTCTTTTCGGATCTAAACGATCCCGTTTAAGTTGATCTTAGCCTTAAAATATGGCTAACGTATCCTTAAACCTTCAAACAGACTGGGCTATGAATCTCCCCCAATTAACTCTGGTTCGAGGGTACATCTCTGAACTCCTCTGACATCTGTCGTTGTAATCCTTCAACGTCGTCAGAGAGGTGACGGGTCCCGACGGCCATACATACGATGGACCACTATGTCCCTAAACTGAAACAATAGAGCCCAAATGCTCTTTTGTCGGATCTAAACGATCCCGTTAAGTTGATCTTAGTCTCAAATTAGACTAACGTATCCTTAACAAACGTTTGAGTTGATCTTAGCCTCAAATATGGCTAACGTATCCTCAAACCAAAACCCCAATCCCAAATCTAAGAAAATACGGATTTGGACTAATCCACGTCCTACGGGCGACAACATAACTTAGTCTCCGTATACAATCCACGGGCAACCAAACACAAAACAAACACCCACGACACGAAGTGACCAGCTGGAGAAGGAGAAAGTTGTTACCGCGATGCGGTAGCGTAATTAACTGCAGGGGCTTGCGCCTGCAGGGAAAAACGTCCCCACAATCAAAAACCCATCAAACGAGGGGGAATCTGACGAAGTCTGCTACATCGGCCGCATCCGTTTAAACCTTCGATACATGGTGCCATAAATCAACTTGGCATCTTCGGAGAGGTGGATGGATAGCACCAATTAGCATCTGCCCCGAATCTCAGGCGAGACGCCATGTCGCGCCGTCATTCGGATGGGAACAGATTCTGGCACGCCCGGTGGGACCTTTTCCTCTTTCCACTCCACAATTCGTGTGTCGTGACTCGCGAACCAATCGCGGTTCGCTAATGGTTGCCCTTGGGTTTCAAGATACTAAGAATTAGCGTCTTGCTTATTGCAGAAAGCAAAGGATCGATGGCTTCTACTTCGGCGAAATCCTCCAACCGCTCAGAATGCAATTACGACCAACGCTTTGCCTCGCCAGGAGGTATAGCCTACGGACCCCAAGCTGCTTCGTTATTCACAATGCCGGTGGACCAGGTGACTCAGGCCACTACCGGATTGTTCTTTGGGACTATACTCCCACCAACAAGCTTCGCGGCGCCTGTGCTGACAAAGGAAGCTCTCAAGAAGTCGGTCTTTGATCGTCTTACCCCTGTCGCGGCTCCTCTCAACGAGTCGTCCAACGTCAACGCCTCGGTCTTCTCTAGATTGGGCCAGAAATCCTGCGAACTTATCATGGGGCCTACAATCTCAGAGAAGGCTGCTTCTAAGAAAGTGACCGGTCCTGCTCCTGAAGACATCAAAGCGACTTCCCCTGCCACAAAGTCGGTCTTTACAAGATTGACGGCTCCAGCTCCCGCCCCTGCTATCCAAAGGACGTCGGTCTTTGACAGGCTAACACCAGCAACGACCCTCCACCCACGCAGGGGGCAAGACGAAACCATTCTTACCGCTGACCCAACGACGTCCGCTCAACACGCTCGACGTCGCCATTGGCGCCGAGTAAGGAAGGCTGGAGGCAACTCCCCCTCCGGGTTGACTCCATCAGCCCCGATGGCAGAAGTTAATGCTGCTGTTCCAACTGGGAACAGCTTCGAGATGCTAAATAAGGTGCGAAGGAATTCCCCTACTGCAGTGCTAAAGAGGTCTCCTCCCCCATTAAAAAGGGTTGTGGAAATAAAATCAGAACAGCCCCGATCCCCTCAACGGCTGTCTTCCAAAATCTATAAGGTTTGGCGGCAGGCCCGAGACTCGATCATCGATCCAAACCTCTCCCGCCAGCACAAGAAGCTGAAAATCCAACCGGAAGCTGGTCACCAGGCTAAACCCCAAAAGGCTGTCTGGACGCCCACCTCAACGGCCCCCTCAACCTCCATGGCTCATAAAAGGAGGAGGCCAGAGAAGATCCCCCAGCCTGCAACGACGGCTAAAAGCACTGAGCCCAGACGCCCGAGGTCTGGGGGCATGGTGGTGCACACTGTTTATATGGCTTCTGGAAAGGAGGAAAGCCGCACTTCTATGGGCCACCGACCGCTAACCCGATCCGTGACGAAAGCCCAGGAGCAACAGCAAAAGCTCCAAGAAATGATGAATGCTATGGCCGCACTTACCGGGCCAAAAGAAAGCCTAGAAACGTCCTCAGACGCACGCCAGGAGGAAGAAACCGACGCTGAATTCCTTCGCCGGATACTGGAGAAGAAAGACAAAGAGGCTGCCGAACAGGCAGCCAACATACAACGTATGGGCCTTCTCTTCCAAGATATGATAGGAATGATGATCCAACAGGACTTACCCGCCGAGGATCCCCCAATCGTTCTTGAAGACGACCGAGGAGAAACGTCAAATCCACCACCAGCCCTCTCAACGGCCAAGGAGGAGGCAATCTCTAAGGCTGACTTGGTTGACTACATAGCCCAGCAAATCCGGGTTCATCATGCGACTGAGGCAGCTGGTCAAGTCGTGAAAACGGGGCGGCCGTATCCAAGCTGGTACGACCAAATCAAATACCCGCCAGGCTATACGATACCAAAATTCCACGTGTATAAGGGGACCGGCAATCCCCATCAACATGTTGCCCAGTTCCGGGCCCTCTGCGGTAACACCGGCGGTGATGATAAACTGTTTCTTCGCCAGTTCGTGGGCAGCTTATCAGAAACAGCGTTCGAATGGTATTCGAAACTCCCGAACGATTCTATCAAAACGTTCGCTGAAATGGAGTTGTTATTCACTCAGTGATTCGCAAGTGCCAGCGAACGCACCCCAATAACTGCATTGATTAACGCCAGGGTAAAACCAGGCGAAACTTGGGTCCAGTATGCTATACGCTGGCGGAATTTGTGGTCGAGATGCGAGCAATGCATTGAGGAGGCACCCGCAGTGGGCATGTTCGTGGGAACCCTAGACCCCCATGCAACCATCTCCCAGTTTATGATGTTCTTTAAGCCGACCACATTCCAGGCTTTAATCGACAAGTTGGCTTAGATGGACCAGATGGGTCATAGAACACCTCCCCCGAAATCGGAACCTCGGAATGACAAGGGTAAAGGAAGAGCAACTTTCGTCGCGAATGCCCAACAGCAACCTAACGCCCCGAAACTGGCAGATCAACTGGAAGAAAGACGCCGGTATTATAATGAGAAGATGAAGCGTCCCTACTCGTTCCCACGAGACAAGAAGAAACGGTTATTCGAGCTAGCAATACGTAACAGACTTATAAACCTACCAAATCCAAGGCGACCGCCACAACCCACTGAGGAGAATAACCCTAACTATTGCCCTTACCATCAAACGGTAAGTCATCCGATTGAGGATTGCTTCGTCTTCAAAGGATGGATTGAAGATCAATACCTCCAGGGGAAGTTCGCACTGTCCGAAAAGTGGAAGGTAAACCCACCACAGCCGCATACTCCTAAGAAAGCAGATACACCGGGGGCAACCTGCTCCTTTATTGAAGAAGCTCCATGGGAGGTCGTGCTATCAACTAAAACCAAAAGAATGCTGAGAGACCTTCATGCGTGCCCTGCGATCGAATGGAAGGACCTTCTTGAACCTCAGATTATCGGAGAAATGTCGAAGCCCCGCCCAACTACGGAGACTCGCGATAAGGGCCCAAATACTCACGCCCAACCGTCAAAATCTTCGAAGAAAAAGAAGAAATCCAAGAAGCCCGTGAAGCTTGGAAACGAGCACACGAAATTGCAGAAGCAAATCGACGCGCTGGAAGAATACAATCAAAAGGCGCGAACTCCTGTCACACTGCAAGAATTCCTCAATCACATCTTTCAAGAGAAAGATGATGGAGAGAGCTCGTCGGATGAATCCGAAGGATATGTGGCGAGTTGTAACGTAATCTCCCACTCGTTTGCCGATGATGGGAAAACTCCTAGCACTAAGAAGCTGGAGGCAGAGCCTGAACCAGACCGTGTGTGGCCAACAAATGAAATGATCAATGCCTTTCTAGACGAGATTCGTCTAAAGAGTAAAGCGGATCAGGAGCGTGAGATGGCAACGTCAGAAGGAACCAAAGGCGGGCGACTGAACGAAAGAGTTGAACTACCCCTGCCAGAGCGAAAGGCATCCGAAGTAGACAAGAAGATATTCAAGACGAGGAAAAGGTTTGCCAAAGCCATGTCAATGGGAATGAAGCTACCACCCTCGGAAGAAAACACGCACGATGGGGTGGAGAGGCACCCTGATTATTGCGCATATCATCGGAAAATCTCACACCCCATGGAGGAGTGCGACGCCTTTAAGATATGGTGGCAAGGATATGTTGCTCGTCGGCAACATGTTAAGCGCATGAAACGCAAGATCCGTCGGGAGCGAAGAAGTACTGTCGATGGGCACAACAGAACTACTGGCAACTGTTATATGGCTCACGCCGAGAGGTCACAAGTTCTCACCTTTGGGAGCGACTCTGATGAAGAAATGGCTCTGGGCCCTCTCTTTAAAGAAGCCGTTTTAGGGAAAGAGGAGAAATCGGAGGTCTGCGAGAACATTCAGCTGCGCAATCGCGCACTCCCAGAAAAGAATCTCGGGCCCGTGAGTAGAAAAGATAAGGGAAAGGAAAAGGTCACTGAAGATATCACTTTAGATGACCAAGTCATGAGAGAGCTGGCTGCCAAAGACCCTCCTAGGAAGGGTAAGGTGGACTATAACATCCTCGCGCACCTAAGGAAGCTACCTTCTCAGCTTAGCATTCTCGATGCCCTCCTATTATCAAAAGAAACGCGAGACTCACTAATTAAGGAGTTATAAGAACCTGAGCAATTCCAAGCCTTCCTCGCCACTGAAAGGATGAAGGATGAACTGGAGGAAGTGCATACGGCCGACATCACTTTCGGTGACGAAGACCTCCTTCTCGGGACGTGCGACCACAACCGTCCCCTATATGTCTCTGGATACTGCCATGATATCAAGATAGGCAAGATCCTGGTGGATAATGGATCCTCCGTCAATCTCCTTAATGTTCGGGTGTTGAAGGAAATCTGCATGAGTGTGCAACACCTCGCTCGTGACAAAATTACTATCTCCGGTTTCGATTCACAATCGTCACGGACTCTCGGATATGTGATACTAACATTACGCTTTGGACTTCTCGTCACAGACATCAAATTCCATGTCATTGAGGCCAAGACCTGCTATAACGCCTTGCTCGGTTGTCCTTGGCTACAGGAGTACAACATCATCCCTTATACACAACATCAGTGTATGAAGTACTTTAAGGATGGTTTCGAGTATACCGTAACAGGAGAATTAAACCCATTTTCCGTGAACGAAGTCCGCAAATACGAAGATGCGAAGTACTTTTTGCCAGATTTCGAGGATACAGAAAGGTGTCGCAACCCGGAGAACAAAACCGCCGCCACCATCCCTGTTTTCGGGAGCGATACCGAAGAAGAGGAAGAGATAGTTTATGCAGGGCCATCTCAACGCAACAACCTGGGGACGCCCGCTCCCATGTTGGTCTTCGGAAGTGATTCAGAAGATGAAGTTAATGCCGTGTTCTCCAATCGGCTGTCAATACAAGCACCCCCTGGCGATGACCATAGTTTGCAAATCACCATGGTACCGCGAGAACACTACAAGGATCTCGACACGCTTCAAGCTCACAATGTGCAGGACCTGCAAACATTTTACGTCCCTCCCAGGCAAAGGGGTGAGAAGGTGATCCTATTCTACCGATCCTCAGAGTCGAAAATAGAGAAAGAGATCTGGCATGGCGCGGATGCTACACTCGACAGACTCCAACCGATCCGTCTGCCCAGATACTATACAAATGGATTAAAGAAGCTATTGAAGCGCTAAGGAGTACCCTTAAAATAGACTGTTCGGCAGGCTCGGTTCTACAACAAGATTTGGGATGTCCCCGGGACTCAACGCAAATTGCCCAACGGGAAAATGGAAACACTTGGGCTTGGATACGCGAGAACCGGAAAACGGGGACGGGCCCACAGCAGCTACGCTATATATACCTTTGATGAAGAAGAAGACGCCCTGTTAGGAGACGCCAACCCTTCATCAAAACTAGACCCCGTGATTGAAGTGCCGAGTCCGTCGTTTGAAGAACGAATGGACAAGCCTATCAGGAAAGTGGGTCAGAAAGCTCGGGAAGACCACAACCGCGAGATGGCCATCTACGAGAAGGCCAAGACGCAACGTCTATTTCAACAGGCTGCAAAAGACAAAGATGCTCATCCTCGTCAACCCGTTGTACGAAAGGCCCGACGCAGAGGCGGAAATAAATCAAGAAGCGGAAAGAGGAGCCGACAACAACGACGCAGGATTAGAGGGTTACGTGATCGAGTATTGCACGGCTCGGATTTGTCCCTCATGAAGAAGATGAGTCGAGCGTACTCCTTCCCCCGAGACAAGACGGAGAGGTTACTCAAGCTAGCTTTAAAACATCAAATGATCGCGCTTCCAGAGCCTAGACACCCTGAGCAAGTTAACAAGGCTTCTCATCCAAGATATTGCTCTTATCACCGAGCCATAGGACACACTATCAAAGACTGCTTCACCTTCAAGAACTGGGTCGAGGACCAGTACCAAATGGGCAGATTCGCTTTATCCAACGGATGGAGGGTAACACCGCCAAAAAAGCACGAACCCAAGGCCGCAAGAGCAGAACCGGATCCACCTCTGTCCTGGGAGCGGATTCGTACCTGTTATATGATTACGTTATTGAAAGAAGAGCCCGAGAATATGGATGACCTTCCCTGGTGCTTTGAGAACAGCAATGATGAGGTGATCTCAGAATTTCCGCCAGCTCCGAAAGAACTGGAAGATGGTATACATACTACTGCAGATAACCTCAAGAAGATTGAGTTGGGATCGGCAGATGACCCGCGACCGACATTTGTCAGCGAGCTGCTATCTGAAGAAAGGGTGGCTGCGTTAAAGAACGTGCTTCTACGGCATAAAGACCGCTTCGCGTGGAACTATTCCGAGATGCCAGGACTAGATCCAGAAATCGTTGTGCATAGATTGGCGATATCCCCGGATATCAAGCCAGTCAAGCAGGCGCCGAGAAGGATGCGACTCGAGCTTGAAATGAGCATCAACGCCGAAGTCAAGAAGCTGATCGATTCTGGATTTATCCAAGAAGTCCAATATCGCGATTGGATCGCCAATATCGTCCCGGTAATGAAGAAGAATGGGACGGTACGCATATGCGTGGATTTCAGGGATCTCAATAAAGCCTGTCCAAAGGACGATTTCCCAGTACCAGTAACCGAGCTAATGATAGATAACACGTCCACTCATGAGGTTTTCTCCTTTATGGACGGTTCGTCAGGATACAATTAGATAAAGATGCATCCCGAAGACCAGAAGCACACCGCTTTCCGGACCCCTTTGGGTATATTCTGCTACAGGGTTATGCCCTTTGGTCTAAAGAACGCTGGCGCTACCTATCAAAGGGCCATGACAAAGATCTTTGACGACCTCATACATGACATCGTCGAGTGCTATATCGATGACCTCGTAGTAAAGAGCATGTCATACGAAGATCATTTAAAGCATCTGGAGACTGTATTTCAACGCCTTCGGCAATATAATTTGAAAATGAATCCCCTCAAATGCGCGTTTGGAGTCTTCTCGGGCAAATTCCTGGGATTCATCGTTCGACACCGAGGTATTGAAATAGATCCGTCAAAGATTAAAGCGATCATGGAAATGCCTCCGCCAAGAACCCTCAAACAGTTGCGGTCTCTCCAAGGGAAGCTCGCATACATCCGGCTATTTATCGCCAATCTTTCAGGCAAATGCCATCCTTACAGCCACCTAATGAAAAAGGGAACTCCATTCGTTTGGGATCACAAATGCCAAGGTGCACTAGACGAGATCAAGCAGAACCTGCAAAACCCTCCGGTGTTGGCTGCGCCGGTCAAGGGAAAACCCCTCATTCTTTATACGACCGCCCTCGAAGGTTTCTTGGGCGTATTATGGGCACAAGAGAACGATCAGGGGAAAGAGAAGGCACTCTACTACTTAAGTCGAGTTCTACTGGGGGCAGAAAGCAACTACTCTCCCATTGAAAAACATTGCTTGGCGTTAATCTTCGCGATAACAAAACTCAGGCACTATGCGTTGGCGCATGAAGTCCGTCTCATTTCAAAGGTGGATCCCCTTAAATACTTGATGTCAAAAGCCATACTGACGGGACGACTCGCTAAATGGGCCCTGCTCTTGATGGAGTTCTCGATAACGTATCAACCTCTCAAGGCAGTGAAAGGCCAGGCCATTGCCGATTTTCTCGCTGAGCACCCGATACCGGCCGATTCTCCTCTGAACTGTGATTTGCCGGACGAGCATGCATTTGATGCGATTAGCGGCGGTAGCACCCGATGGGAACTCTATTTCGATGGAGCGTCCTCCGTAAAGAAACAGAAACAAGGTATCCCAATGATCAAATCGGGGATAGGCCTCGTCTTTGCAACTCCACAAGGAGGGATAATGCGCTTCGCCTTCTCCTTAACAGAGCCGAGGACAAACAATGAAGCTGAATACGAAGCTCTGATAGCAGGCCTCGAAATCGCCATCGACCTGGGAATTGAAGACCTCCTTATATACGGGGATTCTCAACTGGTCGTTAGTCAAGTAAATGGTGACTACCAAACGTGCAAACCGGAGTTGGTGAAGTACGGCGAAAAGGTGCAACAACTACTGACCCAAATTCCCTCCTATACTTTGGAGAACATACCGCGTGCGGAAAACAGCAAAGCAGACGCGTTGGCCAAACTTGCTAAAGAGCTGGCGGACGAAAACCTCGATGATGTAAGAATCGTGGTACAAAGCCGTCGAGTGCTCGCCCCGGCAGAAATAACTCCGGAATTATATAAAGAAGAGGGGGCGACTGAGCAGACGACCCTACAAATAAAAGACCATGAGAAGGCTGAGGACTGGAGGGAAGTCTTCATAGATTACTTTAAGTCCCACCGAATGCCCAAAGAAGCGTCCTCAAGACATCAGCTCATGAAACGGGCTCTATCTTTCGCTTTCGTCAACGATACTCTATACAAGAGATCGTTTGATTCTCTATGGCTGAGATGCTTAGGACCTGACGAAACAGAAAGAGTCATTCAGGAAGTTCACGACGGACTTTGCGGTTCTCACCAAGCAGGCCCAAAGATGAAGTTAAAAATTAAACGGATGGGTTACTACTGGCCCACAATGATCCAGGACTTCCTCGAGTATGCGAAGCAATGCCACTCGTACCAGATTCATGGAGACTTTATCCACCAACATCCGAATCCACTACACCCAACGGTGGATAGCTGGCCATTCGAAATGTGGGGGACTGACATAGTCGGACCCATCGAACCAGCATCGTCCCGGGGACATCGTTTCATCCTGGCGACAACTGATTACTTCTCCAAATAGGCAGAAGCAGTACCGCTGAGGGAAGTGAAGACGGAGAATATCCTCCACTTCTTCAAGACGCACGTCATCTATCGGTTTGGAACTCCACGGCGGATTATCTCCGATAATGGGCCAGCCTACAGAAGCCATAAGATTAGCCGCTTCGCGCAGCAGTACAATATAGACTGGAGATATTCTTCAGTTTACAACCCACGAGCTAACGGTCTGGCCGAGGCCTTCAATAAGACCTTGACGAAGATCATAAAAAAGACCGTTTCCCGGAATAAGAGAGACTGGCACGAGAGGCTGCAAGAAGCCCTTTGGGCTTATCGAACTACATTCAAGACGGCCACGAACACAACGCCGTACGCGTTGGTATTTGGGACGGAAGCAGTGCTCCCCCTCGAGATAGAGTTACCCTCTCTACGAGTGGCAGTCCACCACGAGCTGACGGACGAAGAAAATGCTCACCTTCGGCTTGAGGAGCTTGATTCCCTCGATGAAACCCGGCTCATAGCGCAACAACATCTAGAAGCCTACAAAGCAAAGATGACGCGCTCGTACGAAAGATTGACCAGGCCGAGGACATTCCACCAAGGCGAACTCGTACTAGTGGTTAAAAGACCTATGATCCCCAATCGTGCCAAGCGGGGAAAATTTGAGCCAAATTATGAAGGCCCGTACATCATAGACAAGGTCTACCAGGGTGGAGCCTATCTACTCATGGACATGCACGGTGAAAGGCCTTTCAGGCCAATAAACGTCCGCTTCTTAAAGAAATACTATGCTTAATGAGCCACAGCCTGGGTCAATGATAAATGACGACGACTATGTCCGCTCGCTATCTTCCTAAGCTCAGACTTCACGAGCAGCAGCCGGCCTTCCCCTAACAATGGACCGAAACGTCCTTAAACTAACGATGGACCGAAACGTCCCTAAACTAACGATGGACCAAAACGTCCTTAAACTAACGATGGACCGAAACGTCCTTAAACTAACGATGGACCGAAACGTCCTTAAACTAACAACGGACCGAAACGTCCTTAAACTATCGATGGACCGAAATGTCTTTAAACTAACAACGGACCGAAACGTCCCTAAACTACTACCGCAGCATCCTTAGGCTAACGAGATAAAAAAAAAGAGAGAAAAAGAATAAAAAAAAACGGTGTGTCCACAAGCAAAATGGGCACGGAAGAAAACCCGAAAGGGCTCCGTGAGTAAAAACAGCAGGACTACTGGCGAGTGTTTGTGAAAACCCGAAAGGGCGCAACCTCGTTAAAAGATACTTATAGGGTCCTCTCGACCTTGTAAGGAGAAACCACCTGCGTGAGATCCTTACGACTCACAAAGGAGAAACACACTTAGGGACCCTCATGATTCCTAAGGAGAAAATACACTTACGAGATCCTCACGACTCGTAAGGAGAACTCTCTTATGGGACCCTCACGGCTCATAAGATTTGAAATTCTTAAGTTACAGAAACCTAAACCTGTTCTTAAGCAAATCCTCCACGACCTTCGATATTGCCCTACAAGCGGCTCATACTGACCCTTGTATACAATCCACGGACGCGAATAAACATTTCCCCAGCAAAGTCCAACCCTTGTAGGTCCTCTCGACCCATAAGGAGAAAGCCCTCTTGTAGGATCCTTACGACTTACAGAGGAACACACACTTAGGAATCCTCACGATCCCTAAGGAGAAAATACACCTGCAAGATCCTCACGACTTGTAGGGAGAAATACCTTTGTGAGACCCTTACGGCTCATGAAGTCAAAAGCCTTGGTCGACAGGACCCTTAACCCTGTTTGCTGAGCCACCTTTGTTCAACATCGACAAAGGCAAATGATGATTCGCTCCCGGCAACATTCCAGTTGTAGCGATGCAGATGTCGAAATCGGTGCCTATAACCCAAGCTTGCGGCGAAAAAGCTAGCAAGCCACACATGCCTACAAAATAGCCGAAATGATGGGGCAACTTGCAATAAAAAGCAGCAAGTAAAAATGTATGCATGAAGAATAGCCGAAATGATGAGGCAACTTGCAATAAAAAGCAGCAAGTAAAAATGTATGCATGAAGAATAGCCGAAATGATGGGGCAACTAGCAATAAAAAGCAGCGAGTAGAGAATAAATAAATAGCCGAAATGATTGGGCACCGCAAAGAATAGCCGAAATGATGGGGCAATCGCGACCTCCGCGATATAAAAGCTGAAATGATAGAGCATCGCGGAAAAAGAAATAAAATATAAAAAAAAAGGGGCGTAAACAAAAAGGGAACATACCTCCCCCCCCCCAGGTTTCACCAAAGAAAGAAGCGAAATCTCGACGGGCCACAAGCGACCTAGAGATCACCCCAACATTCGTCTCGTAACGACGGACACAACTTCAAGCTAAGCGGAACATCGGCAACTCCCAGTTCCATGGCTCGGTGGTATACATATCGCCAACAGTCAAACCTCCATCCCGTGAAATGCGGATACAATCAGCAAAATTCCTGGTTACGTGGAACGCGGATAACGTCACTCTTTGACCCCGTGGAAAACGTCCAGAGCGGATCCTGGTCCTCGCAGAGCACGGCAATGAACCCGTGTGAAGCATCCAGAGCGGAGCCTAGTCCTCGCCGAGCACGGCAGTAAACCCGTGTGAAGCATCTAGTGCAAAATTCCTGGTTACGTGGAACGCGGATAACGTCACTCTTTGACCCTGTGGAAAACGTCCAGAGCGGATCCTGGAACTCGCAGAGCACGGCAGTGAACCCGTGTGAAGCATCCAGAGCGGAGCCTAGTCCTCGCCGAGCATGGCAGTGAACCCGTGTGAAGCATCTAGTGCAAAATTCCTGGTTACGTGGAGCGCGGATAACGTCACTCTTTGACCCCGTGGAAAGCATCCAGAGCGGAGCCTAGTCCTCGCCGAGCACGGCAGTGAACCCGTGTGAAGTATCTAGTGCAAAATTCCTGGTTACGTGGAAGGCGGATAACGTCACTCTTTGACCCCGTGGAAAACGTCCAGAGCGGAACCTAGTCCTCGCCGAGCACGGCAATGAACCCGTGCGAATCATCTAGTGCAAAATTCCTGGTTACGTGGAACGCGGATAACGTTACTCTTTGACCCCGTGGAAAGCATCCAGAGCGGAGCCTAGTCCTTGCCGAGCAAGGCAGTGAACCCGTATGAAGCATCTAGTGCAAAATTCCTGGTTACGTGGAACGCGGATAACGTCACTCTTTGACCCCGTGGAAAGCATCCAGAGCGGAGCCTAGTCCTCGCCAAGCACGGCAGTGAACCCGTGTGAAGTATCTAGTGCAAAATTCCTGGTTACGTGGAACGCGGATAACGTCACTCTTTGACCCCGCGGAAAATGCCCAGAGCGGAGCCTGGTCCTCGCCAAGCACGGCAGTGAACCCGTGTGAAGCATCCAGAGCAAATACCGGACTGTGGAGTCCTTAAAATCCACGGACTATGATGTCCTTAACCTCGACCGTGATGTCTTAAAACTAACGATCAACCACCCCGATTCCCTACAGATTCTGCCTTGGTTTAAGGGTACATCTCTTCACTCCTTTGATACCTGGCGTTGTAATTCCTCAACGTCTTCAAAGAGGTGACGGGTCCCTGCAACCAAACATCGGACTGTGGAGTCCCTAAATCCACGGACTATGAGGTCCTTAACCTTGACTGTGATGTCTTAAAACTAACATCGGACTGTAGAGTCCCTAAATCCACGGACTATGAGGTCCTTAACCTTGACCATGATGTCTTAAAACTAACATCGAACTGTGGAGTCCTTAAATCCACGGACTATGAGGTCCTTAACCTTGACCGCGGCGTCTTTAAACTACAATACCTGGAGAAACCCCTGACTCCGTAAAACACGGACAAGGGTGACCACATCCAGCACTTACAAGTCCTCACGACCTGTAAGGAAGAAAAACTCTCTTGTAAGATCCTTACGACTCTCAAGGGAAAACCCGCATAATAATCCTCACGATTTTTAAGAAGAACTTACACCTATGGGATCCTCTCGACCTATAGGGAGAAAAACTCTTTATGAGACCCTCGTGGCTCATAAAATGCAAAAGCCTTAGGAAGCAGATCCTAACCCTGAATCCTAAGTCATCGCTGTCCTGCAAAGAGATCAAGATAGAATATCCGCAGAATACATTCAATAAAAAGGGGACACACCATTGAGAGGAAAAATGTATCTTTTATTCATAAACCGAAATAGATACAAAGTACAATTTATGAAAGAAACAGAAAAAAGAGATACTCTCATTCATGAGTATGTACAAAAAAGGGAGAAAAGATACAAGTCCTCAAGCCGGCGGACGGTGTAGTAATTTTACCAGCTCATCGTTCTGTTGCTGAGCCACGGCTTCATGACGCAAGATCTCCAGAAGACGAGCCTCCGACTGAGCTTGCTGAGCCTGATACGAAGCAAGCCGAGCTTCGAGCTCTTTCTCGGTGGCTTTATGAGCCTCGACCCTCTCACGAGTGAACGTGGCAGCTTTATCGAGAGCCACCACCTCTTTTATGGACTCCTGAAGCACCCGCCAGAGTTCGTATGCTTTGTTGTCCTTGGCTATGAGGCTGGCATGAAGCTCGCTCAGCGCCTTAGAAGCCAGCTCCCTCTCCGAGAACTTGCGGCCAAGCCTCTTCTCGCATGACGTCATGTTGGCCGCACATCGTGCTATCAGACCCCGCAACTCCGCTTTTGCAGCCACGGCTTCCGAGGAGAGGCAAGAACATTCGAGAGCGTACAAGCAGGCCTCCACCTTCCTACAGAACTCCACCCAGACCTACACCACCTCCTCGCTATGATAAGTGGCGAGAAAAGGAAGAGAGCCGTTAGCTTCAGCGGCAAACGCTTCGGCTGTGGTCGCGCTACCAGCACGGAGCTCCTCGACGAAAGATGATAGGGAGACAAGGCTCAATTGGGCCAAGCGTTCTGAAGCCCGCAAAGCATAAGGACCGGGCGGCATCACGATGCGCGATTCCAAAGCCATGGAGACTGGCAGGGCTGCTAAAATTTGGGAAATGTTAGTAAAACTCTTAAACGCAGAACGAACGGGACTATAATAAAATGTCACTCACCGACAGTCAAGCAAGTAGGAGCTGAAGGTTCCCATGGCCCTTCAACAACCTCGACCTCATCGTCATCTTCCAAAACTATAAGAGACATCAACGTCATTTCGCGAAATAGTAACAATGCTATGGTAAAAAATGGCGAATGACACTAACCTTGCCCAGAGGAAAGGACAATACGCTGAGGGGGGATCGCCTACGGAGCTGCCATCTCCAATAAACGCTGAAATGACTGTCGAGGCGACAGATCCGCGATAGTGGCCGCCAAACCGCGCAATTCTGGGAAAGATAAAAGAGTTCAGACTATGAGGGGGTTGCTAAATTAAAACGCAGAGGGATACCTTCAACACTCCTCCCATTCTAAGCCGGGGGGATAGCAGCTTCAACGGTCCCCGCCGTGACCTCAGGCTCCAACAAAGGAAGAGTAGTCCCGACTACCTCTCTTCCAGCCTCTGAGCCGCCCTCAGTAAGAGTCATTGGGGCGGCGACCTCCAAAGGAGCCTCCCCCAAAGGGGCAAGCGCTCCCTGATCAAGAACCGCCGCTGGAGGCTCTACTATGAGAGGAGCAGCCTCATCAGCCCCTTCCACATCAAGCAAGGCTTCATTGAGAATTTCGGCGGGCTTCAACTTTAATGGGCCCGTAGGGAGCTCCCCCAGCATCGAAGGTTCTGCACGATTCAAATAAGAATAATGATACATATGCACTGGCATAAATAATCGGAAAGACCGTAAAAGAAGCACAACATACCTATACGCAAAGAAGCCCTCAATATGGCTTCTTCAAGCCGCCGCTCCTTCTCAAGTAGGTGGGCTCGCCGGGGTTCAAGGGTAGACTCATGACCGCCGGTCCATAAAGAAAGCACATCAGCGGCGTCTTCTGAAGCGGCCTGCTTCAAAGCCCTTTCCCCCTATTCCTCCAAAGGACCGATAAACCGCCGCCGAATTCACGAAGGGTCTTCATAAAAAATAACAGCGGGATAAGACTTCTTCGGAACCTTGGCGTTATGAGACGCGTCTTTTGAACGCCGTATGGCCTTAGCCAACTGTGCGGCCTCCTCATCAGCCGAACTCGGGAAGAGAAGTCCAGCGTCTGACTCCTGCAAGGCCAATGGTTCGTCCTCAAGGATAGGCTCAGACTCCGCCACAGAATCAAGCGGGGTGGCGGTCGTTTTCCTCCGCCGTTTGGACCCAGAGCCGGTCGCTGAGGATGATCGCTTCCTCCCTCGCGAAACCTTAGGGCGGCACTGGCCTACATCGCCCTCAGCGCCCTCATCCCTGTTACTCTCGCTCGGTGCCACAACCGAGGATGACATCGCCATCGTCGACGCCACAGGGGGCGGTGCCGCCACCGGCAGGGGTGCTACCACTGGGGCCCGTTTACCCCTCGATCGAGAACCCAAGGGCATACCAGCTGTTGGAGTAAGGTCTACTCCTGACTCTCCCGGAATGAGCGCAGTGCCAATCTCCCTCAAAGGGAAGCGGACTGGAACCCTCGGTCGTAGCTTAGCTCCCGAAACCTGAGGAGGGGCGTCGTGACCAAGAAGCTCCCTTCTTTCTTCAAGAATAATTGGGCTGATCCGATGAAGATACCAGCCCGTAAATACACCCACACATCGGGGCATGTACTCGGCTTCAGGGACCATGAAACGGGAGCCGGTGTTCAGCCTCATGAAATGATGAGCGGCATCGCGAACAGCATTGAGCTAAGGGATCGGAGCGACTATAAAAGCCTCGAAAGGAACGCCCTGGTCGTATCCGAGCTGCCGGGCGAATCGATGCGGATTGTACCTCATAAAAAGAGCTGCACTGTCCTGGCGAAACACCAAGTAGCCCGGTCTAATTGTATACAAATGCGCGGCCTCCCGGGGCTTCAAAGAAGGTGCGTTGTCCTTCGACTGGTCACAGAGTTGTTGAACGGGACCCGAAGGAGTAGACAAGACCCGATCATTAAAAACCAACCCGCCAGCGGTGGCATGAGGAGAAATCAGCACCCGAATAGCCCCAAATTGAGTCGGGTCAGCAGCAGAAGCACCCACCAGTCGCATAAGTCGCGGGAAGGGATAGGCGTCGTAAAAGGCAGGCCTCTGATGCATAGCGAAAGCCCCCAGCACATGCATTTCGACCCAGGACGTGAAATAATGAAGCGAAAAGTTCACTACATCCACGCCGGGTGTAGATGTATTAGCTGCGGTGTCCAATCCATGATAGAGGTGCGCCAAGGCCGGGATGCCGATGGCCAACCGCGTCCCCTCAGCAATACGATAAGCCGGGTAGATAACCGAGGCTCTCATAAAGCGGCGATGCATGGGGATAACGAACCAACTGAGCCAAACACTAACAAACCCCACAAAGAACGTCTCCTCGTCCATGCCTGGGACAGCAATGGATTCAAAAGATATCGGCGATATAATAGGGATGTAATACTGAGGTAAATCTGATTCGGTGGTCGGCAACCTCTTCGGACCGAACCCAAAGGGGTCCCCAATGTTGGCAAACTTCGGGGCTGTCTTCGATAAGGCGTCCTCACGAAGGAAACGAGCAATGAAGCTCTTGAAAGTAACACCCTGCTCTTCCGATTCGGTGAATAATCGGTCAAAGATGCCTAGCGCCTTGATTAAACTGGGGCGCTTGTGGCGAACGGCATTCTTAGCAGACAGGCCGTCAACCGAGGCGGGCTCGGGTTCAAAAACGTACTCGTCAGGAGGCAACAACTCCTCATACAAACTATCCCTGATTGGCAACCCCGAAATATCATAGAATTCTGCTAGAGAGATCGAGACCTCGCGATCTCCTAGGATGAAAGTGTTGGTGGGAAGATTCCATTGGTTTAAAAACGCCTTGACCCACCAGACATGCGAGGACTTGTAATGGAATAATGACGCGTATACGGCCTGATAAAGCCCGACTTTCTGCAACCGCGCACGATGGGCAGAAAGGATGTAGAGAGCCCAGAGAAGGTAGCCCGTAGGATGCCTAGGAGTGAGCCCTATCTTATAAATTTTCCCCCACGGGTGGGCCTCACCCTGGCAGATACGCCGTCACAAGATGTCTATGGCCGGGATCGGATGGTTCGGAATACCGGTCGTCGAAGGTTCGAGCCTCCCCGTTGGAGTCCAGTTGGGCATTTCCACAGCAAAAATCGTCCTCGGAGGATCCATCGGTAAGAATGGGAAAGTGGGCTCCGTCGGCACCGCACAAAGAAAACTCCGGCGACCCTGAATAATCTGACTATACCAAGATCCCCATTGAAGAAGGTGGGTGCAGTTCGGGTCATGGGCCCGAATCATCGCCATCGCTTCCTCATCAGATGGCGACTGAGGAAAAGCAGCCTCCGAGCGAGAAAAGAGAAAGCGTGGAACATAAGCCATCGCACCTGAAATCCAATAAAGGAAGGCCGTTAAAAGAAAAGTCAGCAATATATATTCATGCATGAACATGAAGACTAGTTAAAGAAAGCAACAGCAGAGTTTTCTGGGACCATTGGCTACAAAACATATGGGCCCTACAGAATCCGGATGACGGCTCATTAATAATGAGACCAAACAGTTACAATAAAACAAAGGGAACACCCTCGTTAAATAAAGAATGATGACCATGCACATTCCCCCCAACAGGATCTGTCTCGGGCTCTACAACAGATCCAACAGGATCAAAGGAATTAAATTCCCACAGAAGACATCATTACAAAGTTCATGTTTCTTTAATTACAGAATGACAACCTAGGGTAAGGAGACTCTAAGGAGCCCCCATGGGAAGAAACCGAGTTCTTCGCAGGAATTAAATTCCTTATTAAGAAAAGGGAATTAAATTCCCAAAAAGCCTTTTCTGTGAACAGAGTTAAACTCCATGGATCATCATATGAACCCTAAGAAATCTACTGTTGGAGGTTAAATGGTTTCGTATTTTGGTTAAGAAACTCGAAGAAAAATGGATTCTTTGTTAAAAAAAAAGGGGGTAAAAACCCTTGTTTTGGATTTAAAATCCAGAGGAATGTGAGAGTTCATCGTTCATTCGAGAGCATTACCCAAAGAGAAAAGTCTTTTCGAAAAGAGTTAAACTCTGAGGGTGGGTTCAAGGCAGAGAACTGAGCTCTGGGAAAAGAGAATTAAATTCTCAAAAGAAGAAAGTTTGCAAGGAGGAAGATGAGCAAAGTGGAGGCTTTTCTGAAGGGACGTGAACCTTTATAGGAGGTGATGGAAACGCTTCATCTCCCCAAATCCCTAGAGGAATCCAACGGTCACAAAAAGGTGACAGCGTTGCACTCACGTGCGAACACGTGAGAACAACGCTGTGGGGGCATTTGTTTCCTGATTTAAAATCAGAAAAGCTTATGGAAAAAGCTTCAGAAGAGGGTCGCGTGCTTACACGTGACCAGCAGTCACGTGTTGGCACGTGACACCTAAAAGTATCGGCAAGGCAAGTTCAGTTTCCCAACTACATCGAAGAAAAGGGCTTCAGAAAGAGTCACGTGCTCCCACGTGACCAGGGTCACGTGTCGGCACGTGACATTTAAAAGCAAGCGGCAAAGGCACATTGGTTCCCTGATCAAATCAAGGAAAAGGTTTCAGAAGAGGTCACGTGCTCCCACGTGACCAGGGTCACGTGTTGGCACGTGACGCTCAAAACATCAGACTCATTCTCCGGTTAAATCAAGAAAAAGACTCCAGACGAGGGTCACGTGCTCACACGTGACCAGGGGTCACGTGGTGGCACGTGACGGCTAAGCAGCAGAAGAAGGCAAAGTGCAAAAGAAGAAAAGGGCTCGTTACAAGGGGGTCACGTGCCCACACGTGACCTAGGGTCACGTGGCCGCATGTGACCAGCTTTCAAAGCCCATTTGTTAACAGAATTAAATTCTGAGAAAAGGACTCTCAAATCTTTCCAAAAGCAACCGATTAAATTAAAGATTCAGAAGTGATTAAATATCATCTATCTATGGGAAAATCTCGAATTTGGAAAGATTTCCCCTTCAAATCTAACAGAAATAACAAAGGAGAATCCCTGGATTTGAAATCCAATGGTGAATAAAATTCACCTAATAATCCAAAGGTCCAAAACGAATGATGGATGCAAATCAAATCTCTCAATGAAGATTCGTCAAAAACTAATTGACTCGGCTGCTTCTCCTATAAATAGGAGCCAAGAGACATACAAAAAAGATATACACGCAGAGAGAAGAAAAGGGAGAGAGCCTTGATACTTTGAGGAATTTGGATCTTCTGCAAAAGAAAACCCTAGGTAAGAAAGGGAAGGCTCCTTGAAAGAAAAGAGAATTTAATTCTCAACAGAGTTCAACTCTGATGTAAAACAGAAGAACATATTTCTTCTCTCTTTGATAGAGGATCTGTAAAGCGCACATCTCCCCTTGAAGTTGAGAATTTAATTCTCAATGGGTTGAGATCCTGCCATGCAGATCCAAAGCATAGAGAGGGAATGGAAGCACGAGAATTTAATTCTCACAGAACTATAGGAATTTAATTCCTTTAAAATAAAATTAGGGTTTGACCCTGTGTTATGGGAATTTAATTCCTTCAGAATGAAAAAGAATTAGGGTTTAACCCTAGTTAAGAACTTAGTTCTGTTGAAACAACGGGAATTTAATTCCCTTAATCATAATTCTTTAACAGAGAGTGGGAGTTTAATTCCTTAAAGCTTTTATTAGGGTTTAAACCCTATTCAGTTCTTCACATATATGAGGAATTTAATTCCTACAGAAAATTCAGAGTTCAACTCTATCCCAGAATATAAATCTTCAAAAGGAAGTAGGAATTTAATTCCTCTATTGTCAGGGTTCAACCCTACGAGGAATTTAATTCCTGAAAGGGATTAACAGATCTTCTAAAACAACTACAGAAAAGAAGGGTCACGTGTCACCACGTGACCCCCCCAAAAGATCTACAGAAAGCCCCTTTGAGGCAGTGCCCCACGTGACCCACGTGACCCTTGACAGAAGCTTTAACACACAAAGCGCTTGAATGCCCGTCACGTGGTGGCACGTGATGCTCTAGAAGATGCAATAGTCTCAGAAGAACAAATGAAGGGAGGGCGCTCTCACGTGTGGCCACGTGACCCCTCCTGCCTTAGTGTTTAACACTAAACCCCTGAATTCAGTATTAAAACATTGTTTGGTCTTAGTGTTCAATACTAAGCAAAGAACTTTACTTGCAGTGTTCAACACTGATTACCTTAGTGTTCAAACACTAGTTTGGAACTTCTGTTGACAGTGTTTAACACTGATCTGTTTTAGTGTTTAACACTAATTCGAAAGCCTTGTTGCTGGTGTTTAACACCAATTATCTTTTAGTGTTAAACACTGACTTATCAATCTCATTCCCAGTGTTCAACACTGATTGGTCTTTAGTATTTAACACTAGGCATTGGCCCAATTGGCTAAATGGATAGAGGCAAGGCCTCTCCTTCAAGGGACCAACAGGAAGCCAATATTCCAGACATGATTGGACTTAGCCCAAGCTGGCCATAAGTCCTCAATTCGTAATTAATTGAGCTAATGGGCCCATGACATAATTAATTGGTATTGATCCCAAATTGGGCCAAGGACTATTTAATCCACTCCGGTTCCAGGGTACATCTCTTCACTCCTTTGATACTTGGCATTATAATCCCTCAATGTCTTCAAAGAGGTGACGGGTCCCGATGACCACATATTGATATGGACTGTGGGGTCCTTAAACCCATGGACTATGACGTCCTTAACCTTGACCGAGATGTCTTAAAACTAACAATGGACTGTGGGGTCCTTAAACCCATGGACTATGACGTCCTTAACCTTGACCGAGATGTCTTAAAACTAACAATGGACTGTGGGGTCCTTAAACCCATGGACTATGACGTCCTTAACCTTGACCGAGATGTCTTAAAACTAACAATGGACTGTGGGGTCCTTAAACCCATGGACTACGACGTCCTTAACCTTGACCGAGATGTCTTAAAACTAACAATGGACTGTGGGGTCCTTAAACCCATGGACTACGACGTCCTTAACCTTGACCGAGATGTCTTAAAACTAACAATGGACTGTGGGGTCCTTAAACCCACGGACTACGACGTCCTTAACCTTGACCGAGATGTCTTAAAACTAACAATGGACCGCAATGTCCTTACACTACCCATGGACCGCAATGTCCTCAAACTACCCATGGACCGCAATGTCCCTAAACTGGAACAATAGAGCCACGCATGCTCTCATGTCGGATCTAAACGATCCCGTTTAAGTTGATCTTAGCCTTAAAATATGGCTAACGTATCCTTAAACCTTCAAACAGACTGGGCTATGAATCTCCCCCAATTAACTCTGGTTCGAGGGTACATCTCTGAACTCCTCTGACATCTGTTGTTGTAATCCTTCAACGTCGTCAGAGAGGTGACGGGTCCCGACGGCCATACATACGATGGACCACTATGTCCCTAAACTGGAACAATAGAGCCCAAATGCTCTTTTGTCGGATCTAAACGATCCCGTTAAGTTGATCTTAGACTCAAATTAGACTAACGTATCCTTAACAAACGTTTGAGTTGATCTTAGCCTCAAATATGGCTAACGTATCCTCAAACCAAAACCCCAATCCCAAATCTAAGAAAATACGGATTTGGACTAATCCACGTCCTACGGGCGACAACATAACTTAGTCTCCGTATACAATCCACGGGCAACCAAACACAAAACAAACACCCACGACACGAAGTGACCAGCTGGAGAAGGAGAAAGTTGTTACCGCGATGCGGTAGCGTAATTAACTGCAGGGGCTTGCGCCTGCAGGGAAAAGCGTCCCCACAATCAAAAACCCCTCAAACGAGGGGGAATCTGACGAAATCTGCTACATCGGCCGCATCCGTTTAAACCTTCGATACATGGTGCCATAAATCAACTTGGCATCTTCGGAGAGGTGGACGGATAGCACCAATTAGCATCTGCCCCGAATCTCAGGCGAGACGCCATGTCGCGCCGTCATTCGGAGGGGAACAGCACCGCATCATTTTTCCTGAATACAAGAAAACCCGGCCTGATGGAGTATAAATGGAGAATCTCCCGGGCTTTCAACACGGAGGCCCCGTCCTTAAAAATGTCTTGCAGTGACAACGCCGCCTTGGAAGTTTCCTGGCCGATGGTCAAGACTTTGTCCGTGAAAGACATACCATCTCCGACCGTGCGCGGATGAAGGAGCAAGCCCCTAGCTTCCCGCTGTGACGGACTCACGATGGAGGCGTCAACTAGTCGCATAATCCGAGGGAACTTGCATCTTTCGTAAAACGAAGGTCTCTTGTGAATACCGAAGACCCCGAGCACGTGCATCTCCATCCATGAAGTGAAGTAATGAATCGGGAAGTTGGCAGGATGCACCCCCGGTTCAGTGGTATCCGCCGCTACACTAAGACAGTGGTATAAGTGGGCTAACCCAGCAATCCCGATGGCCACTTGTATTCCGGCAACCATGCGATGCGCGGGGTAGAAGGCGGAAGGCCTCATGTAACGAGGATGCATAGGGAGCGCGAACCAGCTCAACCATAGCCTAAGAAACCCAAGAAAGAACGCCTCCTCGTCAATGCCCAGAGCGGCGATTTCTGACAAAGGGATGATCGCAGCGTCAGGAAGAAAGAAGCCCTTCTGATCAGCTTCCAGTACTGGCTGACGGTCCAAGCCAAAGCCGAAGGGATCATCGAGCTTAGCAAACTTTTCTCCTCGTCGCGACAAAATCTCCGGGCGAAGAAACCGGGCAATGAAGTCCGCAAAACTAACCCCCTGGCCTCCGGATTCAAGGAAAAGGCTCTCGTACAGGTTCAACACCTTTATCAGGCTGGGGAACTGGTGCTGAATGGCGTTCTCTGGCGTGAGGCCCATCACCACTAGCTTGGTGGCAAAAACGTATTCATCCGGAGGAAGCAGCTCCTCATAGTGCTCCCCCCTGACCGTAGACCAGAAACCTCGGCGAATTCTTCCAAGGAAATAGAGACCTCTCTGTCCAGTAGAAGGAAGGTATGGGTCGGGATGTTCCACTGCTCCAAGAATGCCTTAACCCACCACATAGGAGGTGCAGAATATTGGAACAACGAAGCATAGACCGCAGGGTATAGGCCAAGCCTCAACAGCTGCGATTTCTTCGCCGATAAGATGTACCGGGCCCACTGCAAGTACCTGGCCGGATGACGGGGAGTTAGCCCGATGTTGTAGGGCTGTCCCCAAAGGCGCGACTCGCCCTGGCATATGCGCCGCCCCAGGGTATCCAAAGCCGTCGGCGGCTGCATGGGTACTGCGGCGATCGAAGGCTGAAGAAGACCCTCAGAAGTCCAATTAACCACCTCCACGGCATAGTTCACCGAGGGTGTATCCGCATACGGGATCGCCGAGATACGCTCCGACGGCGTCGCACAAGATAAGCTTTGAAAACCTCTGATAATCTGGTCGTACCATCTACCCCACAAGTGGAGATTTTTGTGTTCTGGGTCACGGTCTTTGATGAGCGCAAGAACCTCCCGGTCCACGGGTGCCTCAGGGAATCCTCCCTCTGAACTGACAAATGGAAACGTAGCATCGAAAGACATGTGGCCTGCAAAAAAAGGGGGACAGAAGTCAATTGTCAGTGCTATAATTTAATTTTAAATTTTCACACTCGATACTTTAAAATTTGTACCGCACTGCAATGTAGTGGAAAGGGGACCAAAGGGGGACCCACAAAATCTAGATGACAATGCATCAATTAATAAAACAGCCTCATCATTGGATGAAACTGTTAATTAAATGAGGAAATCCTCAGGAAAATTCACATTAAATGAGAGATCTCTCGGGAAAAGGAGAAAATCTCCCTTTGATAGCAATGCTCTATGACAGAGTGACACTTGTCAAACTCTGATCATGAAGGAATAAAATTCCTTAAGAGCCTAGCTCTGTAATGATGGAAAAATCCATCAGAAAAGAATTAATTAAAATTAATTTTTTACGAATTAAAAATTCTAGGATCTTCAAGATCCATGAAAGAAAAACTCTTAAGAGTTCTTCATCAAAGATTAAGAAATTTACATGTTATCAAAAGAGCAGAGCTCTGATTCATGGGTTAAGAAACTCCAAGAAAAGATCTCTTTAGATCTATGGGTTCATGAGAGAAAAGCTCTGTTAATGAAACCCTAAATGGGTTTTCTTTAGATCAAAGATCTATGAAGAGAAAGGCTCTGATTAATGGGTGAAACCCTAATTTATTTAAAAAAATTAAACTTTACCTAAGTTTTGATAGAGTTCTGACTCTTGAAAAGTTCTTAAACTGAAGAGCAATGCTCTGAATAAAAATTCTCAAGAAGAAGATGAAAATCATCTAAGGGACCAAAGGTCCTATTTATAGGCATTGAACCGCCTCTCAACTTCTGAGTTGATCCAAGAGCTCAGATACTGCCACCGCTGCATTCACGTGTGCGCCACGTGAGCGCAACGGTGGGGGGGAATTTGTTTCCCCCAATCAGAGCAAAGCTCTATTTTAAAATTCAAAATTCAAAAATTGAAGCAACGCTTCAGATTCAGCGCTACGCGCCATGTGTCAAACACAGATGCGCTAGCGCAAGATGCGCTGCGCCCTAGGAAGCGCACCCCAATCAGAGTAAAGCTCTGTTTTCAAATTCAAAATTTAAAAATTGAAGCAACGCTTCAGATTCAGCGCTAGGCGCGCCGCGCGCCACGTGTCAAATACAGATGTGCTCGCGCCAGGTGCGCTGCGCCCTAGGCAGCGCACCCCCAATCAGAGCAAAGCTCTGTTTTAAAATTCAAAATTTAAAAATTGAAGCAACGCTTCAGATCCAGCACTAGGCGCGCTGCGCGCCATGTGCCAATCACGGGTGCGCTAGCGCAGGCTACACTGTGCACCACGCGTCAAACGTAGGTGCGCTAGCGCAAAGTGCATTGCGCTCTGAGTAGCGCACCACGTGCAAAGCACGGATGCGCCAGCGCTAGAATTATAAAATTCCCCACCGTTAGATCAAAAGATCTAATAATAATGATAAATCATTAATTAATCAGAATTAAAATTCTGTTATGGAAAGATTTTTCCAATCTTGTTAAAAATAAGAAGATTGCCTTCGGTAAAACAGAAACTCTAGGATCAAAGATCCAACGGTGGGGAAATATCCCCAAATCAATCAGAGAAAGATCTCTTCAACTGATTTAACAAATCAATTTTCCCTATATAAAGGCCCCAAGACTTCAAGTCTGATAGAGAGAAAAACACCCTACAAACTTTGAGAAAACTCAAAAGAAAGAGAGCAAGCCCTTGAAAGAAGATCATTTCTTCAAGGTAAAAAGAATGATTCTTAAACAAAGAGATGAAATCATCTCATTAAAACAGAAGAATTATCTTCTTAAAAGATCATAGATCTACAAAAGACCAAGGTCTTTTATAAAAAGAGATCAAAAGATCACATCATAAAAACAAAAGAAATATTTACTTCATTCACAGATCATTGATCTACAAAGACAAAGACCTTTCAAAAATAAGAACCGTTGTTCTTGAATCTTGAGGCAAAGCCTCCTTTAAAAAGAACATGAATTTGATCACAGATCATAAATTTGATTAAATGCACTTTGCGCTATTGAAAAGTGCCTTGCACTCTTGAACTGCCCTTCTGCGCCCCTTGGACCAGCGCTCAGCGCCAAAATGCGCCACGTGTCAACCACGTATGCAATTTGCGCTTCTAAAATAGCGCACTGCGCTCATGGGCTGGCGCTCAGCGCCAAGCGCGCCACGTGTCACTCACGTATGCGCCACTGAAATAGCGCTATGCGCTCATAAACTGAAAGCGCAATGCGCTCATAAACTGGCGCAATGCGCCCATCATCCGGCGCTTAGCGCCAAGCGCGACACGTGTCCTTTTCGTGTGCGCTACTTGGCAGAAGCGCAATGCGCTCTTTAATTGGTGCAAAGCGCCTGGCGCGCCACGTGGCGCACTGTCAGAACACACATTGTTCTGATGAATGCTATACATTCAATACAAGACAAAAAAAATGTCAGGATCCAATGCTCAGCATTATTAAAAGGGCCAAGCCCAAATAAAGGCTCAACAGCCCAGAACAATGAAATGTTAAACATTTTAATCTTATTAGACTTAGCCCAATATTGGCCATAAGTCCTCAACTTATATTGAACTGAGCCCATCTGCTCACGAATATTTAAGAGATCTCAGTCCCAAACTGGACTACAGATCCTTCAACCAACTCATACCGGTTCAAGGGTACATCTTTTTACTCCTCTGATATCTGTCGTTATAATCCTTCAACGTCTTCAGAGAGATGACGGGTCCCGACAACCACACATTTCACGGACTACGATGTCCTCAAACTCATAGACTACGATGTCTTTAAATTACGGACTGTGGGGTCCTTAAACTCATAGACTACGATGTTCTTAAACTTCATAGACTACGATGTCTTTAAACAACGGACTGTGGGGTCATTAAACTCATGGACTATGATGTCCTAAACTTGGAGCGTGATGTCCCTAAACTAACATTGGACCACCATGTCCTTAAACTGGTAATCGACCGCAATGTCTCTAAACTAAACAATAGAGTTCAAATGCTCTTTTGTTGGATCTAAACGATCCCGTTAAGTTGATCTTAGTCTAAAATTAGACTAACGTATCCTTAACTAACATTTAAGTTGATCTTAGTCTCAAATTAGGCTAACGTATCCTTAAACCAAATCTCCAAACCCAAATCTAAGAAGATACGGATTTGGACTAATCCACGCCCTACGGGCGACAACATAAATTAGTCTCCGTATACAATCCACGAGTAACCACAAACAAAACAAACACCCACGACGCGAAGTGACCATCTGGAGAAGGAGAAAGTTGTTACCGCGATACGGTAGCGTAATTAACTGCAGGGGCTTGCGCCTGCAGGGAAGAGCGTCCCCACAATCAAAAACCCCTTAAATGAGGGGGAATCCGACAAAGTCTGCTACATCGGACGCATCCGTTTAAACCTTCAATACATGGTGCCATAAATCAACATGGCATCTTCGGAGAGGTGGACGGATAGCACCAAATAGCATATGCCCCCAAATTCAGGCAAGACGGACCTACGCGGTCGCGTCTCTGTGTTCGGCGGTAAACAGGGAATATATCACTAACAATCTCCCACTTGTACTAAGGCCATATACTGGCATATCATAGACCGAAGATCTCGAATAGCCTCTCGAATACTGTCTGAGGGATGGCCTCTGTGAGTGGATCTACAGTGTTGTTCTCCGTATCTACTCTCCTTACCTCAATCTCCTGGGGATCAACGATCTCCCTGATCAGGTGGTACCGCCTCAAGATATGACTGGATCTATGATGGGACCCGGGTTCCTTCCCTATAGCTATAGCGCCGTTGTTGTCATAATACTAAAGTATTGGACCAACAATGGAAAGAACCACCTGAAGTTCAATTAAGAACTTCCATATCCAGACCGCCTCTTTTGCGGCTTCTCATGCAGCGATCTACCCCGTTTCCATCGCCGAGTCTGCAACGGTGTCCTGCTTGGAGCTCTTCCAATAGACCGCCCCTTTATTGAGCGTAAAGACATAACCGGACATGGACTTAGAGTCATCCTTATCACTCTGGAAGCTAGAGTCAATAATGGCCTCGATCTGGTGGTCTTTTCTGCCATACACCAAGAACATCTCCTTAGTCCTTCTCAGGTACTTGAGAACGTTCTTTACTGCTATCCAGTGCTTCTCCCCTGGGTTTGACCGATACCGGCTTAGCACGCTGAGTGCATAAGCTATATCTGGTCTGGTACACAACATCGCATACATTATAGAGCCTACCGCAGAAGCGTAGGGTATAGATTTGATGTAAGCCCTTTCCAAATCAGTCTTTGGAGAGGGTGATTCCGTAACAAGACGGTAGACTACCGTGCTTAGAATCATCCATACAAAATATTTTTAGTTTGGTGTTGTTGTACCTTGACTGTGAAAGTCCCACCATCCTCTTTGATCTATCACGATAGATCTGGATCCCCAGAATATAGTTGGTATCACCCAGGTCTTTCATGGAGAACTTCTGTGACAAGAATCCTTTGACTGATTGTAGCATAGGAATGTCATTTTCTATCAAGAGAATGTCATCCACGTACTCAACGAGGAATTTCACGGTTCTTGCTTCAATCTTATTATAAATGCATGGTTCATCTAGATTTTTGATAAAGTCGAATTTTTTGACTGTCTCAATAAAAACAGATGTTCCAACTCTGTGATTCCTGCTTTAGTTCATAAATGGACTTAAGCAATTTGCACACTGTCCCGCTGCTCCCATTCTGATTGAAACCCTCTGGCTGATCCATATAGACGCACTCTTCCAAATTACCGTTTAGAAAAACCGTCTCTACGTCCATCTGCCGGATCTCAAAATCTTGGAAGGCAGCAATGGAAAGAAGGATCCGAATGGATTTGAGAATAGACACTGAAGAAAAGGTTTCATCATGGTCCAAACTAAGTCATTGACGAAAACCTTTTGCAACAAGTCTAGCCTTATAGGTTTCAACCTATCCATTTACACCAATCTTCTTTCTGAAGATCCATTTGCAGCCTACGGGTTTTACCCCTTCTGGAGCAATGTTCAAAGTGCATACTTTTGTTGGTGTACATGGACTCCATTTTGGTCCGCATTGCATCCAGCCATTTTACCAAATCGCCGCTCTGAATGGCTTACTAGAAGCTAGTTGGTTCATCATTGTCGATGATGCAATCCTATCGATCCCCGTCTATGAGAAAACTGTAGTATCTCTTGGGCGGATGAGACTGCCTACTAGTCCTGTGGATTGGCGTAGGAATGTCCGGTTTTTTTGAAACCTCTGGTTCTACCATACCTTCAGTAATAGTTTGTGGTTCTGGAATTTCTTCCAGTTCTATTCCGCTCCTACTATTTCCTTTTACAAAAAATTGATTTTGTAAAAAAAATGGGCATGAAAAGGAACAAAAACCTTTTGCTCCTCTACGTAATAGGAAAGATACCCCTTAGAGTTATCTGGGTATCCCACAAACTTATACAGTACTGAGCGTGTCTCGAGCTTGTCTACATACTGCTTTTCAACAAAAGCTGGACATTCCTATATCTTCAGATACTGAAGATAGGGTTTCTTCCCACTCCACATCTGATATGGTGTGGTAGGCACAGTCTTGGTAGGAACCTTATTCAAAAGATATGCAGCTAATTTTAGTACATAACTTCAGAAGGATCGCGGCAACTCAGCGTTACTTATCATGGAATGAACAATATCCAATAGGGTTCTGTTCCGCCTTTCCTATACACCGTTGTGTTGTGGTGTGTATAGAGGAGTAAGCTGAGAGAGAATTCCATTCTCTTTTGAGTAATCCAGGAACTCGGCAATTATGTATTCACCACATCGATCAGATCTCAGTGTCTTGATACTTTTTCCTGTTTGTTTTTCCACGTCATTCTTATATTCTCGGAATTTTTCAAAGGGTCTCGGATTTATGCTTCATCAAGAAGACATGTCCTAACCTAGAGAAATTATCCGTAAAAGTAATGAAATAGAAATAACCACTTCGTGCATCTGTAGATATTAGACTACACATGTCGCTGTGTATGAGTCATAAGAGCTCGCTCGCTCTTACTCCTTGTCCAGTGAACGGAGTCTTTGTCATCTTTCCTATAAGACAAGATTGATAAGTTTCATAAGACTGATATTCGAACGGATCCAAATATCCCTCTCTATGTAACTTCGTCAACCGTGTTTCATTGAAGTGACCCAGTCTACAATGCCTTAAGAGAGCCTTATTTAATTCTAAAGACTTTCTTTTAAGTGTGTTCGGGACGTTGAAAACCTGAGCTTGATTCAATATATACCGTCCTCTAGTGTACCTAACCCAATCAAACTTTGATATAGGTGGATGTGAACCACATCGCTTACAAACTAGACTTGGTACACAAAAACAGTTACATAGAATCAATATCTGACCACTTGTCAATTCTGGATGATATACCCTACGGATACAGCGTCCACGCTCATTCGTTAGTAACCCTGAGAGTCATATCACCTACCTGATAACTCTACGGTTTCTCAAAGCCTGTAATGAATTACAGATATGAGATCCTGATCCGGTATCTTATACCCAGGAAGTAGAGTTAATTGTCAGACCGTTTTCAATCACAAACACACCCGAAGTTGAAGCCATAACATGCTTCGGATCCTGGATTCTGGCTTTCCAAGCACTGTATCCCTTCTGCCAATGCCCTTTCCCGTGACAATAGGAACATCCCTCCTTCCCTACTGTTAACCCCGAAACTTTTGCCCTTCCCTTTTCTTCTACCATACTGACACCACCTATCGGTTTTGTGGAGGTCTTCTTCTTCTCACCCTTGGCATCCGCCTTAGATCCAGAAGAGGAAGATTCCCCAATATGCAGAGCAGGTGTCTCCCTGGTTTCATTCAGGGTGCCCTCAATTGGAAGTATAACTTGCTTCCCCTAGGTGTAAATAGAAGGTAGGGACTGTAGAATCAAGTCGGTACATGACTCATTCTCTAACGTGGTCTCCAGGTGCGTGAGATTTTTAATATAGCCAATCATTGTAGGGACGTGGTCCCCTACAGATGACCCAACAGCCAATCTCGCTTGAAACAAATCTTTCGAGATCTCATATCTTGCGATACGAGATTGCTCTCCATATAAAACATTGTTATGGAGGAAGATAGAAACTAAGTCCATCTTCTCGTGCTGCCTCTGGTATACACCATCAACTGAGGCCAACACAAGGCACTTGGCATTCGTACAGTCTTTTTCCCTTGTCTTACGGATATCAACTTCCGCGACGGTAGAAACTGGGCCTGGGACGGCGGGGGCTATGAGTAGTAATAAGGTGGTCCAGCTTGTCATAGGTAATAGACATCTGGACAAAGCTTTGCCAGTCAATATAGTATAACTCAGTCATTTTATTATTTATCTGTAACCTAATCCGGTCATCTGGTCGCTGCAATTAGGAGAGAGAGAAGAAAACACTCAGCATAATGCTCTTGTAAATTTAGATTGGTTTTTAATTTATCTAAACAGGATGGCTCCCACTGTTCCTCGAATCCTTCATCAAAGCATAAAAGAAGAATTAGTCAGGATTAATCTCACCGTATAATTCTTACTTAACCGTTCAGTCAGGCTAGTGTCGGTACTTCGAAGGAGGTTTTACGACGCTTTCGCGAAGTTCCTTAATTAAATAATCTCTTTTCCCTGGAGGCGTAGCCCCACTAAGAATGTTCTAGACACCTACTTGGTTTATAGTATTGATCGTTAAGTGAAAAATCTCCCGAGGAGTAGCATATACTCACAGTAGGATCAGGATCCAAATATCATTGTGTGAAAATGCTGAAGGAATCCTACCAATATTATCACACTCCAAATGGTATACAACACTAGCAAGTTTCAATTTCCTTAGAAACTCCCGATGTGGATTTTTGCCCCATGCTGTTATGACCTTGATTAAGACCAACAAATCATAAGTCACATGACAAGTTATACCCGTCATTGTCCAGGTTAGTTTGAACCCACCCGTAAATACCCTTGACTAAGGCCATCAAAATAGTACGACTATCCCAAACCAACGCATCTATCTATGCAATATATGAATACCCAGCATCTACCAATCACTATGCCTTCACTAAGGCCAACAAATATAGCTTGAATACTATTGAATATTCATATGAAATGACGGAGGGCTACGAATAGTTTTGGCGAAACCGTGAACGTAGTGAACTTGATATAATCGAAGGAACCTGATAGCTTTTAAAAGGAGTGGTTTAAGCTCCGCATTTAAAAGTCTCCAATTTTAAAATAACCGGGTGGTTTTTAAAATTTTTTCCAATGATTCAGATTTGGTTTATTTGCTTTGCATTAATGTAATGCATTCCCATCATTTATACCTATCATCACAGAAAAAGACGAAAATACCACGTCCACTTATGCCATCCGCATTCACCACTGGGCCCCGTCTAACACCGTTAGGTTACTTAACTAACGTCAGAGCGGGGGCTGGACTAGCGCAGATGCAAAATATAAGCAACGTCTATTATATAATATATATATATATATATATAATAACCATTCATCTGACGCAATAATAAGCATTCCAGATCACAGATGAACATATTGAATATACTAAGAAGTCCGCGTTTCGTTTGAGCATGTAACGAAAGACAGATTCAATGGTCGTGATGAATAGCCAACCCCACCTAGACCCCTACGGGTGCGGCAAACTACCCGCCAAATACCCGAAGTGAAGCAACCTCTCTCAGGAAAGTGAGTAGGCTACTCGGCACTTCAAAGTACCCGGTAGTTTGTGCACCCCACCTTGGGTCTATCCTAGGAGCAAAAACAGTAAAAGCAATAATACAACGGTGGCTACAATCTCAACCTGGATGTGCCCCGCAAAATAATATTACATCGCTTTACAAATTTTACATCGAATGAAAACCCTCATCTCACATCCCTGGCTATTCATCCACGACGATCCAACAAGTTCATATACACAAACCAACATAACAATATCACAGATATGTACAACCCCGACTAATCGACATATAGCAATTAGTTGATATTTCCAAACACATATACACATTACAAATCTTGTAAAGTAACTGCAACATTAGAATTTCGCACGCAATTAGCAAACTTAACCAATTTTCCAAAACTTGAAAATCCAGTGAGCTAAAGTTCCAAAAACGATCGTTTTAAGCCAATTCGGAAGTTCGAATCAAAATGAAACGCATCCGAACCATCGTGGAGAGTTAGAGCACGAAATTAACTTCGAGTTTGGGGACCTATAGAGGGTACCCCACCCTGAGGCCACCACGAGGTGGCCATGGGGTGAGGTAGACCCGAAACTGCCTAAGGTGGGGCAGTTTCGGGTCCCCACCGCCAAGACCACCTTGTGGTGGTCTTGGGGAGTGAGCCCAGTCGTTCGGTCCTCCCCCTGAGGGTTCCCCGGAGTGCTCATGCACCACCCCATGGCTTCTCAGTTCAAACCGTGTGCCCGCGGGATGTGCAAACATCTCAAACTATCATTTTTGGAAACTGTTTTTCTCGGCAGTTTTTGCGCGACAAAAACAGCGGATTTTTAACGTCGCTATAAGCTATCTAAGGTTTATAAGAGGCTCTGATACCACTGTAAGTCGATGTCGCGCACCCCACGTGTTCGCGGGGAGGCGGGAATTGCAAAAAAAGATTTTTACGGGATTCGCAACACCGACTAGAACCAAGGATCGATCATAAACCATAGCTAGCAAACTACATGTGGTTTAACTACTATGATACGAAGTTATAGCTCATGGTTCAAGTCCTTCGGGTCTTCAGCACTGTCCTCCACTCGTCGTCAGCTGCAAGGATCATAACGGATCGTAGCAACCTCGACAGCCTCTTCGAGTCAAAGGCGATCCACCTGAGAGTCTATAGTCCAAGCTCCTACCTCAAATCCGAGGTAACTACGGCTTCTAGTTCTCTAAACTAGAAGTCCTAAAGGGTGTAGAGTGTGAAGATGGAGTGCTTTGTCTCTTGAAACCCTAGAATTCTCAACATATGAGAGCTTTTGGATTTAGAGGAAGAAGAAGAAGACTTGATGAAAGTGAGAGTGGAGTGTGAACATGAATGAAGCTTGGCTACCCTCTTTTGATAGAATGAAGTATATGAAATATTTTGTGAGATAAATATCACACTAAAATATCAACAACCCTTCACAAATATCTTATGGTGACTCATGACCATGAGTTACCAAGTAGCCATGCTAGGTTCAATGTAAAGATCCACCTCATTTCTCCACCCAAATAAAGTTTAATCCAAAAAGAAAAACCCCTAATAGGTGTCACCCTTCTAGAAGCTTTCCCGCACATTTACGAGAACGCCCATCATCCGTATATACATACTCGTATCCGTATTCCGAAGAACACGAATACAAAGAGACGAAACAATCCATCAATATAATACTAGGATCCGACTTAAACCAAAGCCCACTAGTATTATCCGTCCGATCATCATACATGCACAAGTACATGTAAAGGATCGAAGCCATGCCATAAAACCATACGGCCTTTACACCATTTGCCCAGTTCAGGGAAACACTCTGTAATATTTCAAAAAAATAAAGTATTATTTTTGGGAATTTTCATAATTTAATATTAATTTTTAATATTTTAATAGTCGGTATAATTAAATACCGATAAATAGGGAAAAATTCCGGAGAAAATTTTTAGAAATTCTAAAATAGGTTATTTTATGGAAATATGCTATTTGCAGTTTTTATGATGAATTATATGCGACTTTAGTGTTAATCGCGATCAAAAATCGCTATTTGGATTTTTGGCTTTTGTGCAAAATTGCGCACATAACATTTTCCACACTTGTCTCATGTTATGGACTCATGATGGCTTAGGGATGAACCATGTTTAGATGACCATGGTGGGTCTAAACCATCGAGGAGGCGGATGAGGCCGATTGCGGGTATATGGTAGGCTCGGTGCGGTACCCCGGGGCAAGAAGATCGCAGGAGATGGTGTTGAGCCTGGCAAGGGAGCACTACCGACCGGTGATTTTACCCGACACGTCGGATATCCGGAGGATACCGTCGTGGTCTTGAGATTGATGGTAGGGGCCGGTCTGGATTGACGGCGCCCTAGATAGTGAGACTTATCAGAGATATTGAGATATTGAGATTGAGGCTATGTTTTGTGCCGATGCTGGGCACAGGTTTCATGATGTGTTTCCATGATTTTGACTATATCCTCATATTTACATGCATGATGCTTATTGTCATTGGGTGACACATGGACGGGATACACCTATATACAGACATTGATCACATACAGACTTGATTACATTGATCATACTTTTCATGCATTCATACATCATTCTAATGATACGTTGCTACCTGAGGCACTGACATTGTCACGCCCCGCTTCCCATAATATGGAATACGAGGGGTAGACAAGGCCAGCCATGCTCCTACGGTCAAGGAAAAGTCTTGCCGTAGTCACACTTCGGCTTCTAGTTTATCATGGTAAACAGTAAACGATGCGCAGGTAATGAGAAATGCAGTAACTGAAGGAAACAATATAAAGACTGACCTGAAGTGGAACAAATGAATGTAAATCGGGAAGGCAAGTCAAGAAGTCTGTGATGCACGTCTAGATCTGGTCCAAGCTAAATCTTCTCCTCACACTGAGCATGCATACTCAGGTCGTCAGAGCGACACAATAGCAATATAATGTATATAGTTAAAAAAACAGTTCTAACAGTGGTAAAGAATATGAATAACAGTAAATCAGTGACAGCATGAATATAAATGAGCAGAGATCAACGCAGCGGAAAAGTAAAGCAGTATAACAATATGTCACGAATGTCAACACAGTATAGAAGAAATATAAATGACAGTAACCCTATCGGTCTCTAAGTCTCACTGCACAGGTCAATAAGCCTATCGTCAGTCCAAGTGTGAGAGTCAACCACTCGCGAGTGTCCTCCACCCAAGGGTAGAACCCAAGGGCAAGGGACCACGGGCCCAACATGTAACGAATGTATCACGGTGTATATAGCACATACCCTGTAAATCTCCATATAACTCCCTAAATATATAAGCCGGCATGGGACTCCCGAGATTCTGTTGAATTCACACTTGAACTACCTCACACCCCATGGTCTACATCAAACGCTAACCATAACCCTAAATACTAATCGATCCGTGACAAGTCTGCGCGAGAACTGGAGGCAGGACCTCCATCAAGCACGTCCCGACTAATACCTAAGATAAATGGCAGTGTCGGATGCCTTATCTGTGACATCCGTGCAAGCGCTTCCATAAGTGTCCCATACCACTTATAGTCACACGTACACGCATCCCACAGACGTCGACAATGCAATAGAATAATATGGTCACTGATTGTGCACAAGTACGTATCACTTTCACTTAATCACGAATACACGAACACTGACGTACTTGCCACAATCAACACTAAAATCTAACACTGGGTGAGTGCACGATATCACTAGGTTATCACTACAATGACATAGGTATGATATGATGCATGAACAGTATATAAGCACAATTAAGAGATCATAAAAACAACAGTCTATCACTTGCACGATTTATCATGAAACATATGTATATAATTTAGCGGAAAGATAAACAGGTAGTATTTAATATGTTCAGTTATCTATCCTTAGAATTTTGTTTCAAGCCAATCGGGTTCCAGGATCAAAAGTTATAACCATTTCATTTTAAGCGCTTGCGGCTGGAAATCCAATTTCAGAATCAGGAATCCATTTCGCAACGCATTTTAACCCCAGTTGGGATCATAATTTAGCGACTCTACAGTTGAATGAATTCTAGAGTTTTCAGTAAGGTTTTCAACGCAACAAACGGATCTTCAATCGCATCTGTACGCTAGGAGTTATAATCTGTTTAATATCAACATGCCAATTCTGATTCTGCTGGGACTGTTATGTGTCCCGATCTTCTAAATTACAGATTAAATAGTAAATGATAACGAAACAGGATGAAACTAATTGTGTTGTCTAGGTAACAGAGTTACCTACAATAAGCAGCGGAGTTCCGCAACCTACGAGTTAAGGAAATCCTATGGTATCCATTACGGGACAGCAAGCACAATTTGAGTCGCTCTGGACTGCAGTCCAGAGTCGTACTCCGATACAATTATCATCACGATTTAGGTACAGGAATGTCTGGAAACTAGCATAGGGTTAAAGTTCGTCGAGTTAGCTTCGATTTAAGCCCTCGAACGCACCATTATAATATGTATATGATTTATTATGAATTTAACTATTTTCAGGTGCAACAGAATTTCAGTTTTACGATCAAACTTGGGGGTAGTCATTTTAACTGTTAACAGTCGTATTTTCTAATGAAATTTGCACACGTTAATCATCTCTACAAGGGCCAATATAATATGTCCAGTTCCGTCAAATACGATAATGATTTTCTATGGGAACAAGCATCGAACAGTTTTGTGACAATATATAACATCAAGCAAACATGGAATATATCTACGATTCTGATTTGTAATATATACGGAATAGCATGAAAGCAAGTAAGAACTTGCCTGAGAACGTCCTGGGGCACACGGCAGCGACACGACACACGTGCGGCACGGCAGTGACACGTGCGCGAGCGTTAACGTCAGGATTTGGCCTCGGCTTGAACTGGTTGGCACGGGATAGGTTTGAGCTGGAGGGGTTGTTGCGATTTCACGCGGTGTCGGGCTAGGGGTTGCTGATGTGGTCGAGGCCGAGGTTGAGGGATTTGCAGGGGAGAGAGTGTGACTGCAACGAGGGAAAAATAGTTTAGAGAGAGAGAGAGAGAAAGTGAGTGCTGAATGAGAGGGAGAGAGGGCAGAGAGCAGAATGAGAGAGAGAGTAAGAGAATGCAGAGAAAGAGTTAAGAGAGAGGGGGACAGAGTGAGAAATTGAGAGGGAGAGAGAGTGGGCTTAGAAAGAGAGAGGGAGATAGAGAAACGAGAGAGAAAGTGCTGAGAGAGTGAGAGAGAGGGTGAGATACAGGGGGTCTGGGAGAGGGAGGGAGTGCAAGGGGCTCGGGTTGGAGTGAGGGTAATGATGTTAGTGACGAGGAGGGTGCAGGGGCGTCGACGTTGTGGTTGGGAGCTCGCCGGCGTCGAGGGTACAGGTGGTGGCCGAGGTGGTTGTGCAGGGAGGTCGGCGTGGGTCGAGAGGGCTCGGTGGTGGAGTGTAGGGGCGATGCTGAAGGAGAGAAGAGATCTAGGGAGGATGAATGAGGGTGGTCGGAGACGAGAGTGATAGTCGACGGTGAAGGGAGGAGGTCGGTGATGGGTGTAGCGAGAAGAGGGGGAAATGAGAACGGGGAGTGAGCGAGCGAGGAAGAGAGGGTAGAGGGTTGAGGAGAGAGGGTCGTGGGGGAAAAACGCGCGCGTCGTGGGGTAACGGCAGCGTGAGCGAGGGCGGAGGCGCGAGAAGCGCGCACGCGAGCGGAAAGAGCCGTTGCGAGATTTGAAGGAGAAGGATGAACAGGAGTGGGGGTCAGGTCGGGTAAGGAGGAAGCGGGCGCGGGCGTGGAGAGAGGAGACGCGGGCTTAGTGGGCTGGGCTTGGAGAAAAGGAGGAATAATTTAATTGAAGGGTGGCTGTTGGGTCTATGGGCCGGGCAGAGAAAAATAGAGAAAAAGAAAGAATTAATTAGAGAAGAAAGCAGGCTGGGCTTGAAATAGAATAAAAAGGAAAATGGAACGGGCCTGAGGCAAGTTTGGCTAGGGAAAATAAAGAAAATTTTTAGATGAAAGTAAAATGGGGGAGCTTAAGGGGATGGGCCGGCAATAATAAAAGGATTCTAGCAAATAAGCTGCTGGGCTCGTGCCATAAAGGAATTTGAATTTAAATTAAAAGGAATTGGGCTGAGGGGTTTGGGTTGAGTGATTATTAAAACCAATTTGATGGGAAGGAAGTTTGGTATAATTAGAAGAGAAACAGGGTTCGGGGTTTAAAGAAGAGGTTATACTAAACAGATAATTTCTTAAGTAAAACACTTAAAATTATAGACAAATTAAAATGGAATTTTAAAATAACAAAATACGGACTTGGTATAAAAAGAGCCGGGTGTTACATCATACCACCCTTACAAAAATTTCGTCCTCGAAATTTAAAAGAAACAATATAATAAGCGAAGGGTTATCATATCGAACACTAATACATGTTGATTTATTTAAAACCGGTAGACAAAGTTTTGAAGGTACATACATATATAAAAAAAACCACATACAAAAGTTAGGCCTAAAAGTATAATACAGGAACACTATAAGGCAACTACAAATATAGATAACAATTAACGAATAATATTAATCAAAGTGTGCCCGGTAAACGTCGAAACCAAATGTGTGCGCATCTAAATATATTATGATAGCAAACAGAAATAATAAATATAAGGCTCAGCCACCTATAATAGTAATCATAGTCACGAATCCTCAAGATAAATTGACGACAATAAAGCAGTGAAAACTAGTCGGTAAGCTAAAACATTTTAGGAAAGGTATCGATAGAATAGACTAAAAATAATTTATAAAACTTGTATAGTGAAATTAAGAAATATGGACCAAAAGTATGCGCGGTGTAAGGTTACGCTACAGAAAAGAAAATAATAATAGTTGTACTTAAAATACAAAAACGGAGTAATCAATAACACGAACCAAAATAATGAAAACTAAATTTTTTTGAATAATAGTGTCTATAAATACATTTGGGGTAAAAGAGAAATCACCAATATGAATAAGGCTAGCTAGGGTAGTGATTACAAGAAGGTGTGGCTCAATCAGAAGGTTGAAGTGTGTCGATTTTAGGCTGAAGATCAAGAAGATTGGGATCGGGTCAACACAGGATGTAAGGATGAGCAACAAAAGAATACAAAAGGAAAAGTGTGGGGGAAACCAATAATTGGTACAACACACGAATCAAAATTTGAAGAGTTAATGAATTCGGAAGTTTCACAGGAACTATTCTTCTCCCAGAAGGATCTCAAACAGGGTACAGACGAAGGATGAATGGTGGCTCATTCCAAGGATCAGAGTGCGATACTTTCCAATTGAAACGAGAGTGAAACCATACAATGAGTAGGGGTGAACAGTCAGGGAACTCGGCAGAAAAATAAATGAATATGGGCGAGAAACAAGTATCAAGCGGACCAATAATCAAAGGTTTACGAATCCAGAAGATTTACTTTATTCAAGAAAACTTGAAACAAAACGTTCCCAAAGACGGAAAGTGGCCCTAAACTATACAAATTTCATTTGGCCAGAAAGACAACATCAAAAGAAATTCCGTCAGCCGCGGTTGTGAAGATTCAGCAGGTTGCGGTAGGCTCGCGCACTCAGATAGGGACGTCCATTTCCATAGCGTCTCGCAGGTACCTCTATTGGAAGTCCTTCCACCATGGGATCTTGATCTTCTGGTCCTTCTTCCTCGGATAAAGCTTCTTCATCGAGATCCGATTCCATGTGATTCTCTTCTTCTGGATTTTCTTCCACGGGGTTTTCCTCCGCTGGATTCTCTTCTATCGGTTCTTCCTCGGGGTCTTCCTCTATCGGGTCTTCCTCTATAGGGTTCACTTCAGGATCTCCTTCTTCTTCGTCAGAATCAGCTATCATGTCAAACTCTGGGGCGTCTGCTCCTTCGTCCTCTGAATCATTGTTTTCGAAGTTGACCTGTGGACCATTGATCTCATCATCGGAACTCGTCAGTGTGTGATCTAAGGAAACGCATGACCGTACATCCTCGTCTAGATGCGGCGCTGCTCCAGGGTGGGCCATGGCCTGAAAAGAGGAGTCATGATTAGACAATGGAATACATCAAGGAAAGCTCAAGGTACGAAATATAGGAAAATAGGCGGCTGCAGGAACTGAAAGATCAGAATGAAAATACTGTGATAATGAATAGAATTTGACATAGCGAAAGCATGAGATTGATACATATATATTATGATTCAAATTTTATTTCATCCAACTAAAAGTTCGATGGATACAAAGATTCAAACGGAAGGAAACATTCATAAAACGACAATATTATTACTGAAAGTAGATAACATGAAAAATCATTCTTCGACTACTATAACATTGCATTCTCGTCGCGTGAGTTGAACCCTGCGTTTGATCCGCCTTGTCGTCGAAGTCCAAACTACGCGGCAATTCTCACTCGGCAGAAGTGGGGAGTGTGGACAAGTTTCTCCCTTGCAGTTCTTTCCTTTCTGGGCAACCGTTGATGATGTGTTCGCTGGATCCACAAATTAGACATTTTCCTTGGGCGCGGCGACAATCCCTCTGAAGATGTCCTGGCCTCTTACAGTATCCACAGCAAAGATTCTTCTGATGCTTCTGTTGACGCTTCATCTTCTTCTCCTTCCTTCGTCCAATAGGGATCCCTTTATGATAGGAGACTCCCGCTGGTGCTTGATTCACCTGTCTTCTCAATCCTTCAGCTAATAAGTCGTTTGTCCGTTCCTGGGCTTCCCTTAGACCTCTCAGTGCACTCAGAATCTCAACGGTTCGATTCTGGGGAGCGGAAACAGATGAAGAGTTGTTGGAAGACATGATCCTGGGACAACAAATCTGAGAATGATATAAGTCACACGCTAAATGAATCAAAATATGATATGGATAGAACAAGGATTCAAGAATATCAGAGATGAGTCAAAACGTAATATGGATAGGACAAAGATTCAGGAATATTATAGGTGATGAATCTATTACAAGTGAAGAATCAACGGTATGATTTTAAGTAAACCATAGCGAATAGATAGCTGAACACACGATGTGAATATGGATCAAGGATATCAAGTTTACAATCTAGACTGAGGGATGTCATAGATTGCCAGACTATACATGGAAAACTGCAATCCCAATCGATGCAAAACCTGGCTCTGATACCAACTAAACCATGTCACGCCCCGCTTCCCATAATACGGAATACGAGGGGTAGACAAGGCCAGGCATGCTCCTACGGTCAAGGAAAAGTCTTGCCGTAGTCACACTTTGGCTTCTAGTTTATCATGGTAAACAGTAAACGATGCGCAGGTAATGAGAAATGCAGTAACTGAAGGAAACAATATAAAGACTGACCTGAAGTGGAACAAATGAATGTAAATCGGGAAGGCAAGTCAAGAAGTCTGTGATGCACGTCTAGATCTGGTCCAAGCTAAATCTTCTCCTCACACTGAGCATGCATACTCAGGTCGTCAGAGCGACACAATAGCAATATAATGTATATAGTTAAAAAAACAGTTCTAACAGTGGTAAAGAATATGAATAACAGTAAATCAGTGACAGCATGAATATAAATGAGCAGAGATCAACGCAGCGGAAAAGTAAAGCAGTATAACAATATGTCACGAATGTCAACACAGTATAGAAGGAATATAAATGACAGTAACCCTATCGGTCTCTAAGTCTCACTGCACAGGTCAATAAGCCTATCGTCAGTCCAAGTGTGAGAGTCAACCACTCGCGAGTGTCCTCCACCCAAGGGTAGAACCCAAGGGCAAGGGACCACGGGCCCAACATGTAACGAATGTATCACGGTGTATATAGCACATACCGTGTAAATCTCCATATAACTCCCTAAATATATAAGCCGGCATGGGACTCCCGAGATTCTGTTGAATTCACACTTGAACTACCCCACACCCCGTGGTCTACATCAAACGCTAACCATAACCCTAAATACTAATCGATCCGTGACAAGTCTGCGCGAGAACTGGAGGCAGGACCTCCATCAAGCACGTCCCGACTAATACCTAAGATAAATGGCAGTGTCGGATGCCTTATCTGTGACATCCGTGCAAGCGCTTCCATAAGTGTCCCATACCACTTATAGTCACACGTACACGCATCCCACAGACGTCGACAATGCAATAGAATAATATGGTCACTGATTGTGCACAAGTACGTATCACTTTCACTTAATCACGAATACACGAACTCTGACGTACTTGCCACAATCAACACTAAAATCTAACACTGGGTGAGTGCACGATATCACTAGGTTATCACTACAATGACATAGGTATGATATGATGTATGAACAGTATATAAGCACAATTAAGAGATCATAAAAACAACAGTCTATCACTTGCACGATTTATCATGAAACATATGTATATAATTTAGCGGAAAGATAAAAGGTAGTATTTAATATGTTCAGTTATCTATCTTTAGAATTTTGTTTCAAGCCAATCGGGTTCCAGGATCAAAAGTTATAACCATTTCATTTTAAGCGCTCGCGGCTGGAAATCCAATTTCAGAATCAGGAATCCATTTCGCAACGCATTTTAACCCCAGTTGGGATCATAATTTAGCGACGCTACAGTTGAATGAATTCTAGGGTTTTCAGTAAGGTTTTCAACGCAACAAACGGATCTTCAATCGCATCTGTACGCTAGGATTTATAATCTGTTTAATATCAACATGCCAATTCTGATTCTGCTGGGACTGTTATGTGTCCCGATCTTCTAAATTACAGATTAAATAGTAAATGATAACGAAACAGGATGAAACTAATTGTGTTGTCTAGCTAACAGAGTTACCTACAATAAGCAGCGGAGTTCCGCAACCTACGAGTTAAGGAAATCCTATGGTATCCATTACGGGACAGCAAGCACAATTTGAGTCGCTCTGGACTGCAGTCCAGAGTCGCACTCCGATACAATTATCATCACGATTTAGGTACAGGAATGTCTGGAAACTAGCATAGGGTTAAAGTTCGTCGAGTTAGCTTCGATTTAAGCTCTCGAACGCACCATTCTAATATGTATATGATTTATGATGAATTTAACTATTTTCAGGTGCAACAGAATTTCAGTTTTACGATCAAACTTGGGGGTAGTCATTTTAACTGTTAACAGTCGTATTTTCTAATGAAATTTGCACACGTTAATCATCTCTACAAGGGCCAATATAATATGTCCAGTTCCGTCAAATACGATAATGATTTTCTATTGGAACAAGCATCGAACAGTTTTGTGACAATATATAACATCAAGCAAACATGGAATATATCTACGATTCTGATTTGTAATATATACGGAATAGCATGAAAGCAAGTAAGAACTTGCCTGAGAACGTCCTGGGGCACACGGCAGCGACACGACACACGTGCGGCACGGCAGTGACACGTGCGCGAGCGTTAACGTCAGGATTTGGTCTCGGCTTGAACTGGTTGGCACGGGATAGGTTTGAGCTGGAGGGGTTGTTGCGATTTCACGCGGTGTCGGGCTAGGGGTTGCTGATGTGGTCGAGGCCGAGGTCGAGGGATTTGCAGGGGAGAGAGTGTGACTGCAACAAGGGAAAAATAGTTTAGAGAGAGAGAGAGAGAGTGAGTGCTGAATGAGAGGGAGAGAGGGCAGAGAGCAGAATGAGAGAGAGAGTAAGAGAATGCAGAGAAAGAGTTAAGAGAGAGGGGGACAGAGTGAGAAATTGAGAGGGAGAGAGAGTGGGCTTAGAAAGAGAGAGGGAGATAGAGAAACGAGAGAGAAAGTGCTGAGAGAGTGAGAGAGAGGGTGAGATACAGGGGGTCTGCGAGAGGGAGGATGTGCAAGGGGCTCGGGTTGGAGTGAGGGTAATGATGTTAGTGACGAGGAGGGTGCAGGGGCGTCGACGTTGTGGTTGGGAGCTCGCCGGCGTCGAGGGTACAGGTGGTGGCCGAGGTGGTTGTGCAGGGAGGTCGGCGTGGGTCGAGAGGGCTCGGTGGTGGAGTGTAGGGGCGATGCTGAAGGAGAGAAGAGATCTAGGGAGGATGAATGAGGGTGGTCGGAGACGAGAGTGATAGTCGACGGTGAAGGGAGGAGGTCGGTGATGGGTGTAGCGAGAAGAGGGGGAAATAAGAACGGGGAGTGAGCGAGCGAGGAAGAGAGGGTAGAGGGTTGAGGAGAGAGGGTCGTGGGGGGAAAACGCGCGCGTCGTGGGGTAATGGCAGCGTGAGCGAGGGCGGAGGCGGAGGCGCGAGAAGCGCGCACGCGAGCGGAAAGAGCCGTTGCGAGATTTGAAGGAGAAGGATGAACAGGAGTGGGGGTCGGGTCGGGTAAGGAGGAAGCGGGCACGGGCGTGGAGAGAGGAGACGCGGGCTTAGTGGGCTGGGCTTGGAGAAAAGGAGGAATAATTTAAATGAAGGGTGGCTGTTGGGTCTATGGGCCGGGCCGAGAAAAATAGAGAAAAAGAAAGAATTAATTAGAGAAGAAAGCAGGCTGGGCTTGAAATAGAATAAAAAGGAAAATGGAACGGGCCTGAGGCAAGTTTGGCTAGGGAAAATAAAGAAAAATTTTAGATGAAAGTAAAATGGGGGAGCTTAAGGGGATGGGCCGGCAATAATAAAAGGATTCTAGCAAATAAGCTGCTGGGCTCGTGCCATAAAGGAATTTGAATTTAAATTAAAAGGAATTGGGCTGAGGGGTTTGGGTTGAGTGATTATTAAAACCAATTTGATGGGAAGGAAGTTTGGTATAATTAGAAGAGAAATAGGGTTCGGGGTTTAAAGAAGAGGTTATACTAAACAGATAATTTCTTAAGTAAAACACTTAAAATTATAGACAAATTAAAATGGAATTTTAAAATAACAAAATACGGACTTGGTATAAAAAGAGCCGGGTGTTACAGACATTGACACGGGTACATGGGATTACATTTGGGTTAGATAGTTACCCTAGTCATGGTTATAGAATGCTGGTTATATAATTGAGGATTATATATTATAATCGTATGACCTAGGATTGCGTCATACATACGATTTTCTGTTCGTAGATGTTTTCTATTCATGAGTTGGCAACTCACCCTCGTTGTGCCCCAGTTTCTTGTAGGTTTTGCCTTACGGGTTCCATTACGGCTTTGCGGGTACAGCTTCTTCAGGTGACTTGCTAGTAGGTGGGTTATTTTTATCATATCCATCATTATACTTTGTATATTATATTTCAGTTGTATCTAGAAGTTCCATCAACCAAACATGTACTTATTTGAGATAGAGACCAGTGGTGTTTATTTTTTCGACCTTAGAGTCGCACGCTATATTTCTCTGGGTTTCATACTGTTGGGTTCCCTTTTCTGTTGTGATCCTCGCCTTTAGGAGTCGTATATATTGTTGCAAACTGGTTGATTTACATATGGTTTTTCCTTCACTCCACTACTTTTCTTGGTTTGGATTTCTGGGCTCGGCTTACTTAGAGCACGTACGCCTTGAGACGTTCGTAGCCTAAGTGCCGGTCATGTTCCGTACTTTCGGGTCGTGACAAAGTTGGTATCAGAGCGTTCGGTTTTACCTTCGGAGCATAGGATGACCCTTGGTTGATGGAATATGTGACTAAAGTAGAGTGACGAATCGTGGGTATGTTCCGCGGCATATTTACGACACGCCTCTCCACTTAAGAAGCCTTAGGATGTACATTTCTTGTTCAGTATTATATCCCTTCCTGATCTAGCCTCATCGGTAGCAGTTATGGTTTTGCTGCCACGATTACGGGAAGGGAGAGCCACGGCTAGAGTTGCGGTCAGCATGAGCTCGTTACAAACGAGGACTGACCAGGGCGTGATTCTGGCGACACACGATTGTAGAGATGTGTCTTTTGATTATGTTTTGCGCCACGAGCGTTGGTTGGATCGCTGTATGAGATTACTCGGACGTGCGGATTGGCACCAGAGATTGAGCCACTGATAGAGGCCAGCTTAATTTTGATGACCGTTGATGTATGGCTTATTCATGATGACTGAGGCACTGTTCAGCGTGCAGATGAGTGAGCCAGTTATTGCTGCGAACGACGAGATATCGCCCCAGATGTTGAAGCTATTGCGGTACGAGTGTACTAAGAGATGATAGAAGGTGGCTAGTCCCCGAGGATGAATGACGAGGGCGTGTGGTTTGTTCGCTACCCCGATGCGAGGTCATCAGATAGATTGATTCCAGCTGAGACGACTTCACGCGGAAACGTTGAGAGTCGACAGAGACGATCGAAAGTCAGAAACCTATTATTCCAAGTTTAAAGTAGTCGGGAAGACATGCAGGCAATTCTATGGTCCCTTTAGAAGAATGAAACCCTAACTCGACTTAATGACCGTGTGAAAGCCTTTTGGACCTTAGGGTTTACGGCGGTTCTGCGGCGCCATTAGTGAGGCTTGGGTTTGCCCTTCTACGGCTGGACCACCGATGATATGGTATGTACTCAATACTATTATACTGTACCCAAGATGTTGAGCTCTTGGAGGATTATGAGGTTTTGACAAATCGATCGGATGGCTCGACTTAATTCGGATGCTAGGTGGGGAGATGCACTTCTTGGGAGACTCCAGATACGAGGACAGCCGTTGGAGCTCAGTCCATGCAGCCATGACGAGACGAGTCCGAAGCAGTCGACATTAGAGAAAAGTGGAGTAAGAGGTTCGTACAAGACCTGGATATGATGACGTTCCACTCCGTCGACATCAGAGATGCGATGCGCATGCCGAGGCATAGTACTAGATATACCTTCCAGAAGGAGTCGCGATGAGTATGCAGTCGCTCCGGAACATGAAGCAGATATAGTAAAGGATGAGGACTCCTGGACCATTGACAGAGACGAGACTTGGAAGAGACCGTGAGCAGGATTCCTTCCAGGACACTGCGGCAATGATACTTGCACCCAGGACCAAATGTGTCACATACATTCAGAGAGCCAGAGGCCGACGCCAGTGACATGTTGCCTTACGAGTAGTCGCAATGATTGACCGAGAAATGACCAGAGAAGTACCAGAACGGAATCGTCCCCGTTAGCATACCTGACAGGGCCGATGAGCCAATGGATCGTGAGATTTGTAATCCACAGAGAAGACTTGGACCCAGGAGTGGTCATGATACGCACACCAGCAGGCCAGATTTCAGGATCGTCGGCGAGACATGCTAGGAGTGATCACGACTGTTGGCCAGAGATTCTTGGAGGATGTGCTTGAGCGGAACTAGTCCGCCATACTTGATTTCGGTATTTTGGGCGATTTATTCGCATGAGTTGATTTTGATGATTGAGGGTTACGATTTTCGCACAGTTGTTGCACTTGATATCGTTTTTCGTGCCTTGGTTTCACATATTTGTGATTTTATGGATTTTAGACATTTGAGTTGATTTTGTGCGTATGCACGCACATGATTTGGTTTTTGCACTCTGTATAGTTACATATGCTTGCAGCGCAGTGACAGGTATTTTGCGCACTTGGATGCACTGGACTTCGATTTCGAGGGTGATGCTCGAAATTTGTTTTGTGCATTTTATGCACCTGATTGGATTTGCGCGTGTTCGGCACTTGATATTGTTGCGCCACGGCAGCGCCCCGGCCGTCTATCCGAGGCCAAAATGCGGAATCAAAATTTTTCTTAACTTTAAACTGGCGCTACCGCGGGCAATATACCCGGATCATAACCATTAACCGATACTAGCTAACAAGAGAGGGGGTGAGATATACCGAATGATCCGAGTCCTCCGGTCTTCTCGTCGTCGTCCCGATCTCCTGCGGAAACTCCGGTCGTCGCCTCCTCGCCGGAAGGGCACCACATCGCCTGTATCTTTTACGGGCTCCCACCTCAATACCGAGGCAACTCGGGCGCGAAGTAGGCTAGCCGACGCGTCCAAGATTTGCTGTAGAATGTAGTGTAAATGATGCTTGTCTCTTTGGGGTTATGTTGCCTTGATGGAGGAATGGATTGGAACTTTCAAATGGAACTCTCATTTATCAAGCATGGAATGAGATGATGAATTTTTCTCACCAAAAATGAAAACTCTCATTTTCTCAACTCTCCAAAAATGTGGCCGGCCATGTAACAAAGGAAATGGTGGAGGGAAATCAAAACTAATACAAAGGGAGGTGAGTGTAGGAGAAAGAGAAAGGTAACCATATCCAAACATCATCATCACAATCTCACATCAAACACAAATCAATCCTAATCACCTTTTACAAGAAATGATGATAGAAAAGAAAGGAATAAAAAGATGATTTCATAATCAAACCATTTGCATGAAACCCCTCCACAATGTGTTATTTGCAAACTTGCAAATAACACCCTCCATCAAAAGGTCCGGCCGGGAAAGAACAAAGGAAAACCGGCCGGAACGGAATGCAAACTGGCAACTCCAGAAAACTGGTCCCGTAATAAATTACAGGAAAACCCCGATACTGTGCATACACACCCGCATCTGTATTCCGACCGGATACAAATGCAATGAGACAAAATCTACACTGTACTAAACTAGGATCCGGCTTAAACCAAAGCCGGCTAGTAATATCCGTCCGATCCTGATCCGTGCAATACCGCACGTATCAGATCGAATCCTGCCATATAACTATACGGCCACTAGTACAAAACTGTCCGATCCTGATCCGTGCAATACCGCACGTATCTGATCGGACCCTGCCATATCTCCATACGGCCTCTACAGCGTTTCACCCGAAAGCTTGAATAACTGAAAGTGTGGTGGACTCTAAAGACTCGTCAATACTATGGCTGTGGATTTAACCACTAGCACGTCAGAGGTATAAGCCAATACGTGACGGGCCACCAGCTATTGACCAAAAGGGACGTCGATGAGCGAACTCATCCTGACACCCTACTGAGCCTGTCAGTGACAATATTCGTACAGTCCGGTCCGTTCATCTATGAGTATCGCATGGCGGGCCTAGGGGGTTGGTGAAAGTCAGACCCCCAAAAGCGGTACAAGTCGTGTCGGAGCGTAGCCCAGAACACCCTGAGATACTACTGGAATACCTACCAGTAAATCTCCTGCCTCGGCCGAGGGCTTTGTGTAATGGCTCTCCTAGACACAGCGCGACCTCACCCCCAATACCGGGAGAGACGAACCCCTGAAGATCCGCTCACTGCCTCCATGTGGCTCGGGACTGTACCCAACTAAAACTTGTTTGCACGACTCCTTTGAGCCGTGGTAGGGTAGTAATCAAAGCACAGTGGGAACTCACACGAGATAAATGACGATCTCAGGTCGATGAACTAACCTGTACACATGTCACCAGGGAACTGATATCTGACATCTGGTATAAGACCAACTAGCAGGTTCCCGGCGAGTCCTGTCCGGTGTACTCATAACCCAATGAGCACCTGTATACATCTTAGGTGAACCAACTGACACCAGTGGCTTGTGAGACCGGCCACCGCCCCTCGTCGGGGTCTCGACTGTATACACTAGTCTACTAATGGAGTATCGATGCCCTGTCTTGAAACTCCTACGACTAGGGACCTTTTAAGGATGTGCTTATAGACTACCAGCTCCTACGTATATGATCGCTATCATACTGCTGGTAGTCAAGCAAAAATCCTAGGGGCTCTATCAACGTGTAATAGCGACATGTCAGGTCACCTAAAGCAGTACACGATGATAAAGATAAACCAGATAGCATACTATCATCTCGAGTAAGACTGTCCTACCGGGATAGGTCCTCCCTCAATCATTGCAATCACGTGCCTGTGATCCAATAATTGACTCTGAGGGCACTATCTCCAACAATCTCCCACTTGCACTCAAGGCTAATTATTGCGATGTCGCATACTCACAGCCCGTATGATACCGAACACCCAACTCCTCTACTAGACAGTCTCACAAAGCTCGTTTGCGAAACTATTGCGTTCGAGGAATAGCCTCAGTGAGTGGATCCGCTGTGATGTTTCTTTCATGTCTCGCTATATCTCAAGTTCGCAGAGAAAGCCATCTCCCGAAATGAGCAATACCTGTCTTAGAGTATGTCTGGATATCTGATGGGACCTAGCTCATAAATGAACTCCAAATCCAAACTTCTTAGACTGTATCGATAACTGAACTTAATCAGTATCCAGCGCCATGCCTCCCTCAGTATCGCCTTGGACCACCTGTCCAAAATACTGCCCCTCGTCAGAAGGAGAAACTGTAACTCTGACAGCCACTCTGCCATCCATGTCACCTTGGAAGCCTGGAATGATAACCGTCTCTTAAAAGAGGCTGTCGTTATCACATCCCTAGAACATCAACTTATGTTCTAAAACTGCTTCCGACTGTTTCTCCAGGATTGGATTAATATCAACTTATTGCACCTACTGCAAGAACAACATCTGGTGTGGTACTTGACATCTCATGATTGACTCAATTGCCTAAGGAAGTGATCTGCCAATCATGCGTATCCCTCTCCCCTTTAGTCTGTAAGACACCTTTAGAGAGGGTGACTCCATCACCTGCAGGTACACTACCGTGCCAGGAGTCGTCCATTCTAAATACTCATAGAATGCTGTCAAGGTACCCAGATTGGGAAACTACCCAAATCTAGATCTAAAACCATAGATCTAGTAACCAGAATGTCTGATATAATACCCAAGTCCTGTGTGGAGAAACTACTGTGTGACAACCAAAGTATAACCGATCGTAGTATAGGAATATCACTTCCTACTCTGTGTATGTCATCCAAATACCATGACATCATACCCTACTACCTTCTCAACAGATCCATCCCCTATTCTGATGAAGTCAAACCTATGACTGTCACATCAGAAATAGATGATCTATCTCCGCTGTATCTGCTTTAGTCTATAAATAGACATAAGCCTGATGACCACCAATGCTTCCGCTGCTCCCACTGACTACGACAACCCTCTGCCAGAGTCATATAGACGTGCACTTCTAAAGCTAGTTTAGAACGACGCTATACTCATCCTCCTGCCGGGTCTCACAGTCTGGAACAACAGCAATGGTAAGTCTGGGTAAACAAGAACCTCCCTGCCACCGTCCTCGAGCATACCGAAGTACCTCTCGAGTGCCTGAGGTTACCCATCATATCTGCGGAGTGGCCAATGGAATGCCAAGCCAGATTGAATCTTTAGGTTCTTATGAAATTTTCAGTAATCGTTTGCGGTTCTGGAATCGCTTCCAGTTCTACCATACTCCCACTACTGTTTTCTGAAAAATCCATTTCTTTTAAAAATGTGGCGAGTTAAGAACAATATCACTATTGATCTTCCAGATGGTAGAAAGTCAACCCTCGTCATAGCCTGGGTCAACCCACAAACAGCCATTACAGAAACGTGCCTTGAGTTATCCAGAGTCTGGTTTTAAGCATAAGCCGGACAACTCCCCGTACCTTAACAATGTCAAGATATGAACTGTTCTATATCCAATATAGAAACAGAGGCACTGATTTAATCGGAACCAGATTCAAATCATGCAGCTGTCTCCAGTGCATGTCAACTAAAATGGAAAAAGGCCGATCAGCGTCACTCAACTTAGGAATGCTTCCAATTATGAGTAACCTGAAAGAGAAGCTAGTTCTCTTAATCATTACTATCAACTGAACACCATACACAAGTATCTACATCTTCGATCACTTTGAAGAATCCCGATACTTGCTACACCTGGTTCTCTACTCTATTCAAATACCTATAACTCCTCAAAACTTAGACCCTGTGTTCCTACGAAACACATGTCTAAGAACTAGAGAAGTTAAAAGTAAACAGAATATAGTATGAGGACCAACCCCTCTGTCCTAATAGACACTGGACAACATACAATACTCTGTATAAGTCCGCTGAGTCTAACAACTCATTCACTGTGCGTCGTAGGTTGAAAACTGTACTTATGGTTAAGAAGAATTACACCGCTGTTTAATGCTCCTTACCTAACCATCCACTGATATAGGTAAATGTCATCGACATAATATCAAAAAGGTACATCTCACTCTATAAAAATTAGACGTACAGATATATCATTTTGAAATTGGTGCATAGCAACGGATATTCAAAACCAAATATTTGCCGACCGGCAAACAACCCAGGTGGCTTCCTCAAATATCACCAATTACAATGAATCCCGATATAATGAGGATGGTCACCTAATTCCCAATAACTTACTCCCACTCATCATCTGTAAAACCATACAGATGTGAGAATCCAACCTGGTAAATACATACCCTGGAGCAAGTGTCTAATCGGGAAATCAGTTTTCTTTTAACAGTACACAGTTGAACTGAAACATTGAAATGTTTCGATGGGGTATCCTGGTATTCCTAGTAATGCCTCTACCATTATCCAGATTCACAACTGTAACCGTATATCTCTTTGCCATCTCTCCAAATCCCTTTATATGTCTTTAGTCATTACCGTCTGCACACCCCTTTAGGCCAAATGGTTTTCTTCCTTCCCTACCGTTCGGCACCAGCCTATGGTTTGGAAGAAGACTATCCAATAAGCATAAAAGGTGTACTGTCCTAATCCTAGGAGCACTCGCAAAGCGAGAGAAGGTGAAGATAAAAGACAACCGAATAAACCTTATTCCTATTTCTCCTGAACCAGAATCCATCCCCGAACTGGAACAAGTTCATTTCGAGTTCGTATATAACCATACGATGGAGTATCCAAATAAACTGTGGATCTTCGTAGTGATACGGAGTGTCCTGGAGAAATACAAAGGTGATTTAGGATTGGCGAAGAAATACTTGGTTCGGTCGTGAATAGCAGTCGCAATTTACTTTGCCCTCTTACTAATCCCTTGCTTTGTCTTAATCTTAATACCTTCTGCACACCTTTTAGGCTAATTGGTTTTCTTCATTCCCTACCGGTCGGCACCAGCCTAAGGTTTGGAAGAAGACTATCCAATTTGCGTAATAGGTGTACTATCTCCTAAACCAAGGAGTACTCACAACTTGAGAGAAGGTAAAAGGGAAAAGACAACTGAATAATCCTATCCGTTTTCTCCAGAACCGGAAACCATCCTCGAATTCCTTCGAGTTCGTATCTAACCATACGATGGTTTTGTCCAATGGAAGTGGACGTTCGCAGTAATGCGGGGTGTCCTGGAGAAAAGGGTAAAAGTAGGAGTGGCAATGAGGTCTGCAACTCTGACAATCCAAAAGCCAGTGTTAAGAAGGTTCGGTCAACTTGGTCACTGAGTCATAGTCTAGGGTCGGGTCAATGGTCGCTGCCAGAGAGAGAGAAAAGAAACACTCAGCGTGCACTCTAACCTAGATCAGAATGGTTACCAATTTATCTAATCAGGAAACCTCCCACTGTACCTCAAATTCTCCTCCAAACCTGAAAGAAGAATTAGTCGGGGTCACCCGAGGAGTAAACTAACTCATCAGTGGGAATCGAGATCCAACTATCATCGCATGATAACTTGACGGAATCCACTCAAGTCACCACACTCCAGAAGGTATGCGCATGCCTGGCAAGTTTCAGTTCTTTTGAAACTCCCGATGTGATTTTTACCCCTAGGACCCAAGTGACCTTGACTGAGCCAACATATCAAAGGATCCTAGTCAAGTTCAACCCGTCATTATCTTGATTGCATTAGACCCACCCGCACGAATCCTTGACTGAGCCAAAATGACCGCACGACTGTCCTAACCAATCTCATATCCATGCAACAGAAAAGCACTACATAGCTACCGAACACTACGCCTCGGCTAAGCACGACATACGCAGCACGAATACTAAGTAATACTAATCTGAAATGACGGAGGGCTACGAATGGTTTTTGGCGAAAAACCTTTTACCGTAATGAACTTGATATCGTTGAAGGAACTGGATAACTTTTTATAAAAATATAGTGACGAAAACCTTTGCTAAAGAGGTCACTCCCGGTGAAGGGATCTCGGCTCTTTCCCCGTAGAATGAGGTGCAGGATATTCCAACTGAATACCACGATGCAAAGCAAAAGTAATCGGCTATAGTGAAGTTATTGCCCTGACGCAAACTTTTGTCCAAGGGGTCACTCCCGGTGAAGGGATCTCGGCCCTTGCCTCGTCGACTGAGGAGCAGGATATTCCAAATGAATACCACAATGCAAAACAGAAGTGAACGTCCTTGCAATAACAGCTTTTTGAAAAGTGTTCCAACAACATCAGAATAGGTTTGTTCATCTTGCATTGATCCGAATCAACGCAGTCCCATCAATTGATCACACCACAAAGAACGAAAATATACTGATGTACGTATATGCCATCCGCATTCGCCACTGGGTCCCGTCATCACCCGTTAGGTTACTTAACTAACGACAGAGCGGGGACTGGACTAGCGCGGATGTAAAACATATACAACATCTACTAATATATATACCAATATATTATATTCGCTCAAGGCATGATAAGAATGCAACATCACAGAAATGTACAGCATCACAGAACAATACAGATATCTGGAAGCCCCGGGTTTCACAGAGCCGCTGCTGAAACCCGACGTTCCCCTGGTCGTGTGGATAGCCTGTGCAATGAAATCCTAGACCCCTACGGGCGCGGCAAGTCATCCGCCAAAACCTGAAGCGAGGCAGCCCCCTTCAGCATCGTGAATGGACCACCCAGCACTTCATGGAATCCGGTAACTTGGGCACCCCTCCTGGGTCAACCTGTACCCCCTACGAGTGCGGCGAATAGCCCGCCAATCCTAGAGTGAAGCCCCCTCCGTCTCAATGCCATGAGATGCGGGCCCGTTGCCCTCTAGAACCCGGCTATCCGTGCACCCCTCCGCGGGGTAATCCTAGTACAGAAAGTAAAATATACATACAACGGGTACATCGACCGCAACCAGGTCGTGCCCCAAAAGAATAATACAAACAGGCAGTGACGGCAGCCCACATGTCGGACGCTCGCCCCGCAATATCAAATGTACATATAAAACAAAACTGTACTAACATTGCATCCAGGCTATCCCCACGACCGATCCGCAACATCACAGCATAAAGACAGAACATCAACGTGAAAGTCACGTTCGCAAATCCGTCTAACCGGGCTATAGCAGTTAGACAGGATTTACCGATCAAGTGACATTCACGGTCGCAGATATAATGTAAATACTGTGAACTAGCAAGTTTAAAATATCCGATCGAACAAAATATACCAAGTGGGCCCCAAAGTATTACTGTAGCACTTGCAGAAAATCTGGGCCCAAACAAAATATACCAAAACCCTTATTTCCAGCCCACTGCAAAGAAATGACAACACGAACCCATTTTCCTGCGGCGGAACCGCGGCCAAAGGGGGGTCAAGGCCGCGGTTCCGCGGTCGTACGGAGGGATCGGGTCATCAAATATTTTCAGTGTTCTTATAATTCCATGTACATCAGTTTTCTACAACCTGAAAAAATTTTAGACTCCAAAAAATTTCGACAGAAACTGATGTGAAGAAAAATACGGTTTTTGGGATTTTTGTTCGATCGGGTCTTTAAACATACTAGAGCAAGCTAGACTAGGTTAATGGCGTGGCTCTGATACCATTTTGCGCCACGGCAGCGCCCCGGCCGTCTATCCGAGGCCAAAATGCGGAATCAAAATTTTTCTTAACTTTAAACTGGCGCTACCGCAGGCAATATACCCGGATCGTAACCATTAACCGATACTAGCTAACAAGAGAGGGGGTGAGATATACCGAATGATCCGAGTCCTCCGGTCTTCTCGTCGTCGTCCCGATCTCCTGCGGAAACTCCGGTCGTCGCCTCCTCGCCGGAAGGGCACCACATCGCCTGTATCTTTTACGGGCTCCCACCTCAATACCGAGGCAACTCGGGCGCGAAGTAGGCTAGCCGACGCGTCCAAGATTTGCTGTAGAATGTAGTGTAAATGATGCTTGTCTCTTTGGGGTTATGTTGCCTTGATGGAGGAATGGATTGGAACTTTCAAGTGGAACTCTCATTTATCAAGCATGGAATGAGATGATGAATTTTTCTCACCAAAAATGAAAACTCTCATTTTCTCAACTCTCCAAAAATGTGGCCGGCCATGTAACAAAGGAAATGGTGGAGGGAAATCAAAACTAATACAAAGGGAGGTGAGTGTAGGAGAAAGAGAAAGGTGACCATATCCAAACATCATCATCACAATCTCACATCAAACACAAATCAATCCTAATCACCTTTTACAAGAAATGATGATAGAAAAGAAAGGAATAAAAAGATGCTTTCATAATCAAACCATTTGCATGAAACCCCTCCACAATGTGTTATTTGCAAACTTGCAAATAACACCCTCCATCAAAAGGTCCGGCCGGGAAAGAACAAAGGAAAACCGGCCGGAACGGAATGCAAACTGGCAACTTCAGAAAACTGGTCCCGTAATAAATTACAGGAAAACCCCGATACTGTGCATACACACCCGCATCTGTATTCCGACCGGATACAAATGCAATGAGACAAAATCTACACTGTACTAAACTAGGATCCGGCTTAAACCAAAGCCGGCTAGTAATATCCGTCCGATCCTGATCCGTGCAATACAGCACGTATCAGATCGAATCCTGCCATATAACTATACGGCCACTAGTACAAAACTGTCCGATCCTGATCCGTGCAATACCGCACGTATCTGATCGGACCCTGCCATATCTCCATACGGTCTCTACAGCGTTTCGCCCGAAAGCTTGAGTAACTGAAAGTGTGGTGGACTCTAAAGACTCGTCAATACTATGGCTGTGGATTTAACCACTAGCACGTCAGAGGTATAAGCCAATACGTGACGGGCCACCAGCTATTGACCAAAAGGGACGTCGATGAGCGAACTCATCCTGACACCCTACTGAGCCTGTCAGTGACAATATCCGTACTGTCCGGTCCGTTCGTCTATGAGTATCGCATGGCGGGCCTAGGGGGTTGGTGAAAGTCAGACCCCCAAAAGCGGTACAAGTCGTGTCGGAGCGTAGCCCAGAACACCCTGAGATACTACTGGAATACCTACCAGTAAATCTCCTGCCTCGGCCGAGGGCTTTGTATAATGGCTCTCCTAGACACAGCGCGACCTCACCCCCAATACCGGGAGAGACGAACCCCTGAAGATCCGCTCACTGCCTCCAGTGGCTCGGGACTGTACCCAACTAAAACCTGTTTGCACGACTCCTTTGAGCCGTGGTAGGGTAGTAATCAAAGCACAGTGGGAACTCACAAGAGACAAATGATGATCTCAGGTCGATGAACTAACCTGTACACATGTCACCAGGGAACTGCTATCTGACATCTGGTATAAGACCAACTAGCAGGTTCCCGGCGAGTCCTGTCCGGTGTACTCATAACCCAATGAGCACCTGTATACATCTTAGGTGAACCAACTGACACCAGTGGCTTGTGAGACCGGCCACCGCCCCTCGTCGGGGTCTCGACTGTATACACTAGTCTACTAATGGAGTATCGATGCCCTGTCTCGAAACTCCTACGACTAGGGACCTTTTAAGGATGTGCTTATAGACTACCAGCTCCCACGTATATGATCGCCATCATACTGCTGGTAGTCAAGCAAAAATTCTAGGGGCTCTATCAACGTGTAATAGCGACATGTCAGATCACCTAAAGCAGTACACGATGATAAAGATAAACCAGATAGCATACTATCATCTTAAGTAAGACTGTCCTACCGGGATAGGTCCTCCCTCAATCATTGCAATCACGTGCCTGTGATCCAATAATTGACTCTGAGGGCACTATCTCCAACAGATATTGGATTACATGATTTCATGCATGATGGATGCACCGGATTTGGATTTTTTTTTGCGCATGTTGGGCGCATGTTATGAGATGCGATTTTGGTGCACGCCAGATGCACTAAATCGAGATTCTTCGTGCATGTCAGATGCACCTATTTTTGCTGTCAGGCACACACGTGGCCCATGACAGATGCTTCGTGCACACCCGATGCACTTAGACGTTTTTGTGCGCATGTATGGCACATTTATGGATTTTGATTTCCGTACGCACCAGACGCACGTAGTATTCTTATGCACATTTTGGGATTGATTTCTTATGGAGAAGTACGTTTTATGATATTGCGATTTGTTTTCGCACTGAGCAGGACTAGTCAGAGGACAGTGCCTGGATATATTTTGCATGCATAGATAGATTTCAAAGGATTTCCAAAAGCGAGCTATAGTCTCATTATTTACATACGTGTCCGGTACGACACGAAACGTTTGAAAAGAAGGAACCCTTCCAAATTGTTTTTAAAATGGCGGGTCGTGAATGTTAAACAAAAGGTATATACGTATATGGCTATTTTCTTATAAAGACGTCCGCCACTGTGCAGTGTTATGTGCATCACACATTGACTTAAAAAAAATTGGCATGCATTCCCTTCAAGATATTTACATGTAAGGATTTGGTAGTTACATGTATAGTTCCGATTTCTAGCATATCGGTTTTGCCTTGGGTTTGGCATTCGTGTTTCACCTTGACTCCGATGATTGCGAGATGCTTGACGGAGTTTTGTTTTCGGGTTATCTGCTCGTTACGCATGCGCATGTATTGCGCTACGATACGTTCTATGGATTGATGATTTCGGAGCCCCGTTGACTTGGACATATTATTGAAATGTTTTAGAATTTGGAGGTTTAAATTTAAATTCGGGGACCAAATTTCTTTAAGGGGAGAAGACTGTAACATTTCAAAAAAAATAAAGTATTATTTTTGGGAATTTTCATAATTTAATATTAATTTTTAATATTTTAATAGTCGGTATAATTAAATACCGATAAATAGGGAAAAATTACGGAGAAAATTTTTAGAAATTCTAAAATAGGTTATTTTGTGGAAATATGCCATTTACAGTTTTTATGATGAATTATATGCGACTTTAGTGTTAATCGCGATCAAAAATCGCTATTTGGATTTTTGGCTTTTGTGCAAAATTGCGCACATAACATTTTCCACACTTGTCTCATGTTATGGACTCATGATGGCTTAGGGATGAACCATGTTTAGATGACCATGGTAGGTCTAAACCATTTGGTTAAGATAAGTGGGTTAATTAAGGGTTTAGCTTTGATTAGGATTAATTGAGCTTAATTAATGGTGTTTAGGGATGGGGTTGACTTGTGGCTAGAGAGAGAGGGGGGGCATGATGGATGTGCCTTGACAAGCATCTAGTGAGAGAGAGAGAGGATGATGGGGGTTAACTCATCTCATTTCAAACTTTTGTTTGCCTCTCAAACACTCACATCTCTCTCACCCTCGCACATCACACCCTTAAAGAAATTCCAGCAGCAGCAGCTGCTGAATCATTTCATCAGCCAACCCTAACCAGCTACATGACACCATATCAGCACATCAGCTGCATCAGCAACCACCCCAGCCCCAAACACCATGGCCCAATACCTACACACTCACATCAGCACACTTCAGCCCCCCCCAAAGCAACCCATCAGAAACATCAGCAATTTAGCAGCAGTAACATCAGTAACATCAGCTGCTGCACAAACATCAGCCCCAATTTCCTCACATCAACAGCTACATCAGCCACAAAACAGCCCCCCTTACACCTGCTGATACTACAGCCACATCAGCAAAAACATCATTAAAAGAAACACCACCACACCACCACAACCCTTCCCACAACACCAAGCAATAACAACAATAGCCACTGCTGTAGCAACAGCTCGCAGCAGCAGCAGCCTGAGCAAATGGAGCAGCTCCACAGCAGCAGCAGCCCCTCCTCCTTCCTTCATCCTCTCTTCTCCTACATCCTAGGACCCCCTTGAGGTATAATCTCACAACCCAACTCCTTTCTTACTTGATTATGGTCGTAAAACTGAAACTTAGTGTTATTAAGTGGATTAGTGCTAGTTTAGATAAAATTGAGTGAGATTTGGCCAAGAGATGGTTGTGATGGTTAGTATAACTTTATTAGATGTATTGAGACCAATTTAACCAAGATTTCCCCAGATTTCCAGTTGGTTATCTGAAAGTTTCAACTTGGCGTATTTTATCGATTTTGTCGACTTTTTGACCTTTCTGAGATCTGCCTTCACCCCGGGAACTCTAAAATAAAATTGACTTGGCAGTAAGCTGTGCAGGCACCCTGGAACCATCCCACAAAACCCTAGCCCCTACCTCAAATTCCTGGCCGCAATTTGCGGCCAGACCAGGGTGAAACCCCCTCGTTTTGCGTGCACGACTCTTTTACCTGTAAACTTGACCCCTGGTATGTCTAGTTTTGACTGATTCCAGTTAGGATAGAATCTGGGTTGATTTTCTTGAGTTGGCGCATGATTTACGACATGTTTTCGTATGGATTTTGGTATTCGATGATTCGTTTCTGTCGGGTGGCGTTTGAACGCCGACGGCAGAGGGGTATTGACTGTGTTTGCACGCAAGGCTACAGGTTTTTACCTATGAGCGTAGCGCGCACCATTTTGGCTTCCGACATGGTTTTCATGTGTTTTAGCGTGTGATATCCTTGTAGGTACCCCGCGTGGCGTCGAGGCGTTGGAGATGCAAATGGTGACATCGGCACCGGCACACATAAGAAAGGTGAGTAGATTTATATTTACGGGGAGAAGTCGGGTGGATGGCGTATAGCACCCCCGCAATTCGTTGTGATGTATACGGATGCGTATACACACATACAATTATCTTATGTTATTTGGGATTAATGATAATGTTAAAATGGATATTGGTGTGTTGGATTGGTGAAAGGTTACAAACCCTACGGTAGTGGGTGCACTACACATACATATTCACACATACATACTTGCATACATCCTTATTACATATGTGGTTATGGGATTCTATATAGATATGTGTTCACGTGGGTATGGGACTATGTGTTCACATACGGATCTGAGGATGATACTTGGGATTGAGATGAGTCAATGAGAGTTGATCTGAGATTATGATATCGGTGATTGGCAGGATTCGTACTTGATATACGTCCCGATATGATAGCGGGTCTTGGATGATAATGCCATAGGAATAGTGATATATATAAAGTGAGTAACATGTGATCATGATACGAGATAGGATATGATATGATATGAGATGACAAGATATTTATTATAGGCCGCCTTGGGCGTTGTTTACTCCTTGAGATGATATGTGCTGATGATATCGTTTTGCTAGAGGCTGTCAATCGGAAGCCGGATTATGATTATATTGACGATATATGATGATGATATCGATTTATACGAAACTGTCAATCAGTAGTCAGATCATAATTACAGTGGTGATGTTAGCCTTGTACTAGACGTAGGTCAGTACCCAGGTCATGATATTTGATATAGAGAATACTAGATGAATGATATGACGAATGTGATATTGACCCGTACCCAGATTTGGGGATGTCGTACGACGGATTTACGTACGAGCTGTAATTTGATGTTTGATCCGCCCTCTTGACTTGGGAATAACCGATTATAAAGATATGGTATCGGATGTGATATGATAAGGCGGGATCACCGACTATATATATATGTATCGACTCAGAGGTTAGGCGGTTTCCCTTACCTACTGTTAGCTTCAGCTCAGCCTTATAGTGGTGTAGCTATACGACTCTTATGACATTAGATGCAATTTAGCTATCATTGTATTTGGTATTCAGCTCCCGCATATTATTATTGTTGTTCTGCATCGCATACTTATTGTGATTCATATTCTATTGTTGACATTATGCTGTTAGGACACCAGCACCATTACCGATGATGCGTATGTACCACGTACACTTACTTGCTAGTTCACATACATCTTCATCGGTAATTGCCATGTCACTACACAGTAGTATTATTGCTGCAGGATATGACCCTTGTATGTGCATACTATTATTCCATGTTGCATGATATATTGTTATACTTGCACTTCACTGATATGTCACATACATCATGTTTTCTGATTATGCGCATTGAGATATGTTGTTTCTATGATATTCTGGATTTGGGAACCGTGGGTATTTCAAAGAGATTGTGTAATTGTTGTAAAAACCCGGTTACCCTTGATATGATATTTCAGTATGTCCACCATGTGTTTTCTCGGTGCTGAGAGCGACATGTGAAACCCGATTCGAGGAGGCGGATGAAGCCGATTGCGGGTACATGGTGGGCCCGGTGCGGTACCCCGGGGTAAGAAGATCGCAGGAGATGGCGTTGAGCCTGGCAGGGGAGCACTACCGACCGGTGATTTTACCCGACACGTCGGATATCCGGAGGATACCGTCGTGGTCTTGAGATTGATGGTAGGGGCCGGTCTGGATTGACGGCGCCCTAGATAGTGAGACTTATCAGAGATATTAAGATATTGAGATTGAGGCTATGTTTTGTACCGATGCTGGGCACAGGTTTCATGATGTGTTTCCATGATTTTGACTATATCCTCATATTTACATGCATGATGCTTATTGTCATTGGGTGACACGTGGACGGGATCCACCTATATACAGACATTGATCACATACAGACTTGATTACATTGATCATACTTTTTATGCATTCATACATCATTCTTATGATACATTGCTACCTGAGGCACTGACATTGACACGGGTACATGGGATTACATTTGGGTTAGATAGTTACCCTAGTCATGGTTATAGAATGCTGGTTATATAATTAAGGATTATATATTATGATCGTATGACCTAGGATTGCGTCATACATACGATTTTCTGTTCGTAGATGTTTTCTATTCACGAGTTGGCAACTCACCCCCGTTGTGCCCCAGTTTCTTGCTGGTTTTGTCGTACGGGTTCCATTACGGCTTTGCGGGCACAGCTTCTTTAGGTGACTTGCTAGTAGATGGGTTATTTGTATCATACCCATCATTATACTTTGTATATTATATTTCAGTTGTATCTAGAAGTTCCATCAACCAAACATGTACTTATTTGAGATAGAGACCAGTGGTGTTTATTCTTTCGACCTTAGAGTCGCACGCTATATTTCTCTGGGTTTCATGCTGTTGGGTTCCCTTTTCTGTTGTGATCCTCGCCTTCAGGCGTTGTATATATTGTTGCAAACTGGTTGATTTACATATGGTTTTTCCTTCACTCCACTACTTTTCTTGGTTTGGATTTCTGGGCTCGGCTTACTTAGAGCACGTACGCCTTGAGACGTTCGTAGCCTAAGTGCCGGTCATGTTCCATACTTTCGGGTCGTGACACTCTCTATGTGGGACTCTAAAAACTCAACACTACGCTGGCAGTGGGTTTAACCACAAGCCGTAAGCGGTACTAGCAGCACGTAACGGCTACCCAGGTATGTGTTGATAAGAAGGCTGATGAGCTAACTCATACGAACTCCTACTGAGCCTGTATGTGACAATCTCTGTACAGTCCGATCTGTTCGTCTAAGAGTATCGCATATAGGGCCTAGGGAGCGGTAATCGTCAGACCCCTAATAGCGCAACAAGTCGTGTCGGAGTATAGCCTAAAACACCCTGAGAAACTACTGGAGTACCTACCAGTAAACTTCGCTTACCTTGGCCAAGGACTTTGTGTAATGGCCTTCCGAACACAGCGCGATATCAACCCCCAATACCGAGAGAGACGAATCTCATCTAACCGCCACTGCCTCCAAGTGCTTCGGGACTGCACCCAACTACTACCTGTTTGCACGACTCCTTTGAGCCGTGGTAGGGTAGTAATCAAAGTACAGTTGGAACACACTCGAGGCGATGCAGCCGTGTCAAGTCGACGGACTAAGCTGTACTCATGTCACCTGGGTACTTCTATCCGACGATAGGTATAATACCCACCAACAGTTCTCGACGAGTCATGTCCAGTGTACTTATAACCTAATGAGCACATGCATACTATCTCCAGTACGACGTACTAATGGCTGTGGGACAGACCATCTCCCATACTGGGATGAGAAACGTATACACTAGTCTACTGTGGAGTATCGATGCCCCGTCTCGATAATCCTACGATTAGGGACACGTATAGGATGTACTTATAGACTACCCAACCCCCACGAGTGTGACTGCTATCACAACGCTGATAATCAAGTAAAGATCCTAATGGCTCTACCAATATGTATAAATGATATGCTAAAAAAACACATGCATGCACATATTGAGGTAGAAACAAACCAGGTAGCATACCACCATTTCGAGCAAAACTGTTACTATATCTGTATATATCCCAAGCTCCGATTAAATAATATACAATCCAGTATGATACAATAATGGCCTCGTGTGTGTGTGTGTGATACAATAATGGCCTCGTGTGTGTGTGTGTGTGTGTGTGTGTGTGTGTGGGAATGATCCTATGAGAAGTAACTTATGGTGAGTGCAATAAGAGGAAGCAACTATAGCTATTGGATTATACCTCACGGTTGATATTATTTCAGGTAATGTTTATTAGTTATTGCGAAATCAAGAATAATATCTTTAAGAATTTTAGAGAATCTCTTATATTCTCTCTCTTTCTCAATCCAATCAGAATTCTTCCTTGTAATTCAACTTTAATTTCTCATTATATTTCTATCTCGTTCCGGCAACCAAAAATCTAAAACTTTTAGTGATAAGTTATATGAAGCTCTAACAATTTAATTGATAGAAAATATCAAATGCAGCTTTGCTGCATAAATAGCCATTTAATATTTAAGTTTAATTAAAATTTCTCTAATTTACTTTTTAAGAAGTGGACATCTCATACGAAAATTTCAGAAAGCATTTTATATGAAAGCAAAGTATTGAGCAATCTTCTAATTAATGTTAATGAAGAGAGAAATTAATAAAATCTGACTCAGGTGAGGATATGTTTATTTGAAAGACTTCGATCTAGACAACGATCAACATATTTTGAAGATGCTGATCAATCGCTTTGATCCTTCAGGTGAGGATATGTTTATTTGGAATCACACAAAATCAGGTGTGTTTAGCGCCAAGTCGGCATATATATCATGTTTTGCGAGGTTTGAACCCATGTATCAACTCCCTCGTTGCTGACCTATCCTCTGAAGTTTTCAAGAAGTTATGGAAAGTGAAATTTTGTCCGCGAATTGTGATGTTTATACGGCGTTGTCTTGTGCGTGCTATACGTCCCACCAATCATTCAAGGGCATCTAGAATCCCTGGCGTCGATTATTCATGCCCAAGATGTCAATCCGCGCCGGAGACCCTCGGTCACCTCTTACTTGGTTGTGACTTCACCCGAGCAACATGGTTTGGTTTGTCGCCTAGTCTTCGAAGTGATCGCTTCGGATCATTTAAAGAGGCCTTACGATGCTTCCATGTGTATGGAAACACACATCACAGCACCACTCCCCCTCATCCTCCAAATGTCTTCAAGGTCAACGTGATGGCGCTGCTCATCCTGAAAGAGCCGCCGCCACGTACCGTGATCCGCAACCATGAAGGAGAAGTGGCGGCATGTGCCGAGGCTATTGAGCTGTTGGCGTATCGTCTCAGGATCAAGTTTGTTGTTGAAGGTGGTTTTATAGCCCAGCAATCGTTGAGAGAGACGCTGCCAGTGTTGCAAAATGGCTTAATAACGCCAAATATATATCCTTGTCCATGGAAGCTTAGAGCACCGGGTGAATGAGCGTCACTCCTCTCTTCGACAACACCGTGATATCTCAATTTCCTCGACGTCTCGTGTCAACAACTTTGCAGCGCACAATCTTGTCTGCCTCTCCATTGATATGGCATTCTCGGGTGGTTGGATGAGCCATGAGCTCCCGTTTCGCATTTCTCAAGTCGTATCCTGTGACCAGATCTTTATTTTTCCGTCTTACGGTGTAGTATAAGACTAGTAATCAGATGGCGATGAAATAATCTCTACTATTATAATGCCAAAATACATTGGTTAGCTACTTACCTTGAAAAGGCTTCAATTTTATACGACATGGGATTTGCTTGTGTCATAGTATTACTATTAAACTATAACATTAAATGTTTAAAGAAAATTATCCCTGATTTTTCCATGATCGAAACTACTTCCGCTTTTGCGGGCAGCTATCTTTATATCTAAAACTAATCATATCATTTTAAAATTAAGAAACTTTTAATGTTTAATTATTTTGAAATTATCTCTCGCACATTATAATTTCTGCAGCGTATCATTTATATTTTATTTAAAACAACCGTGCATCACATGTGTAAAATTACTGGTTATTATTTAAAATACAAACAAATGCGAAATTAAAATCCAATATTACATTCATCCATATATATAATACATTTGAATACATTGGTTTTTTCTTCTTTTTTTAACAAATTTGAAAGTTGATGGGTTTAAAAACGAATTGGTTTCGAGCTAATGGCCCTGACAATAAACTATCCATTGTATGATGGTCTGGATGTATAGTTGTGAAGATTCATCCAAAGGGTACATTCTGAAGCTAACCATTTGGTTGTGGTATGAAAGGGGGTAGATCTCGGACCAAGATTTTAAATATCGGATATCGAAATCGTATAGGGTGAGTGTTTTCTATATTGGATAGCGGTATCGAACGATATATCGCCGATACGAGTTACGTATCAGACGTTCATATCGGTTACCGGTATCGGGTATATCGGTATCAGTATCGGGCATATCAGATGTTAATATCGGAAATTTCACTATACAGATTGGACATATTAGTCTACTTTATAACTGAGCATTATACATATTTATTTTAATAAATTATATATATATATATATATATATATATATATATATATATATATAAAAGAATAATGGAGAAAAGAAGGCCATAGGATGGAATTTCCTCTTATGACGTCAAAAAATACATGCTCTCTCATTTTTTCCAGTGATCGGCACCCATTATCTTCATCGTTATCATCTAAGATGTGCGTACACCAAATTTCATGTGATTCTATAACTTTTTCACCTTGATTTAGTAGGTTCAAAATTAACGTTTACCGACAACAAAACTTTTTACATTACTAAATCAACGATGAAAAGATTGTAGAATCACATGAAATTTGGTATCCCCGCATCTTAGATGATAACGATGAAGATGATGGGTGCCGATCATCGGAAAAAATGAGGGAGGATATATTTTTTCGATACCATAGAAGGAAATTCCCTCCTATTATCTCTTTCCTCCATTATTTTGACACCAGGAGGAAATTCCCTCTTATTACCTCTTTCCTCCATTATTCTCTCTCTCTCTCTCTCTCTCTCTCTCTATATATATATATATATATATATATATATATATATATATATAGAGATTAATGGAGGAAAGAGGCCATAGGAGGGAATTCCCTTCTATGGCGTCTTAAAAATACCCCCTCCACCAATTTTTCCGACGATCGGCCCCCATCATCTTCATCGTCATCATTTAAGATGTGGGTACACCAAATTTCATGTGATTCTACAACTTTTTCACCGTTGATTTAGTGGGTTCAAAATTAACGGTTTACCGACAATAGAACTTTTTACATTGCTAAATCAACGGTGAAAAAATTGTAGAATCACATGAAATTTGGTGTACCCACATCTTAAATGATGACGATGAAGATGATGGGGGCCGATCGTCGGAAAAATTGGTAGAGGGGGTATTTTTTCGACGCCATAGGAGGGAATTCCCTCCTATGGCATCTTTTCTCCATTATTCTCATATATATATATATATATATATATATATATATATATATATATATATATATATATAAGAAGATCTCAAGATGAGAATATGAGACCGGGTTTATATACTTTAGTCCGTGTCTTTGGATTCTAAATAGGTTTCGGGTACATGTTTTAAACCTATAAGCATATAAACCTAGATTCATTTTCAAATAGACACAATATCTGCGATATTTAAACTGATACGATATACCGATATATCGGCCAATATAAGAATATCGGCCGATATTAGCTAGGTTAAAGCGATAAACCGTCTTATCAATATAAAATTTAGATGTATGCTATAACGGACGATATATCGACAGATAACCGATATTCGTTTCACTGTCAGGACCAGTGCATAAGGTTCGTGACTTCTAGAATGTAGCCAGCCTCGCATTAGTTTGAAGCACATAAATGATGGGATGGGAGCCCTATTCATTAGCCTGAAACCAAAAATATATATTTTAAAAAGAAAACATTGAATGCAAATTAAATTTGGATGTTGTTTACAAGAATTTGGATGGGGAAACCAGCTTGTCTTTCAAAAGTATAGCCGGTTAGTTTCTCTTTTGTTTTGAATTTTGTGAGTTTAAACGAGCCATGATCTTTTGAAGCCAAGCTCAAACGAGCCCGAGCTCAGTTTCAGCTCAAACGAGCCCGAGCCAAGCAAGCCGAAGCTTGGCTTGTTTGGCTCGATTAACATCCCTAGATATATCCGATATCTGATTATCGAAAATTGTAAAATAATATCAAGCTTTCATTGAAGTTTTCTCATGGTGATGCACCATTGAGGGCAACGATAAAACTAGCTGTACGATAAATATTAAAAGTGGAGGGGATGGGCGGAGAAAGGAAAACTTAACAGATGACTTTCCTTGCGATTCAAATCCGAACCATGAAAGAGGTCCTACATGTGAGCCTCTCCAATATTTGGTTTGGACGGCAATTCATGGAGTCGACATGGAAGAGAAACCAAGGCTTGTTTGGAATTTGGATTTTAGAGAACCAAGCAAATTTCATTGTGTTGCGGAAAAACAATGGCGACAATGATCTTTTATAGACCTTACATTCATTATGAAGTAACGATTTTGAAAATCGCGAAATCCAACGAACATATCAATGTTTTATCCAAATTCAACGCAACAAAATATTGCATATAAAAGCGTACCACTTAAGAAAATCTTGGTACCACTTAAGAAAATCTTGATCCCATGTGTAGAATATCGTCACATGAATGGATGAAGAATGTGCCTTCAAAGAAAATTAAAAACCATCTAAAGAATTATATATTATATATTCGATGCATGTAATTTTATATATAAAGGCCAGTAAATCCTAGTAGTGAACAAAACTTACGCATTGCATTGAACCATTTGATCAAAACTTGATTAAGGAAATGCATTATGTACAAAATATATTGCATGCATATAAAAGCAAACCATGCCATCCCATACATAAAGTCTCATAATTGGAATGAAGAAGGTATCTACTGAAAAAAAAAAACATCTAAAGAAATATTATTATTCTTTGCATGCGATTTTATATTCATGCTTGAATCCCAACAATTATATTTCTTATTTATTAAAGGCGTCTCAATTCTATTAATGAACAAAAAATGTGCATTGCTTTATGTAGATTGTAGAGAAGGCACTTGCCTATAGGGCTTTACAATAATAAAGAGTAAATTATCAATAAGCCCTCGGCCCGTTTCGAACTGTGTAAGAACCCCTGGGCCATTTGCTTTTGAAAAAACCCACTGGTTTCTGTAACATCTAAAATGTCGCATGTAATATCTAAATGGTGGAGAGAATAAACGCCTAAATAAAATGCAGCCGAGAGTTTTTTTTATAAAAAAAACTACTGGGCTCAATTAAAACTACCTATACATCCGTTTCATGTAACATCTAAGCACTTTCTTGTAAGGTCTATGCAACGGAGATAATAAAGGCATAAATAAAATTTAAGGAGGTCGACCTTTAAAAATTAAACATTTAAAGAGGACCGTTCTTAAAAATTGTCCAGTATAGAAACAAAAGCATATATTGTAGGGGAGCCTGAAAGAATTCTTGCACCTTATATCCATGCACGCAACACACATGCGGTGAGAAAAAGTCTTATATGTAAATTTGTGCAATGGATGCCCGTATATTTTCATACTTTCGCTGTCCTTATATGGCTCATTTCACTTGATATATATACTTGATAATTACTTGTGGGAATGATGTGGAGGATGTGCATGTTAAGAAGCAGATAAAAATTCTATACAAAAACCATATGACTAATCATGAGAGTGAATTAAATAAAATTACATAGGTCTTTTTATCCGCTATCTATTCAAATAGTATCATAATTGTCCAAATTAATAACCGTCCTGGTTAATTGCCAAATAATTACTCGTGAGGAAGGGCTAATTGCACCGATCAAAGTCAGTATGGATGGTCAGTGACATTATAGCCTAGTGATAAAACCTCTTTGGAGCGGAGAAGAGTTCCACATCTTCAATTGAAAAACAAGTGTCTCCATGCGGTGCACATGCAAGCACGTTAGAGGGTGCACGTACGCGCATGGCATTCAGGTTTGGTTCATTAAGAACCTCAACGTCTTCAATAAATTCTCAAGAATTGATAAGGGCTTAGTGCAGGCAGTTGGAAGCCAGTGTACTAGTCAACTGAATACATTGAATATATTAATGTGTGCTGGATATACCAGAGAGAGAATAATGGAGGAAAAATGCCACATGAGAGAATTTTCTTCTATGGCGTCGAAAAAGTACGTCCTCCATCGTATTTTCCGACGATCGGCACCCATCATATTCATCGTTATCATCTAAGATATGGGTATACCAAATTTCATGTGATTCTACAACTTTTTCACCGTTGAATTAGTGAGTTCAAAATTAACGGTTTACCGATAATAGAATTTTTTACATTGCTAAATCAACGGTGAAAATGTTGTAGAATCACATGAAATTTGGCGTACCCACGTCTTAGAAGATAACGATGAAGATTATGGATTCCGATCGATGAAGATACGACGGAGGACGTACCTTTCGACGCCATAGGAGGAAATTCCCTCCCATGGCCTCTTTCCTCCATTATTCTCATACATATATACATATATATAGAGAGAGAGAGAGAGAGAGATTAATGGAGGAAAGACGCCATAGGAGGGGATTTCCTCCTATGGCGTGGAAAAAATACAACCTCCGCCATTTTTTCCGACGATTGGCACCCATCATCATCATCGTTATCATCTAAGATGTGCGTATACCAAATTTCATGTGATTCCACAACTTTTTCACCGTTGATTTAGTGGGTTCAAAATTAACGGTTTACCGACAATAGAACTTTTTACATTGCTAAATCAACGGTGAAAATGTTGTAGAATCACATAAAATTTGGTGTATCCACATCTTAGATGATGACGATGAAGATGATGGGGGCCGATCGTCGGAAAAATTGGTCGAGATTGTATTTTTTCCACGCCATAGGAGGAAATTTCCTCCTATGGCCTCTTTTCTCCATTATTCTCATATATATATATATATATAATGAAAATACTCTTTGGTTAAAGTTCCATCAGGCTCCTTTTTTCTTGAAAATAAAAACAAAAGAAAAATCCTCCGCTCTCAAGATCTTCACATCATCTATATATCTCCCTCCTCCTCCCTCCCAAAAAATAATTAATTATTTATCTATAATCCTCCATTTCATCACTACCAAAAAATATATAGAAGATATCTAAAACCCTCAACATACATCAACTCTCTCCCAAAATATATATATATAGAATCCTCCATATCATCTATTTCTCTTCTTTCAAAAAATAATTAATTGTTTAATTAACACGTACAACGCACGTGCACAAATTCTATTGTGTGTGTCCTATATATAATGCAAATACTCTTTGGTTATAGATCCATCCCTCTTATTTTTTCTTGGAAAAAAGAAGGAAAATTCTCACTTCTCAAGCCTCCACATCATCAACTTCGAAGAAAAAGACAAAACAAAAAATTAAAAGTTCCTTTATCTCCTTTTTTTCAAAATTTAAAGAAAAAAAGAAGGAAAAAAAACACACCTCGTAAGGCCTCCACCTCACTTAAGAAAAAGTCAAAAATAATACTGCATTCAAATGAAAATTTACACATGCACCTTCATTATTTATAAATTTACACATAAATTCTCCTTTAAATGAAAATCAACACACAAACCCTCGTTATTAATAAATTTTCATTCTCGCCGATTAAATATTAAATTCAAATGAAAAAATGAGAAAAATTCTCAGTTCTCAGGCCATCCACGTCATCCATCTCCCTCCCTTATCCCTCCCCCCCTCCCCACGCCCACCCCCTACCTCTCTTACGAAAAAATATTAATCGTTTATATATAAAACCGTCTACATCTCTCTCCTCCCGAAAAATACTAGAACCCTCTACAGCTTTCTCTTCTCCCAAAACATACTAGAATCCTCCCATCTCTCTCTCTCTTCTTCCAAAAAATAATTAATTTTTTAATTATTAGAACCCCCATCTCTCTCTCCTCCCAAAAATTAATTAATTTTTAAATTTACACGTGCAGCGTACGTGCACAAATTTCTAGTCTTCTATATATAATGCAAATACACATTGGTTAGAGATCCAACCCTCTTCTTTTTTCTAGAAAAAAAATAGGAGAAAAATCCTCCCTTCTTATGGCCTCCACATCATCTCCTCACCCCACCCCACCCTCTCTCCCTCTCCCCTTCTCTCACTTCTCCCAAAAAACAATTAATAATTTATCTAAAACATATATATATATATATATATATATATATATATATATATATATATATATATATATAATTATATAATGCAAATACCGTTGTCTCTATATATAATGCAAATACCCTTGGTTAGAGCTCCACCATTCTCCTTTTTTCTAAAAAAAAAGAAAATATGAAAAAATCCTCACCTCTCAAACCCTCCATATCATCTCCCTTACCTCACAGGCCCTCCACGTCATCTCTCTCTCTCTCCTTCCAAAAAAACAATTAATTGTTTATCTAGAACTCTCCACATCATCAATCCTTTTTTAAATAAATAAAACTCTAAATGCCTCCACATCTCTCTCCCCCTTTCCTCCCTTCTCAAATTTATTTAAACTAACACATGCAAAAATTCAAGTATATATAATGCAAATGGACTTGGTTATCCACCATTCTCCATTTTTCAAGGAAAAAAAAGGAGAAAAATCCTCACCTTCCAAGCCCTCCACATCATCTCTCTCACCTCTTAAGCCCTCCACATCATCTCTCTCACTCTCCTCCCAAAAAACAATTAATTGTTTATCGAGAACCCTCCATACCATCTCTTATATATATATATATATATATATATATATATATATATATATATATATATAATATATATATATATATATATAAGGCAAATACCCTTGATTAGAGGTCCACCATTCTCCTTTTTTTCTAGAAAAAAAGAAAAAAGGAGAAAAATCATCACCTCTCAAGTCTCATCTCTCTCACCTCTCAAGCCCTCCACACCATCCCTCCCTTTTTTTAAAATAAATAAATAAGACTCTAGAACCCTCCACATTTCTCTCAACTCCCTTCTTAAATTTTTTTTAACACGTGCAATGCACGTGCATAAATTCTAGTCTCTATATATAATGCGAATACCTTTGGTTAGAGATCTGCCCTTCTCCTTTTTTCTAGAAAAAATGAGAAAATCCTTACCTCTCAAGCCCTCCACATCATCTCTCTCACCTCTCAACCCTTCCACCTCATCCTTCTCCTTTTTAAAAAATAAATAAATAAATAAGACTCTAGAATCCTCCACATTTCTCTCTCTTCTCTTCTCAAATTTTTTTAAACACGTGCAACGCACGTGCAAAAAATCGAGTATATATAAT